>JANVCC010000270.1:10462822-10550322 GCA_025345505.1 Todiramphus chloris collaris
GGGATGTGATATATGGATTTCACAGTAACTGTTTTCTTTATTTTAGGTTTGTATGCTTTTGCCTACTAAAAATGGCATTTTATAACATCCTTACAATGGAGAAAACTGATTAATGTTACACTTAAATGCCTTGAGAAGACCTCTCTTTTTTTTTTTTTTCAATAATAGCAATCATAAAATTTCCATACAACACCTTGCAGAAAAACAAGAACTTGTTGTGGATGTCAGTGCAGTATTCTCAATGGACCTTGGCATCATTCCAGAGCTCTGTAAGTGCCTACAATGACATGTCCCTCCTCCCTGCTCTCTCTCTTCAGGAGAACTGTCTCCTGGGACAAGGCATTTGATGCACTTTCAGGTAGAAACTTAACAACACTGGATGTATACAACAGAATGTGCTAATTTTTTCTTTGCTGCAGAGTCCATGAACATAAGCAGAAAGCTCATGCTTAAGGTAATACCTAACGCATATCTGTACAATAACAAAAATTTGCACATTTTTCATGAGCCTCATCTCTCCTCACTTTCGTATTTTCCTTTCCATGGACTACATAAGAATAAAAGGAGTTTACTTCTTTATTCTTTTTCCAAAAGATTGTCATACAATTAGAGATACAATTAAATAGGACTTTAAGACTCACAAGAAAGAGGTGTGGAGGTGTGGCAGAGGTTGGGGGATGACGAGATTGCAGCTGGATGTCAAAAAAGATAAAATGTTTCCTTGAAAAAACAAGGCTCTATTAGGACATGGGAACTAATGTAAGTGTCAATCCATTAAGATTTAGCATTCGAGGTCCTATTTTTTTTTTCTTTTAGGCACGGGAAAATGAATTGCAAATACATTAACAATTGATCCATAAACCATTACTGAGTGCTTTGAAAAGGCATGTGAGCAGGATTAGTATCTCTTGAAATCCACTGCTACTCCTGGAGCTCACTGTTGAGCAAGAAAGGTGCTTTGCTCTTGAAAATCTAACAACCAGTTTTGCAATGTCACCAATTTTTTTCAATCATCCAAATACCACCAATTCAATTAAGCTCATAAACTTCCTACCCATAGTTCTCCAGGATAAGCAGCTCCATTTAAAAGTGAATGCGGACGAGCTTCTGCTGTCCATGTGAAATATTGTTCAATCAACAGCCAAAGTTTTACTTGTCAGTTTTGATATATCCGATAATAGCTGTAGGTTGTTTTGCAATGTCCAATGTTCTGTGAAGATGGGCTTTTCATATTCTTTATTGTTTTTTTCTGACAAAATGTTGCCTGGACTTTTGCAGTTTTGTGAAATGAAACAACAGTAAAAACAATATATAATTTAACCCTCATAGACCTATCTGGACTGCAGATAAGCATCTTTCCCAGGCTTATGGCTAGTTTTGGCCAGGATATAATGAGTTCCTGTTCATTGATCCCCTATAAGCATCCTCAATGATTGAACATAACCCCATGCACAGCAGGCAGTCATTCATTTGTGCGCCTTTTCAACTCCATTTTAATCAGCATTTGACACTGTTGAAAATCAAATCCATAATTAAGCTTCACAGACAGTCAGTTTTGGTAAATAACGCCAAAAGAGCAAAATTTGGAGATACTTTTGTAGTTGAGCATCTATATAAATTCTCCGTTGTATATTCTTGGTACCCAGTGATTTATTTGTACTTAATGGCTCTTTGTTTCTCTTTTTCTCATTTTCTCTGCTGAGGTTATTACCCTGCATTATTAACACACTCACGTGTGACTCTTTATTTATTTTTTTTTTCTAGTGGGAATATACTTTTTTATTTCGAAACAGCTGTTTATTGTATATATAGGTTTAAGGTAAAGGTACACAAACACGCTCACAAATCAACTTAATAAGCACTCTGATAAATAGTACCGCTGCTTAATTGGGACAATTGCTAGGGAACAGATTCAATGACCCCAATCAGTGAATTAATGGCACACCTAGTTGTGAGAAGTCCATTTAAATGATATGCTTGGTGTTGTCTGCTGCTTAGTCACAGTAGTTAACAGGTGTGAATTGGTGTTCATAGCATAAATTTCCTGCTGCTTGACCCTTTGTTCACTTCAGGTTGCTTCTCTAATCTTTCATAGTTACTAAGTGAATGAAAGTTACTGGATATGTCTTGAATTTATCAGACTATATTAACACCTTTATAGCAGCAAATTTTAAAAGTAAGATTATTTAAAGAGAACAGTCTCTGCGGGAACCTTTCTAATTTACTGGGTAGGCAAAACAAAACCCATTTTCTGTGCCATATTTGGCTACATGCTTTTAAAGTAAGTTCCAGCATAACAAACTGCATTTTAGACAGAACCTTGACTTATCAATCTGTTTGCTTGGGAATGTACTGTTTCTGTGAACTTTGCTGATTTCCTGATTAAGGGCCCTGTAGGGATAGCCAAATAATGTAACATCTAAACTATCTGGTGTCTCTCCCCAGAAGTGGACATCTCTGACTCCTGAATTCCACAAAAAGCGGTGGGGCTGCAAGTCCCATGGGCCCATGTGCTGATTTGTCTGCTCAGTGTTTGGTTTCTGAGTGTGGTAAAGATCAGTCTGTGAAGTTGATACGGCTGGATTTAAAAACAACACAGACGAAACTATTTTCCCTCATGTCTGCTGATATCCGGAGGCTGTTAGATAAGTATTGGATTCTTTTGTTTTATATTTCCTTTCTCATCCTTAGGAAGTTTATCTCTTATGGAAACAATGCAAAAGAATAGAAACATAACAAATGGACTGAAGTAAATAAGCATGTCCTTTTCTCTTCTATTCCTGAGTGAATCTGTCACCTTAAGTTTCACTGTGTCTCTAATGGGAGTTTGTCAGCTAAATGAAATTGTTCAGCTGCTCTCTCTAAGTTGCCATCAAGCAGACCTGACTAGATATGAAAAAGCTACCCTGTCATAAAGTTTTATGACTATGGTTGAAAGATTTATAGATGCAATCATATTAAAAACCTTCCTTTGTCAAAGCAGAAGATGAAAGAAGAGCAAAATAATCTATGAAGTTTATAACTGGTCTTTGACATGTTCAAGTACAGGACGGATGCTACTGAATGCCTTGTTAGGTAGTGTCTTATGTTTCAACATACCGCAAAACTACAAACATACATCACAGGTGTTTGATGCACCAGGAAAGAGAAGGAAAACATGACCTATAGCTGCCATATGATGTTCAGCAGGCAGTTCAACAACTTCACTGGCTCAGCTGATAGTCCTGGTAGAGTATGTTAAAGCTAAAGATCCATCTCCACTGCCAGCCATCCAGAGTATGTTACAACTTCAAGGCAAACTCAAGATACTAAAACTGTCAGTGTAGTGGTAAGGAAGATGGAATAAGTGGGTGGGACTGCATAAAAAGAGGGCTCTCATTCAATCCTTATCTCTTTCTTACTTCTAGTGTTTTTTTTCTGTGGCTACTGAATCAACTTGCATTGCCAATAAGTAACCAAACTGAGAGAGAGCAATACCTTCTCAGCCTTCATTTCAGCAAATGGATGGTTCTTTTAGCAAATAACATAGAAAGTTTTAAAAATGTAATTTTGTTTGGGAATCTTTTAAAATCAAAGGTCTCCTGAACAACGATTGACAGCAATATTAATAAAACATCAGAGTGCAGAACCACAGACACTGGTACAGCAAAAGAAGCCATAAATCACAAGAGGTATACAAGAGGAAGTTAACCACTGGAAGTTAATACTGGAAGAGCTGGTTTCAAAGTCCAGCTTCGCTCTCAATCCTAGCAGATAACTAAACACAACTGTAGCAATAGCTCTACCAAGGAAGGGTAAAAATCCTATTTTGACAGTTGGTTGTGCAAATGTTGGCACAGCTATAGGTATTCCTTAATAAGCCGAAAGCTAGGGAAAGAGGAAATAGATACAGTATGCTCACTTTTACTGCTGTTTTTCTTTTACTCTTTTATTGTGCACGTTCCTCTGTGTCAATTCTTTGACTGTACATTACCTGAAATAACAAGCAGAACTGCATCACCCTACTGCCCTGACTTAGGTGAAATTTAGCTGATGACAATTCTTAATTTCTTTTCATATATCTGCTTTTCCTCCTTTGGTTTGGAGCTTCATTTCTGAGCAAGAGCACCTTCAAATGGCTAAAGACAAGCTTTAATTGAAAACTTGAACACATGCTGAATGTGTCACAGTGCTTGGACAGTCGCTGTACACAAACATTTATATTCAATGAAAGGCAAGTCCCACTAACCAAACCCAGCTTGATTGGAATCTGAGACTGCCAAGCAGTATTTGTCAGGCATAACTACAGTACAGAGGCAGTAATACACTGTTGTTTTCAGCCAGATGGATGTAGGGAGGTCAACAAGAGACCTCTGACTGGCTGGAGGTATTGCAAGTGCTGTAGAAAAAAATCAAAAAACATTCACCCCTGGACAACTGAAAATATCTAGTAATTGTTCTTCTCATAGATACTCAGTCAATAGCAGGTAGAATAGTTAATTTTTTTTTCTTAATTTGAAATGCTTTATCAGTTATAGCTTAATAGCCACAGAAGTCACATAAAGCTATGACAGCAGTCAGGATGTACACATATAGTTATTAAAACTAAACACACATACTGTATGAGGGCATCAAATTATTTTTAACTCTTGCCCTTCAGAGGCTGTAATCCTGACACAAGTTTCTTTTTTATTGTTTGCTTAGACCACATAACCATTACACCAAATATAAGCCATTCTCTAGACTTTTATAGAAAAATCTTAAACTGATATTTAGTGTGAAATAGTGTGACTGACATGTGAAGGTACCTTGCACAGTGTGGCAGATATCTTGTTAAATTATCCATGGCATTGAGAACTTGAAGGTCGTTGACTATCCCAATTTAATTTGGCTACTACAGGACATTTCTAATAATTAATACTGTAATAACATTTAATGATCTGCACTCATGCAGTCTGAAAAACCAGCTAATGGTGCAGCTTTTAGTGACTGCACAAACAGCAAGTTTTAAATCTGTCAAATGCTGCTATTTCAGCATCACACAGTCATGCAGAAGACCCTGCCTGTGGGGCTATCACTGAGCCAGACACTAGAGACTTGGCCACAATGTAGCAATAAGTGATGGACTTAGTCTCAAGGGGGATGTTCCTTTGGAATTAAGAATGGGAGCACTATGTTCATGGGGAACCACTAACACACCCCTTTTCCTCCTCGTTGCAGGGCTGTTGAGAGAAGGGATGAGAAGAAAGTGGAAAGTGTGAGATCAGAATAAAAGAACAAATCAGTTCCCTTACTTCGTTATAGTGGGTTGTTGATTTTAAGACTAACTCCTCTTTGAATTTCTTAATCACAGGCGCTCACTGAAATCATCTGGTTGACATAAAGGTAGGCTTTATTCTGTAGTGGAATAAAGTCAGTGGAATAAAGCCATTGGCACTGGTTTGTATAATGCAAGGTAGTAGAGCTTAATCCTCTGAAAGGACAGACATCTTACACCTCTTTCAAAGATTTTGTCATGGTGAAAGACTTAGGAAAAATTCCCGTTGGTCTATAATGGACATAATTTTTGTAATAAATAATTAAAATAAAGTCAACACATCTTTTCTCTTCCCCACAGCACCACCCTATTCTTGAGGATGAATACAAGTTAACCCCGTGGTGCTGTAAATTCCAAGTACATTTAACCAGGAAATAGTTTGTCATTCTTTAAAACAGCAGAATTTCACTGAAAGCTCCAGTCCAAATGAGATAATACAAAGTTCTACTTTACCACCTGGCACTTCAGGATCAGGGAGCTGCTTTTCATTAGATTGTGGCCCTTGGTTTAAAAAGTGGCAATGATTCAAATAAAGTGAGAAAGTAAACACTGCACCTTCCCTTCATTAGCTCAAGAATGAAAATTGTTACCTACCCAGTAGAAGAGTGACAGTAGGGAAACTTCTCATTCTGACTGAAAGATCTCATGTGAGCTTCCAGAGGAGTCTGCATGAACAGGAACACAAAACATGTTAGACTTTGAGATAATTAAAAGAGGTTTATCCTCTTCCTTTAATTTAAGTAAAAATCACAAACTTCCCAGTTAAGCCAGGACCACATGAAGACTGGTTAAAAGCCCCAAGGTTTACTTTGCAAATTTCACAACTGTCTTTATCTTTGGGCTTGTAAAAATAACAATTTTTTTGTTTTACATTTATTTTTTCTTGTACTGAGTAGTGTGAGCCAGCAATCAAGAAAACCAGATCAAACTGATTGAGTGATTCAAAGAAAGAAAATAGGCATTTGTGCTTTCTATTCATGATCTTTTGATGTGTACAAATTAACAAAGTCCAGTCCTAGAACTAATTTGCTGGTACATGGACTCTGATGGAGGAAGAACTAAGTCAAGTCAAAGGACACAACCATTTTAAGAAGATAACACAAATATTCAGGGAAGCTTGATGTCTCTCTTCACCTGAGCCATCTACTCTTTGCTCTTTCAGTTAGTTTTTTACAGTCAGAATTATGCTAAGTTTATATTTTAGTGAGCTGGATACATGGCTTTTATCCCCTGCTGTAAAAATAAATGTTCATTCCTCTCAGAAAGGTGCTTTAGGCCACATTAGTTCAGTTTATCTGGGTCTAGGGACTGCTGCAATCAGAGACATACACCTCACACGTGACATCAAGGCCTCATCTGTAATGATGACTGAACTTGTGAGAACTCAGAAATGAAGGACTACTAGCCAAAATGAATCTCCTATGATAAATTTTAGAGCAGTTAAAATACATGATTCTTGTCTGTGAGTGAAGTCCTGGTTCTAATAACTTCAAGAAAAAAATTCCCTTGCTTTTAGTGGATATAGTCTCATCCTAGATACATATCATTAATAGATCCCTTATTTTGTCCTAAAGTTTCTTACTGGTTTGAGTCTAAAATTCAATCCTTGTTTGTGGTTCACCCAGAAATCAGTATAATTTAATAACCTATAGAGGATTGAGTGGTATGCAAATAATATTTCTGGAACACCACAAATCTGTGCAGAAAGGAACATAACTCATCCAAGCCATTTTATGAGTTATTAATTGGTATAGAAGATTAAAGTAGCAACACATAGGATTCTTTTTACAGTTTATCTGTCTTTGCATCCCATTAGAATATCCCATTGCAATGGGATATCAGGGAACACACAAGGCTAACGAAAAAAAAAAACCAAACTAAAACCAAAAAGCTCATTAAAGTTCATGCAGGCCCTAAAATATGAAGGTGTATGACCTTTCCATGTTTATTGAAAGATATCAGTCCAATAAATAAGCAAAGGAGAAATACAATGTTTCTAAAACTTTCATTTGTAATTTTGATGTATGCAAATTCATACAATGACATGTGGTTTCACACGTTGTTAAAAATGACTGACTCTAGAAAGTTAATTTAGCCATTTATTTCAGCTCTCTAGTGATAGGAATACCAATCACAGCTTGTGTTTGGAATAACTGGACTATCTATAGTAACAAATATATTGCATTCCTGCTTTCTTGTATTTATATTATCCATTTCCCTTTCCTTCTCCTCCCTTCCCTTTTTCATTTTTGCTTATCTAATTATACATTTATTTCTTTTGTAAATGTACTTAAACATTGCTCTCATATACGGCTGAGGCCACAATAGCTAAGCAGATGATGGCTATTTCCCCTCACAAAGATAATGACTTTTTTTTTGCCAAAGACATCTACCCTCTCTGAGACAAAACAGCAGCCATTCACCAGAGTATCCTTAAAACCCCAAAGAGGAAATGGTTTGGAGAAAACATGAGGTGATCATTGGTGTAAACCATTTTTTGTTAAAAGGCTTTTAAACATTTATTCCCAATTAAAAAGAAAAAAAAAAAAAGAAATTGATTCTAATCCATTTTGATCAACAGCCTGTGTAGTGGATGAACTCTCTTGCACTGTTTTGTTAATTAACAAGATATAATTTGTCAGAAAAATCACTGAAAATTAATTTATTTTTTAAAACTTAGGGAAAATAAAGGAAGCTCCATTCTGTAGTAAAACACTGTGAAGAATTAATGCAACTGCAAAATTTTAACTAGTCTCTTTCTGAGACTTTCTGGATGACTCTTTAAAAGCTGTTGTTGTTCTTGTAAATGATGTATGCTCTTTTTTCGCACTATGCTGAACTTGAAGAATATCTTAGCAGAGTTCAATATCCATCTCCAAAACTGTCTGCAGACAAGTAGCCTGATGCCAAGAAATATTTTTCAGTTCCTACAGAAGTCAAAGAACAGTGAAACACAATAGCATTTTCAGGTACTCAAAACTGTCAGCTGAAAAGAAAATGAAAACTATCAAAATTTGTCTTCTGTATGGAATAAATAACATTCCACAGCAGAGACTGTCGTCATGGCCTCAACAACATATAAAGGAGAACAATGTTGTGTGTTATTAAAACACACTCTGTAATTTATTCAGTGAAGTACTGACTTTGGGTTCAAATATTGCAACGCACTCAAAAACAATGGACAAGTCTTTCTTAACTCAGACACCCAGTTTATGTTACAGTCTAGAAGTCCTCTTGACTACAAGTGTTCAACCTATTTTAGGACCTGGCACAACTTGTACCACACAGTCTTCAGTATTCTTTTGGCAATTTTATGTGACCATTCGTTGTAACAGAGAGGGCTGCTTTTTAAATATGTTTTAAACTGACTGAACACCTTTAATCTTCTGTTTCAAATTCTATAACTTTCCAGAAAGACATGCTACTGTCAACTGTGTCACTTGACTTAACTGCTTCCTTATGGTATTAATGCATTTGCAGTTTGTTTTCACAGTCCTAGTTTTTCTGTAAGTCATTGAAATAACTCAGACATTCAATCCTGGCAAGCCACAGACTATTCCACACTTTGAAATTCATAGATTTAGCAGCACAATGTCAGATCATTTTTCATAACCCTTGTTTCCTTGTCAGCATGTCATAGCCAGTAAAAAGCTGCTAGATTAGTACAAATATATAAATCTTTTCTCAGCTTCACCTCACTGCTGTTTAATACTACTTTACCACACCACTGTGCTTACTAGCTTAAAATACCTTCTGTTTGGAGAAACGCGTATTTATTATTATTATTGAGGAGTTTTTGTGTGATTTCCCTGAGCACAGGCTGACAGCTGCATAGCACTTTGTCATTTATCATTGTACACAAGATCTGTCAACTTGGGAAACAATTTCAATAAAAAAATTCTGCATGAAATTACTTTGTAAGAGGAAAAAAAAAAAACCCAACCAGTTCTGGCTTCTGCATGTGCAATTCTGTGTCTATTTATTTATTTATTTATTTATTCTTGCCTACTTTTTTCGTCTTTTTTTAATTTTGGCTGTGAAAGGTACTTAATGTACCAAAAACAATTTGTACAAGCATTATTTCACCAATTGAAAGTGTGTACGCCTTGCTGAGGTCTCCCTTATCTAACTGTTGCTAATACATTTTCATGCTGTGCTCTTATGGCTTCATTTTACAGTTGACGAGATCACCCACTCCATGCTGTGCTGGAAATGGGACCCTCGTCACTCTAGTCCACAGAGTGCACTTAGCATGTGAACAACGAACAACAAACAACAAAAAGTTACTGCTTTAAAACATCTTCATCCTCTTATTCCTTTGTTGTAAACTTAGCCTGGCTCACTTTAATAAACCAAAGCATAATAGCTATGTAAATCAGAAATTCCATACCTATCAAAAAGAGGGAGGATTCACTAACCAATAGGTTCTGTTGAGTTCAAGCTCAGAATAGGTCAGTAACACTCTTCAGATTCTTCTGAAACCTACAGCAGTCCTCTTCTGCTGACCTCATCCTCCTCAAAGCTTATAGTGGGAGAAAGAATATTTCCTTTCCATGACACAGCATTTTTCCCCACTTTTGTTTAATTTCTTACACATCATGCCCTGTAACAAGATCAGCATCTAAGGCCTGCTGTTAGTAAAACCAGCTGGGGCAATAATTGCTGTGAAATTATGTTCTGGACAGCTGAAAAGTATTACAGTCTCTTGTTTTCCACCCTGTCAGTTTTTTCTCCAGCTATGGATTTGTTGTCATCAGTGCCTGATGATTCTGCTGACACCCCTGTCAGAAAATGAATTTTTCACTCCCCACTTGATTGACTCCATTCATAGCATCTAACTCTGTCAAAAAGTGCCACTCTCAAGCTCACTCACTCATGTGTTTGCGTTTTCTACACCAGTGCTGGACAGATAGACACATAAACCCATGAAATATTCAGCAGGCATATTTCTCCCTTAAGTTATAGTTCTTTATTGTCCTGAAATGTTATTTATTCTTCTTTCAGTTTGCTTTAAATCATGCAAGATTCAAAAATATTTTGGAGGAGGGATATTTGCAGATTCTGTACTTTGTGCATGAATTTAAGCACAGATGTTAAGTTTTTGGCTGATTTCTTGATGAAACTAATATTTGAATGTATGCATTAATGCCACTCAGTTTCATATACTACTACTACTACTAATAATAATAATAAAAAAGTTGCTCCAGAGCCTCTCTAGAGACTAGAAGTGTTAAAGTGACAAATGCCTTCAAATCTTGATCTGTAGAGATGACCAAGTGATGCTGTAAAAACCAGTAATTTGGGGATCTTCTAGAGCCTGGATTGTTCAACTGAAATGACTGCATATTGCTCTGATAGTCAGCGTTCACAGAGAGGGTTGTTGTTTGTGAGGAAACAGTCAGCCCTCAGTAGCCATCACCAAATGCTACATTAAAATACAGAAAACTGCCTACAGGCAACCTACTTAGAAGATGCAGAATCACAAACTTTTTCAAGTGTGAGCAGAATGTGCTTGCCTACGACAATGAACGGCATCACAAGGCTTCATCTCTGTAGGAGGCATGAGTGCTTTAGGATCACTTCCTCATACATGGAATAAAGAACAGTAAGACTTAAAAACAAACACAAAAGAGTTTGTGGCACCACAAGGATTGCTCTGTATTAAGATGCTGATAAAAAATAAGATCTATTGGAAGAAAAAGGTTATCAACTACATGAAGAGAAAACCTGCCACTAACCTGAGACTGTCACATGTGACACCATGTGACACACTTACACTGGGGTCAATAAGACATGGCTCAGTTGAAGTTAAGTTATAAACCTGCTATATGAAAGCTATCATACTGATAAAAAAGAAGAGTACACTCAAGCTGCCCAGCGTATCCCAGCCTCAGTCAACATGGCTTTGCATTTGGCACCGGTGAAGGCAAATTTTACAACTGGTACGTTTTCCACTAAATGATCATTATCACTGGCTGTAAGCAGGTTAGTAAGGGCAACCAAATGTAAAATCAGCAGATGCTGTCATCAGAAAGGTTTTGTCTTTGGTTTTTTGGGGTTTTTTTAATGTATTTTGATGTTTTCCACAGTATTTTCATTTAAGAACAAAAGTTGAGAGAGGGCACAGGATGGCAATACGAAAAACAACATTTCGACAGGCTTTAGATTTAGCAGCAATAACAAAGAGTTTTCAAATGTATTCCTGTCATTCATTTTAATATAACTATCCTGATGTGGATATAATTCTCCTGTATCTGATCATTTATTGGAAGAACATCTTTTAGAAGAAATTATGGTCATTCTGGTTTCAAAATAATTATTTCAAAGAATTTGTTAATTGATTTTTCAATAGTAAAGACTTCTATCTGGAAGAAAATAGCAAGTTTATTGTTTTTCTTTTTGCTTTAGTGTCTTGAGTTTTGGTTCCAGCAGGCAAATTTTTTCCTCCAAGTCAATTATAATTCTAAAAACAAATGAAATGTAATTACCTTTTTATTGACACATTAAAAGGAAATAAATAGTATAATCAGCAGTTATATGCTTTCCTCAAAGGTGTTGCTTTCATAAGCTTTATGACTAGCTAACCAGATTCAAAGAAGTGGGAGAAGGAAAAGTGAATAGGGCTCTTGTGAGACAATAGGGAGTCAGTGATTTAATACAAAAAAGGTGTATTTCTAACACAGTCTGATCCAAGAACAGCTGATTGAATTGAAATGTGTAGAGTGGTAGAATGGTTCTTATCAAATTTTACAAATCATTGTGTTTTGCCTTTACTTACAATATTTCATTGCTCTACAATTCTGCTGCCCAAGAGTTTCATAGTATTGTATTGGTTTGGAGAAAAAAAATTCTTCAGTCTTAATTAAACAGTCTCTATGAATGATACAACTGGACCCACAGTCTTAATAAAACATCATGATAGATGATACAACTGGACTTGCAGTCTCTGGTAGGAGAAGGTCTTCACAACTGAGTCATCAGTTTTATATGACAGACTCTGAAAATTACTAGCCTTTTAAGAAATCATCTGTGAGAAGAAGTTGGCTGTTGATCTTGAAGAGCTTTGATACATAGCACACTTTTCCTTTTTTCTTTAACCAGTCTTCTGGACAGTAATCTCTTGTTTGAATGACAACTTGTTCTGCACTTTGACAGGTAGGCCTAAGTCCATGAAGATGCTGTTACAATGGAAATAAAAAAGGAAGAGTCTTATAATGCTTAAATTGTGTCAACCAGTTGCTAAAAGGAAATAATGATCCCCTCCTCTTAGTACATAGAAACAAATGGCACAGGGCAGTAAAAAGTTAACACGAGAGAGACTGAGATACTTAGTCAGAGAAACAAATAGAGTTTAAAGAGGAAAAAAAAAATATCAGAGAGAAAGTAAAACAATTATCAGTTTTAGCTAATTTTAGATACCTATAATTTAGGCAATAAAGGTTCAGTAATGTCTTCTGAGGCTTTGATCAAAAATGGTGCCAGTGTCTCACAACGCTTTGAATGAAGTTACAAACACAAAGAGAAGCAATCAGACTGTTTGATCCAAAAAATTACAGATCAAGGATCTGATACACAACGGAGTTATTTGACAAATGACTGTCTGGAGCACAGTGTCTCACACGCATTAACACCATTGCTATAAAAAGAAGGGATAAGGAAGAGGAAGCACAAAAGAATGAAGAAATTACACCAATCACTCATTGACCTGAATGACAATAGTGGGAAATTCTATCACCATCTTTTTCTGCGTTGAAGTAAAATGCAGAAATGAAGAGTCATGATTAAACAAGAGTGTGAAAAAAGTGGAAAAGTTCTGTTTAGCAAACCTACTTAAACTAATAGTTTTTTCTTCTTGGCTGTTATTTGTTACAACCCAAGTGTACAACCTAGTGTCACCCCACTCGAGTGGCAATGTGAGCATGTGGGCTATTCGATATAGTGAATGTGCCTAATGTAGCACAATTACAGAAATGCACTGAATAACTTTGGGCTGATTCCCCAGTAAAGAATTCTTTATGGAGTGCCTATAAGGCACACCTGTGCCTCATTTACCTGAATTGATATTTTTGCCACGTTGATTTGAAGGACAAAGTAGGATTAAGAGATTCTACTTCCATAATTACAAAGATCACAAAGAAGACACATTAAAAACAGGAAGAAAACCTCAAAAGTCTGCCACGCAGTACAACACAAGGGCAAGAATACAAGGCTAGCTCTAACTTTGCACCTAGGAGCGTCTCTATAGCGAACAATTCCATTTTGTTAAGAAGCCACAAGCGTACACTTAAGAAGCAGGTGAACAAATGTAATTGTGAGAAGTACAATGATGCTTCTGAGTCTAAACTGTGTTCCTCCCAAGGCACATGTGTTCATCTATTGCATAGTGGTTTTGTGTGTGGGGTTTTTTTTTTCCTTCTATTTTAAAATGGCTTTTCCCTTAATGACCTGTAAGAGGTAAAGTTTTACATAATTCCTTTTCAAATCTGTCACATCTCTGTATTACAGAAATAAGCAGCCAAGCAGCCATCATCTCTTTCTCCCTCTCCCACTCTGGCCTGTGAGGTCAATACAGACCAAAGACCATTAATATCTGATAGCTGTGAAGGACTTGTATTAAGCACTGATACTCCCATTATGATCTCTGGTGAATAGGTTTCCATATCAGAAAAACACCATTAGAGTTATCAGCAGATGGCACAGTTTTAACCTCAGCAGAGGCCAAGGAACAAACAGAGACTGAAATACCCCATCATCTCTAGAGGCAGTTACTTCTGTTCTGAGTGCAGGTAGATAGGTGAGGTGCCAGGGGGTAAATTTGCCCTCTGTCTGCTCCTGCCATACTTATTCCATGCCCAGAGAGAGGCAGGTATAACCTCCATGACTGACAACCTGACCATTGTGACTAGCTTTTCATTTGGTTTATTTGCTCTTAAGCCTTCTTTGCAGACCACTTTTATTCTAGAGAATCAAATACAGTGGAAAACAACTCAGGTGTTCAGGTAGCTCCAAGGTAAGGCTGTGCTGAAATTGGTACTGGAAGCAGGACTTTTAACCTTTCACACTTTGATGACTGAATTTAGACTCTACTTTTAAAGCTCTCACTTTTCAGGGTAAAACTTCATTCTCAGTAATTTATGTATGTGTTGTATGGGAGAGGATTCACAGACCGTGACAGTAGAAATGTTTAAAGTGAGTGCTTCAAAAATCCCCCAAGATTATAGAACCTCAGTCTCCAGCAGCTGACCTATATTTAACACATTTATTATGTGTACTCCTGCACAAACCGCCCCAGATGCAGATGGCTTTTGGTGATTTGAGCCTTAACAGGGAAAAAACTGCTTCAGAGTGGCAGAGAAATGGCAGTGCACTGCTAAGGACTTTTAATCACTTCTCTTCCTAAACACTAAGAGGTGCACTAAGATGATGCAAAAAAGACCCCTTTGAGGAACCAGGTGGATGGGGAAGGCTTAGAAGGAGAAAGGATCTGGCAGGTGCAGGCATGTGCTGGACTATACAGTGGGCAGGCCCAAGTACTGCTGCTTCAGCTACCCTGGTGCAATGAACAGTGGTGCTGGAAGGAACCCTCCAAGCCTCAGTGTTTCCACATGCTCACAAGTTACTCTCCTTCATGATATGGTGTACAGTCTGAACTGTAACCCCACACTTTCTCCTCTGAAAATAGCCCACTTAAGAATGTCATCACTGGATACGTATCTGTGGTAACTGATCCTTAAAGCTGGCGTGGAATAAACTTGTCTGCAGGCATTAGGGGTGTGGAATAAACTTGTCTGCAGGCATTAGGATTGGGATGGTATAAAGGTGTTTAAGAAGAGTTTTGTCTGGAGATGAATCTGGCTTTAACTGGTCAGTTCTGGATTTTTAGCAGTGGCATTAGCAGAAAACACTCAATGGGGTATCAAACATTGAAGGAAACATGTGGCATCCACGCAAGAGAGAGTCTTAATTTAAACTGTAGCCATCATCACCTTAAATATTAAAGAAAGATTAGTAAGAAAGGCTTATTGCTAATCACGTGCAGTCAATGCCACTGTACTTTCTTGTTGCTGTTTTCCTGGGAAGCAAAGTAAGCTTCGATTATTCTGTGTCCTTATGTGCAAGGTGGAAAAGCAAAAGAGCTGAAGGTTTAATCTAAACAAGCTTCCACCTACCCATGTCTTGCATTTTCACTCCCCATCCTGCCCTCAGAAGGTAAAAATAAATTGCTGGAGTCTTTGCAGACCATGAGTACTTGCTGATGGAGAGGTTGCACCTGAAATCAGAAAAAAAAAATCTCTCCTTTATGTCTCTGTTGACTAGGTATTCATTTGTATATATGTGCTACAAATCACTATCTCCACCAACTGCTTGATATGGAAAGAAGAAAATGACGCTAGTAATGTATGACCCTGAGAGTAGAGGAATTGTAGCTATTTACATCAGTTGTCAGCAACCTGCTGCTTGTTTGCGGTGTTGCTGCATGGATATAGATAACCTCTCTGAAACATTAGCTGAGACAAAGCAAGTAATTCTTTGTTGACACATTGTCAGTTTCTAATTTGTTCTCAAACTGTGAGGTAAATCCTCCATCTCCACTGGAAAAAGGACCACTCTATCTCGCATCAGTCTTTCTGCCCTTTTCACTTTCTATTCTCAGCTGGAA
Organism: Todiramphus chloris collaris; assembly: GCA_025345505.1. Classification (NCBI taxonomy): domain Eukaryota; kingdom Metazoa; phylum Chordata; class Aves; order Coraciiformes; family Alcedinidae; genus Todiramphus; species Todiramphus chloris. Next base: position 10,478,779 of record JANVCC010000270.1, read on the forward strand.
ATGTAGTTGAAAAGGAGTTTCCTGCCCAGAAACTGATAAAACATACCAACAAAATTATCTGGAGAGTTTAACCTTAGCTGCAGTCCCTTTACATCACCCTAAATAAAACACAGAGCAATTCAGAAGGAAAACCATGATCCTTATTAGTGCAGCATCAGAAATCAGGAGGGCTGCAGTTGCAAGGGACAGAGGTTATCCCTTGCACTCAGAAAATGTGGCTTTAGCTACAGAAAGAAATGCCTCAGAGCCAGGTCTTGGTGAGCGAAAATTAAAAGCTGAGAAATAAAACCAGGCTGATAGCTCTTCACAAAACACCATTCTGTCACGAAGAAATGGCAAATGCTACAGCAAGGACTTCAGCCTCTTCCCACTCTTACTTCTTGGTGCCTTTGAGGAGCCCACACTAAGAATACAGTAAAATGCAATGTGCTAGGAATTTCCTTGCAGAGAGATTGACCTGATTACATTTCACTGGGCATAGGAGCTCATTCTTCTTTCTGACTGCTGCTTGGATATAAGACTGACAGCTGGACTCCATCACTTGGATTAATGGGTTAAAAGCTGACATCTTTTCAGTATTTTGGACTTTATTTTCTTTATCAGCTTGACTTCCATGCTCAGACTGCTCTTGCCACAATATTCTTTTAAAAGTACACTTGTCAGGGTCCATTTGCTACTAGCTACCTTGATGGTGACATCAGCAATGGCTGCGGTTTACCTTTTGACCTTAGCGAGGCAGCAGATGGGCCCAGTAATAAATCCCGATTATTAGTGAAGGAGCCAATAGCTTGGAAAGACAGAAATAAAAGTCGGGCAGTTTTACGCTGCAGCTCTTGTTATCTGCTTTGATATGGAGCCCTGGGCCGTGCCGGGGTGATGCCGAGCAGCCCTCGGTGCCACCGACCTTCTCTCCCCACCCGTCCTCCCTGCTGCCCCAGCAGCCTAAAACATCTCCCCAAAGCTCCCTCAAGCTTTGGGCTCTGTGGAGTAAAAGCATCAGGCAGAAGAGTAAGAACCCTCTGGGTAGCCAAGGGGCATCCAGAGCTGGGCCGCTGTGCCCAGGCTGGGGTGATGCCACGCAGGGCCCTGGGGAGGGGCCTGGGGCAGCGCGCGGGGGGAACAGCAGCCCAGGCCTGGTGGGCAGCAGGGGAACTGGACACCGTCTGCCAGCCACCGAAATGAAATGCTAATGGGAATAATAATGACAGTTACAATAATGTTTAAACAAATTAAAAATTAAACAAAAAAATAAATGAAATGAAATGAAATGAAATGAAACAAACGAAGCCAGGGTAAAATAAAATAATAAAACAATAAAATAAAATGAAATAAAATAAACCAAAGCAAACCAAGACAAACTAAAATAAAATAAACCAAACTGAAATTAAAAAAAAAAAAACCCAAACAAACAGGAATAAAATAAAATATAAAATAAAACATAAATAAGATTAAAAAATTAAAATAAAAGAAACCAACCCAAAATATAAGAACATAAAATGAAATAGACCAAAGCAAAGCAAAGTAAACCAAACTTAACCAAACCAAAATAAAATAAAATGAAATAATAAGATAAATAAAATAAAATGAAATAAAATAAACCAAACTAAAGTAAAAAATACTGCCCCCTTCAAAACCACAGAACCATTAAGGTTGGAAACAACCTTCAAGATCATCAAGTCCAATCATCTACTAAGCATCATCATGACCACTACACCATGTCCTGATGTAGCACATTTGGAGGTTTTTTGAGCCCCTCCAGGGATGGTGATTCCACCCCTCCCTGGGCAGCCTGTTCTGAGGCATCACCACTCTCACAGGAAAAAAAAAAATTCCTGATATCCAACTTAAAGCTCCCCTGGTACAGCCTAAGCCCATTTTCTCTTGTTCTGTCACTAGTCACTTGCGAGAAGAGACCAACACCCACCTCACTCCAACCTCCCTCCAGGCAGCTGTAGAGAGCAAGAAGGTCTCCTCTCAGCCTTCTCTTCTCCAGACTAACAACCCCAGCTCCCTCAGCTGCTCCTCATAAGACATTTTCTCCAGACCGTTCCCTAGCTCTGCTGCCCTTCTCTGAACTTGCTCCTTAATATCTTTTTTCTACCATGGCATGCAGAACTGACCGCAGTGCTCAAGCTGCAGCCTCACCAGTGCTGAGTAGAGGGGCACAATCACTGCCCTGCTCCTGCTGGCCACACTCTTTCTGATCCAGGCCAGGATGCTGGTGGCTTTCTTGTCAACCTGGGCACACGCTGGCTCATGCTCAGCCTGGTATTCACTGGAACCCCCAGGTCCTTTTCTTCCAGGCACTTTCCAGCCACTCCTCCCCAAGTCTGGAGCACTGCCTAGAGTTGTTGTGACCCAAGTGCAGGACCTGGCACTTGGCCTTGTTAAACCTCATCCCATTGACCTTGGCCCATTGATATAACCTGTCCAAACATTTGTTGTATGATCCTGTACAAAAGAATGATGAAGCAATTCCTGCTTTACTTAATTGCTGGGCATAAATCACCTAGGAAGAATACTTAGTAAGAATTTTTCTCTGAAGTTTTCATGTATTGTTTTTGTAATTTTGATTATTTTCTTTTTCTAAGAAAGATGACAAGAGAAAAATCTTTAGCATTATCACCTTAAGTCTTTGTCAGAAAAGAGTGAGATAAGCATTTTTGTCTTCTCCTCACCCCAAGTTTTTGTTGTTGCTTTGAAACATTTTAAATTTTCCATCTGTCAAAAAAACCTGCATATCCAATTCCACTCCTTTTACATCCATGAGCAGTCACATGTAACATGCCACGAGTAATGCAAACAGCTTATGCATTTGCAACCAATTCAAAGAAAATTTCACAGTTTTCTTACAAACTTTCCCATCCATTTACTAGTAGGCATGACTGTACTTTGTTCTGGTTTAATTTGCAAACTATTATTAAACTATTGGTTTTGTTGCAAGTGATTTACAAATTCAGACTGATTTTTTTTTCTTTTCAACAAGTCAGTCATTTAAAATTTCAGCGAGTTATCAAGCAATTCCTTCTCCCGACAGGTTTGGGTGGCAATTAGGGCATTTTTCATTGCTGGCTATATTTATTTTAGGAATATGATGGAGAAAGCTCTTTTCACATCAAAAAGTTCTAGAATTCATTTTCAAAAAAGAGAATCCTTACTGAGGTGCAAAAAAGTTGTGGCTTTTTAAAAATAATTTTTAAAATGTTCTTCATTTACCCAGGCAGAATTTCCCTTTGAAAATATTTGACAGAAATCTAAAATAGGTAGTTTTAGATGCATTACTGCATCTGTGTTAATGGAAGTACCAGAAAAGTCAATTTAAGATGCCAATTTCTATCTCTACATAGTGTAAATGAAGAATACACATAGGAATCGGACCCCTGATTTGTATAACAACAGGCACGAGCTTACTTTAAAATTATTAACAGCTAGTGGTTTTACTTCATCAGTCATTAGTTATATCAATCATTTAGTTGCCAGCATGGAAACAGAAGCTCTACTGTTTTGGAGAAGAAAGTGTATGTGTGTGTTGTGTGTGTTCCATATAAATTACCCAGGTGTTTTAATACATCCAGGTGGTTTTTTATTCCTTTTGGAAAAACAGAAAGGAAACAACCCAAGGGCTAATGTTCTAATTATCAGTGGTTGTGCAAGCCTCCAAAAAGCATGTATTCTATAACCCCTGGAAAAATTCTGACATGTTATAAACTGGCTAAATTAGCTTAAATCAGTAAACAAACAAATTGATGCCAGCACAATAGTACAATAATGCAATGCATACTAAGTGACTTATTTTCCTAATGCCAAAAATAGCTATATAAACCAATGCTAAATAGCCTTGATTTATATATTTATAAATATATATAATTAGAGTTAAAACTTTTAAAAAAGTTTAAATAAGAACAGTAGAACATCTAATTTCACAGAGATTTCTGGGAAATTCTTTGTTGATATCAACTTACGACCCAAATCATATATGATTGAAAATGTTAAAAATAAAACAAATTTCATTAAATTGCTGTGGTAACTCTGGAAGCTTGGATGCATGATTTTTGTTAATTTAGCATTGAAAGAGGAAGCCAAATTGTTCTTGAGGGCAGATCATATTGGGCTAAACTGGGCAATATTGAAATGGGATTGCTTATGCATGAGAAGATGCAAAAGCATGTGGGAGAAGAGCATAAAAAACTGTAAGCAAGTGTCAGACCCTCCACAGTGGTTTTAGAACCAATCCTACTGCATCAAAAGGAAATAAAACCTTGCAATTTTTACTCTTTTAATTCCTGATGGCTGTTTATCTGTTCTTCTATTCTGCATTGGAAGATACTGTAAACATATGAAGTTTTTCAATGAGCTGTTGCTCATAGAAATTCAATTACATAATACACTATGTGAATTAGTGTATTCACACAGTGTATTCACATAGTGTATTCACATCAGGCTAGCCCTGCCTGACTGCAGAAGTGTGGGGAGAAAGTTGCAGGAACTATTTCTTTCATTATTATGCATATTAATTTTTGCATTGCCGGGGAGTATAATCATGATGTATGATTCTGGTAATAGACTTTGGTAGTAACCTCTCTGTATGTCAGTGTAATATACTCTGTATACAGAATCTATAGTGTGTTTAGGAAAAGGAACTGAATTCAGTGTTGATTTTTCCAGGTTATTTGTTGAATTTTCAGTTATTTAGTTATACTGACTAACCTGTGTAGTAAAATCTTCACACTTTCATTTTTCTTTTAGGATCACGTGGCATCAAAGCCACCAGAATGTTGTATACGTGCTTTTACCTGCTTTTGACTAGTCAAGGTAGTGCTGTTAATCTTGATAGTGGAATACAGTTCATCACATTTATGCATTAATATGAAATCAAAATGGTATGTCTAAAGTACTCCCCTCTTTCCAAATCCAAAATGCTTTTCACAAGTGACATACAAGTTTTTAATCTTTGAAAATTACAGAGACACAAACATAGACACAGAGCTATGGAAGAAAAGGTATTTATACTCCTGAATACCTTGTTTCCAGCTTCTGTCAGTAACATACCTATTTTGACCAGTCAGTGATACTGGAAACTGCATATCTGCTGACAAAAATGAACTAGACCTATGCACATGTATTTGTGCTTTAAATGAGAAACACTTTATTTTAAGTGTTGTGTTCTCTCCTGTCTGCATTTAGCTACACTAACGTTTTTCTCCATGTGAAACTGAATAATTAATTGTCCCAATGGTGCCATCAGGAAAGTGTTTTCAATTGCTGTTTCTGGAGACTCCATTGCTACTCAGCTCCCATGAATAAGTCGATAAACATACATGGTTGACTACAACAGAATATATTTCTTTTGCACACTTCACAGTCTTTTTCAGAGAATATTATAGACCTGGATATATAAACTGCTGGTGTTCTTTGTGCAGTAACAGAGTCCTTAAGTCTGAACTGTTGCTTTTCTAGACCACGATCAATATGTTGAAAAAGGGAAATACTATTGGTAGCCTTACTAATACTCATTTGTATCTAAAAGGAACTCTAATAACATAAACAACATGTGTTTATCTTAATAAAAAGTAGACATAGAGTTGTCACTTTTTATCCATTTTTAGGAGCAGGGATTGCTATATGGTTTGCTCAACTTTAGTTGCTGCTTTTTCAGAATCATGGCTGATGAACTTTTCTGAGAGAACATCCCACTATTTATTGCAATTGACATCTTTGTGAATTAATCAGGATTTACATACAGGCATTTTTTGTCATAATTATTCAATGTGCAGGTTTGTGTCTTTTCCACGGTAGCTTCATGTACCAGTATGAAACACAGCACAACTATGACCACAGGTAGTTATCCTGGCTTTTCCTTGTCTTCTAAAGTGTGTAATAACCAAAAGGCATATAAGTGACTCTATCCATCTTTTACAAAGTATTAAACTCCATTAGGAATTAATTCACCTTGATTACTGATACCCAAATTAGGAATCCAGAGAAATGGCACCACACCACATAACAAGGCAATGCTCCTGTCACGGGATCCCACCTATCTGCACAGTAATAGTGTATGTTCTGGGGTCTGGACATGATCATTTTACATCTGACCCTATTTCATAGCATACTATATTGCAGGTCAGAATTCTTTGAAGTGCTACTGAGATGGTACAATCTGTAAGGCTCCTTTAGAATAATCACATCTTGTAACTTCCTTGTTCAGCTCTTACATGTTCTCAGCACTCAAAGCCATTCACCATGACTGATTTTTACTGTGCAGAAGAAAAGCTGCTTCTTATTTTCATTATTATTATTATTATGATCCATTCATGCTTGGGGACCAAGTGGAAAGTGAATTTTTGCTTCTATGTTTATTTTTATGTTAAACATCTGAGAGTTTTCTTCTTCTTTCACAGTATACAGCACATCCACTGGCCTTCCTCCATGAACATGATGATGGGTTTTGAGAGACACAGAGATTTCTTTTTATATCTTGCATCTGTTGTGTTCTATTTAAGTATAACTTGACAAAGAGTTTCTGCTGAGGTAATAGATAAATTTTGCAGGAAAAGCTGAGAAAGATTTTATTCCTCCCCCCCTATTTCTTAGAAATCCAATAGCTGGGAACCAGAACTTGTCGAGTTCAAAATAAAAGCCACACAAATATTTTTAACAGGGAGGACAGGGGATCATTGGGATAATGGGCACAGCTATTGTAGATTCCCTCTCAATGTACAATATCTACACTTACTTGAATAATGAAGAATTTTGTGTTAGTATATAAAACTTTTGACATGCATTCAATAACCTAATGTTTATATTACATATGTCTCATTTTGCCATGTATGACTGTCCCCTTCTATATATTCTTATCATCCACCCACTAAAAGGCATCAGATATTTTTTTTGTAAATGCACTTTGCTGTTCTATGCACTATCTCTTCCTAGAGGTGTAATTTAGCCATTGTGTATGTTCTGCTATACCCATCATTTTAGAAAAATCACTTGTGTTTATCAGATTGCAAAAGTCTTTTGTTAAATCAACACAAAACCTTATCCTTCTCCTCGGTCATCGCAATTGCACCACTAAATGCAGAATTGTTAATTCACAGCTTTAGCTCACAAACTCTCTCCTACAGACTTGCAACTCTTGCACACGACACAGAGACCATCATATAATCCACAATCTTCTGATTCCTTTCCTTTTTCTGTTGGGAATTAAATTTTGCAACATTTATGCCTTGTGTGTTCAAGGCAGAGACTTTATATAGACAGTAATTCAGTTTTCTATTTCCTTAGTTTAGGTCTCCTGCAGTGTAGTATTGAAAGTTCATCCTGCATGCAACAAAAATTCCTACCTTCCTTAAAGAAAAACATGATTTAAAGAAACCTTATTGTTCAGTTCAAAGGAGATGAAAAAGACGGAATTGAAGTGTAAAGAAGTATGTAAATATGCAAGTCTTAACACTTAAAATATCATTATATAAAAGATAAGGATGTCTATTAATTCAATATCAAGGTTTGGAGAATGACTCCCAAACCAAATGCTTAGTTGGTGAAACTGAAATGGTGGTGTTTTTTCATAAATCACATTCATTTATGACTTGAAAATAAGCTCTGCCTCGTGTTTGCATTATCTCAATTATTTTGGAAGCTTCAGAGTTACGTTTCATTTTAACTCGATTCCATGAATTAAGGATTAGGGGTTGAATTAGTCTGTTTTATGGTGGACTGCATGAATGAGTTTGTTGGTTTTTTGATTGCAAACTTTCATGTTCCAAAATCAATCTAAGTATTTATGTTTCAAAGAGAACTGTTTTCTGTGGTTTGAAGGTTCACTGTCATGACATGTCCTCGTGTTGCAGAGAGACTGCAACAGTAGCAGTGATAGACATAATTTCTATCCCTGTTCTTCTAACGCCCAAGTCTAGAACAACCCCCATAAATGTCAATATTGCAAAGGAAAAACAATATTCAATGGCATGTGCAAGGCAAAGAACGTCTCCAAATAATGTTAATTTTTTTGGTGATTGAACTAGCCAAAGTGGGAAGCACGAAAATGGCAATGTCACATGTTCTACCCATAATTTTTGGTTATGTCAGAGAAGCTACGTGTGCAGGTGAGAGCTAGTCTTTAGGATGCCTAGGTACTTTCAACTACATTTACAGCCAAAGATGTAACGAACATTTTCCAACAACTGTGAATATTCCAACATTGTTCCCACGCTATAGAAAATGAAACACAATAAATATTATCTAACAGAAAGACAGAATTATTTCCCCAGAATAGAAAGCAACAAAATGTCAGCTCTATTTGTACAAGAACTTTAATTTTCAACTAAGCAATCCCATGTACTAGGAAAAGAAAATCTTTTCAATTTGGAGGACTTTGACAAATATTAATATATCACAGTTGCAATGGGATTCATTTGTGCTGTGGAATCCAAGAGGTCAGTACATCTGTAAAGACTTATAGTACTTAAGAGATGATCGTACAAGACATATGGTTTAATCATGATGTATTTAAGCCTTTTTTATCTGCTTAAGAATTCAATGTTTTTCTTTCTCTAATTTAAGAAACCATTTGCTATTCCTCTCAACACCCAAAAAAGTATTAATACAGCAACCACGGTGTATTAAAAATGAACTGAGAAAAATCAAAATTACATAACTATAGCTTATTACAACTATGATTAAAACATAGATATAATGATTTCAGTGTTAATCCTTGCATGCTTGACATCACACTATGAATTGTTATATATGGGTGGATTTTCTATAGAATCTCATTTATAGCACAGTAAATCCTCAGAGGAAGATAATGAAAATGCGGAGGGACCCTGTGCTTTATATCTCAGCATTAATATGTTTTTGTCACTAAGGCTATCTTCTAACACCAGTTTAATTTGCTAAAACTATGTTCTCCCAGTAATGGCCATAACCATTTTTATTTTCAGAACGCTAACAGAGGTATATCTAGTGTTACGTGAACCATGGTGGAAAACGCCTGCCAGGGGTTTAGGTATCTGCTTTTGCCATCTTGCCCTTCATCACTGCTAGAAGACATATGCTCCCCTGATTCTCATCGATGGCCAACCATCGGCAAAGGAATCTGACAATCACAAGCTGTAAAATTATGGGAACCTTTCTGCATAGAAGTATCTAATCCAAAGAGAGCGTAGATGTATCACACAGCAGCTACACAAGGTGAGCTGCTTCTGGTATGATTTGGAGTTGAATACTCAAGTCTCTAAGTGCAGCTCAAGTGTACAGGAATTCACATTAAACAGACTGTTGAACAGGAGCATGGTTAGAGCAGCACAACAGGGTAATATGACTCTCTTCTGTAAACTCAGCCACTGAGTATCACCTTTCAGGAATGCTTGTCTTTTTTTTTTTGTATTCTCCTCACTCTTATTAAAGTATTTAACAAAACCAAAGTATCTAAATACTTGTATGCCATCTATCTGACAGTAGAACAGACAATACAGACTACAGCACAGGACACAAAATATGAAATAATTCCTTTAAACACACAAATAAAAGCTGGGAATATGGAAGGTTATTAAAAAAAATTAAAGGTTAATAAAAAAAAAAATCCTACAATTAGAAGTTATTAGACAGTCCTGCTCATAGATTATCTGATTATGGACTAGAGAAAAAATGCAAGTTAAAAGTTAATTCAAGAGTATTAACTTGCACAGTCTTAAACATAGGGTTTAGACTTTAATAATAATCAAGCCTACAAACAAACCAAGGAAAAAAGATATAATCTTGGTACAGAACACCCGTATGTTAATTCATAGCGTAGATGGGATGCCACAGTTTAATTTTACTTTGCTCAGGCAGTTTGTCTCAAATACACTAGGATTTACTTTTATCCATTAAAAGGATGATTTTTCATACTGTCCACTAACATATGTCGAAAACATCCTTTTTTGCATGATAACACAATAATACAAATGAAAGTTTCAAAGCTGTCATTTAAAAATGGGACTAAGCTTCCAAAATCTGTAGCTCAAGATCTGAGCATAACCATGCCCAGTAACATATTTTTAACACTATGATGCATCTCAAAAAGGACTGAAGACAGAAGGGGGAGGAAGTATTTTATAGTAGGAATCTAGTGTCAGTGAAGCCTACAAAAGAGAATCATATAATAATTTACTTAATCAGCAACTTTTAGAGCATGATATATTCCCCCACTGGGTTCTGAATCAAGGATGAACTCTGGCAATGTCCGAACTTTCTGATTTGGCTTCATCTGCAATCAAGAATTTGATTTGACAAAGATAGGGCCATTAAAAAATACTGGGAGGCATCTGGTGATAGTTGGACACTGCTCTGGATAGCACTCTATTGGTTGTCCTTTCAAAAGTACAGTTTGCTTGTAAGGTAGAATGTGAGTTTTTAACCATTGGCATCTCATGCACCATCACAAGAAATTAACAACTGAAATAACCTTATTTGTTTCCTAAAAAACCTGTTGTGTTCAGCGAGGGCACAAGCCTACCTTCCTTCCATAAATGAGTAAATATTCATTCTAGGTGAAATGTACACATGTCCTGAGGGCTAAAATCAGGCCTTGGGATAATGTGTGATACCTTATTATTGATGCTCAGAATGTGTGCTGCCTCCTCATAAAGTTCCTGTAGAAATTTCTTTGTGGATATCTTCTACATAGGGACTTCGGTAGAACCTCACGTGGTACTGCCAGTGCTCTGAGTCTGCTATGTATGGATTTGCATAAACATAACATTTGTATATAATAGTTGGGATTTGTAACAGCCAGAATCCTATTGGACTCAGAAGCCAAAAAACCAGAAATTACATTCCTATTTGAGCAAAACCTGAAATGGTGCACCAATATTTTCTTCAGCTAAAAATCATGTTTTATCATGCTTAAGTTTTCCTCTGTGAGTTTTATATTGGCCAATTGCTTCTAAATAGGTTTTATTGGAATTGTACTTTTTAATTAGATTGCATGCTGGCACTAAGCAGCCATTGTTTTCATTAATAACAAGTGCTGTCATGGTCATATAAGAGATTTTTCTCATATCAAAAAATACCGGTCATTTTATGTACAGACTATCAGCAGCCAGACACTGTTTACTTCCAGTGACTGCAGCATGTTTATGTGTGTCTACCTCATCAATTAGAAACAAATAGCCCAGAAAGGAAGTACTCTTAGCATCTAAGTAAATAATGGAGATGGATAAATGAAAGTTATTAAATCAAGATGAAATACATTTCTACAGCTGTGTCAGCTGGGCTTTCAGGCCCAAGGAAAACAAAATTGATCACCTGGTCGCAATCCAAGGGCAAAGGTCTGAAACAGAGACTGCTGACAGTTAGGTAAATGACATCTTTATAATAATTGGCTAACAGAAGTTTTTATCTAAATGGAAACAGAAGCAAGGAATATATCTGTATAGAGCAGTGTGGTATTGAAAATTATATAAAGACTTTTTACCTGCTATTTTATTTGCTTCTTATGAAATAATTAGGGATGAAATTCCATTTGAAATCAATTTGATCTCAACAGAGAACTTTCACTGAGCCATGAAGATCCACTTTTCATAACATATATCCAAACACAGTCTGTTGTCCAGTAATGAAGGGAAAAATCAACCTCAAAATGTTAATTCCGCCCCCCCCCGCTTAGATTCTTTCTCTTAAAGTGTCAGGAGCAGCACCTTTTGAGGACTATTTTGAAGACTGTTAAGCAATCCTAAAATGTTTGTAAAATAATAGGAATAACATAATCTATACGATCTTATTTCCTCTCATGAAATTAGGGAAAAGTGCTAAGAATGGAAAGTCAGTCCTGCAGAAAACCGTACTCCATGGAAGTTTGTTTGGTTTCTAGTTCATAAATGCATGACTCAGCTCTGCTTGGGTATCATCATAGTGAAGTTTTACAGAAGGCATGGCTTGCAAATTAGAGCCAAAGAGATAGGGTTTTCCAAAGACTATTCCACTGGATAAATTATTTTCTTTAGGGCAAGGTCTATTTGATGAGGTATGAATATAGGCTGGTAAAAACTAACATTGTATTGTTACCATGGGAAAACAGGCAAAGTAAGTTTAATTTACAGAATAAATCAGGGAGAATGAGATAAACAATTTTGTTCCCCAGGATTAACTAAGAATTATACATCCAACTCAAGTTTTGATTACAGTACGCTCCAATAACGGTGCAAATTCCAGATGAAATGCTGATACAAATGAAGTTGTCTGCAGACTAAACGAAGGATCAAACCTTTCAGTCTACTAAAGGGATATCATTATAATTCATAATTATTTAATTTTTATTTGTGCCTCAATCCAGATAAAGCAAAGTAACTATATTTCTGGAAACTTACTTTTCGGTCTGATATGGTTACTCTATCACCTCCAATCAGAATAAAACATCTGTGTTTTGTATCAAAGATTCATCACCCAGCTGAGCTAGAATTCCCTGTTTGCTCGGAAATTGTGGTCTCCTACATGACAGTAAAATTTGCAAAGTCCCATCTCCAGGTTGCCCTGCCATTTATTAAATATTTTAGCCAGAAAGAAACATTAAGAGGGCCTACAGACTAGGAACACAATTGAAAACCCTCTAAGAAAGGAAATATCTTATTAATTCATTAAGTCAAACTGCTTGTATCTACACTTGTATGACTAGAATTATGGTTCATTAACTTCATTTCTTTATATGAGTTAATTAGCTCAGAGGAGGCCAGAAATTAATTACCAGCTTATATAGTTTGTGCAGAATGGCATTCTGTTTATTTAGTTTCTCCTATTAACTTTTAATCTCTACAAACAATAAAAGAGGTAATTAGTATTTTATAAACAAAAATGAATGCAACAAAGGCAAATAATTTGCCAAATAGTGAGGCTCCTGTGTGGAACCTGATAGTTGTGTGGTTCAAGTTACAGACCTTTTCACTGTTAAGTATAAGCAAAAGGAGATTGAAAATGTAGGTAGTCTTAAGGCAGGGCCACGCAATCCATCATGAAAGAAGAGCTACCTACTAATACCTTGCAGAGCAGAAAAACGAGCCTTAAAAAGTTTCCAGCTGTTTGAAAATAATTGCCCATGTATTCAGCTACAGTAACAGTTGTAGATAGCTCTACTAAGGTACAGGAACAGAGTGGTACAAAACAGGGCAACAAAAAGAAACCTATTTCATTTAAGTAAAAAAATTACACACAAAAGCATCTGAATGCACTTACAAGCATGTTAATGAGTATACTATTAATGCTAGTTATAAGTTAATATAGTTATACAAACAAAAGGGCAAATGTCAGCAGTGTCTTTAGTCTTTAACCAGGGTGCATTTCTGCACTAACGACAGCATATTCTAAATCTGTTTAGCAACTTATAAGATAAAACATTGTATGTTGATAATGTATACTGACCTTTGCTTCACTTTTTTTTTTAATCCACGGAGACTGCATATGTGATATTCCTTGTAATTTTGTACCTTGTGCAAAGTAAATTTGTAAATTGTACAGAGAACAGTGCAGATAGTCATCAACATAATTTTTTTTTGTGTACATGAGTAAATAAATGCAAATATGTGTCAAGCATGTTACTGAGGAAATATTTCAGGAAATTCTTGATGAGTGTTTAAGATTTTTATTAGGACTATTTATTCGCTTCCCTACATCTGCAAAACCAGGTGCCTTTGTCCAACTCTACAAAACCCAGAAAGAGTCATAAAAGCCCTCTTTAAAAAAAAAATCTAAAACCACCATGAACATAAAGTCTGTAATCTTGAGACATTTTTGGACTAAAAAAACATTGTGGGTCTCACTGAAGAGTGAGCCTGTGCCCTTCCCACAGGTATCCATTTAAAGTTCTAGTCAAAGCCTGCTATATCTGATACTGCAAGACTAAGAACTGCTAATGTGTCAGTGTACAGGAAAACTGCCAATAATGTTATAATCTTACTCTGTCTTAGCCTTTGGCTGTGTACAATTTGTGGAAGCAAAAAGAGAAAATATTGTGGGGTTGATTATTGAGTTTATTTGAGGTTTCTTGAAGAATAAGGTGAGTCTCAAAATACATTGATTGCAAGACACTGACTGGATGTGTTGGGCAGAGAGAAGTTATAATTGGTTTTGTTATATATGTTGTTATATATAATTGTTATAGACTTTGTTCTATAATTCATTTACCTACAGAATGAACAGTCTCTCCATACAGAGAAACCAGAGAGCTGCTTTTGAATAAGGGAGGGAAACACAAAATGAGTACATTAAATATTTACCAGTATGGCTTAATTGTTTTATTTTTGCTAGCATGAAATAATATTAATTATTGTATTAATAAAATATTGTACAGTCTGTGAATGGTGAGCACTAAAACCAGAATACCACAGCTAAAGGTGTTTGCCTGGTGTGGTAAAACCAACATAAGAGAGCTTTGTTGGAGTTACTCAATCTGAAGCAACACAACACAGGTCTTCCTTGTGCACAGGACGAGTAAATCTAGGCTCTGCTGGAGTAAACAGAAAACTCTTACTGACTGCAAAGAGACAAGGATTTCCCCCACTGAAATCCTGCATTTTAATTGAGAGCTGTTTCTGACTTCTTTTTCATCTAAGCTAAAATAGCTTAGAAGTGCCCTTTCTCCTGTGGTGTCTTTTTATCAGGTCAGCACATGACATAAATGAAGAAACAATTAGAATAAATCATAGAAATCTTCTGCTAGATTGAAAAAAAAAAAAAAAAAAAGCCTGCTAAAAAAAACAATCCCAAAACCTCCTTTAAATGACAGAAAGATAGTATCTAACAACCTTTATCCTTGTATAACTCTAAGAAAAAAAGCCACAATAATTAATGCCATTTTGAAGGCTGTGACAACAAAGGACGAGCCTGTAACTTTCTCAATGTTAGAGACTTTGAAAAGTAAAGGAATTAGAAAGGATTTCAAGGCATTCAGTGAATCCTGAAGCTGATTGTATCAATGCTTCATCAATGTAACACAATATTCCCCACTATCTGTTCAGTGTACACAAAGGTCATCATTGGAATTGTTTAAATCATCACAATTAATTTTAGCCTCTGACAAAGAATACAATTTTCCTTTCTCTGTCTGTCTTGTATTTTATTCTGGTTTTGTCTTAAAATCCTCTTGATGTGAAACAGCTGCCATCTTCAACCTGATTAACAGATAGGCATGGGTTCTTTATTGCCAGCATTAGCTTTACAGCACAAATCACACGGCTTCAAAAGGCTGGGGAAACGATCAAACTGCTCACGACTATTACAAATGATTTCAAGCAATTCACCACTCCTAACGGGTGCTGCTTTTTGCATATGATTTTCCCAGATAATTTCTGAATATGCTGACATGCCGTGTCAAGTTTTTTTCCATAGTCCTGATGAGAAACAAAACAAAAGCTCTCTTCTGAACACAGTCCTGAACAACCACACATGTTATACATGCTTTTTTTTTTCAATTTGCCCCTGTTATTTCAACCTACATACACCACTAGCATCTGTATGCATAAGGGTGAGAAGGAAAGCGGTACCTTTTTAATTTTGGCTTTAATTTTCACTTTTAATAGTAGAGTGACATTGTCCTTATGGAAAAAAGGAAACAAATAAATCTGATAGAGGGATTTCAATATATTTGTGGAAATATTCTTGCCCCATTAAATGAAAGTGAGATTTTTTTGCAGAAGTTCTTGTGTTGTCAGTTCAACATTTCCCATTATTTTCATCTTTCTTCACAATTTCAGCTTCCACTATTCACTAATTGTTTTTAGGAGGAATTTTATCTGTTCCCAGGCTATTCACTGGCCTGCAAATAATGTATCGAATTTCTTACAGTTTTTAAGAAATGGGAAAATCCTCATCCCTCCCTCAACCTCATCTTCCTCTGTGACCCAGTATCTTGTTTCACTTACTATCCAATACAGAGAATTCTTCCAGTGTCCTCACCACCACCACCACCACCACCACCACCCCCCCGCCCCCAGCTATCCTATAGATGAGTTCTCTCTGATCTTTACTCCATCAAAAAGCACTTTTAAAACTCAGTACTTAACCTGCACTTTACTCACTAATCTCTACTTCCTGCTTCAGGCACAGCTGCAGCATCTACTGCATTTTGGGAACATTCTCAGAATACAGAGTTCAGTATTCAACAAAACTTTCTCATTTAAATATAATTATTATTTCCTCTGGTGGGTTCTGTCTCTGAACAACACCACCAAATCCCCTTTCATTACTTATGCACTTCTTGTTCCTTACTAGTTTTATAACTCTAACGTTCCTGCCAAGCCTGGTCTGACCTTTGCTTCCTCATTCTTCCATGAAGCTTTCACACAAGTTACTCTTGAACACTGGGTCATCTTACACTTCCTTGCTACTTTAGTTAAATTTAGGTGAACAGCTTACTAAATTTTGTCTTTTTCTCTAGGCATTTGCCAAAGCTGGGATTTCTCCTGTCTTGCCCTTTCCTACATTTGCCAAGTTATTTTGCAATTTACCCCAGCTTTCTCATGGGCAACAGGTATCTGTAACTTCTCTCTAATCCTAGTGGTCACAGAATCATCAAGGTTGGAAAAGATCTCCAAGATCATCAAGTCCAACCTTCCACCTAACACTAATATGACAATGTCCTGAAGTGCAATGTCTACACTCTTTTTGAACACCTCCAGGCATGGTGATTCCACCCCTTCCCTGGGCAGCTTGTTCCAAGGCCTCACCACTCTTTCAGTATAGAAATTTTACCTAATGTCTAATCTAAACCTCCCCTGGCACAACTTAAGCCCATTACCTCTCATCCTATTGCTAGTTACTTGGTCCCATCTCCCTGTTTCCTTCTGCCACACACATTTTGACCCCTGCCTTCCACTTCATCCTCTGCAGGTAATTCTTGCTAAAGCAAACACTTTTCTTGGCAAGACAGCTGCATTTCAGATGTTATCCTCATCTGTTATCCTCTTCTGTTCATCTAAAATTGTTTCAAAGTCAGCCACAAGTTCTTCTTTGCAAACTAGGTTGCTTTGCTCTGCAAGGCTGCTGAATGACAGCTCCCCATGTGACACTGACTTGCAATTCACTCTGCTGAACTACTGGAGAAAAGAACAACTGACAATGCTGTGATAAATGTCTACATAGTATGGATATGCAAAGCCACTCCTCACTCCCAAGAAGCCACATCTTGTACATTATACAACACTGCCTCTGTGTTCCTCCTGACTTTGCTCTACCTGTTTTGACCTGTTATGATCCCACCTCCTCTTATGCTCCCATGGTTTCTTTTTTTTTCCTTTACCACCTAGTTTCCTTATGCTTCTTACTCATCCCTTCCAAACTTGTAGATTGATACCTTGCTGCTGCTTCTGCACTAACAGTCTGCAACTGTCTAGCCAACATCCTCAGACACCCTGACTCCATTCCTTTTTTAAATGCAGCAGTAACCCAATCTTTAATCAGCACATTGCAGCCCAGTTCTGCCTGCTTTTTGCTTACTATTTCCTATCCTTTATATCCCTCCTAACCTTCTGTTCCTATCATTTTTCACTGCAACCTTCTATAGCTTTGTCCATTTTTGTAACTCTTTTGCAGGGTATTTGTATGAATACTGGGTTAGAAAATTACAATGTGCTCTACTGAGCTGTTAGAGCATGACATGGGTCATCTTCCTTGCTACCATGGAATCCAGTTACACAGTTTGGACATTTCTGTGACTAGAAGCCTTCTCATTGCGATGGGTATGAGGTTAACCTTTGTCAGTCCTCCATTCACCTATTGACATAACAACCCAACTACGGGACCTTTGAATATATAATGTTAGATATGAAGCTTTTACGATCCAAGGCAGCCATACTGAAATAATTTCAAGGAACATGATTTACTTTCAAAATCTGATTTCCACAACCAGGCTTCCATCCTTCCTCTTTGGAAGATTTTTATAATGACTTGTAATTTTAACATAGTCTGTTCTTACAAGTACTTCTTTGGTAGTCTCAATGGGAAATGTATTTCATGAGGTTATCAGAACTTTTAACAGCAGAGGAATTAGATGCAACTTCTATATAATACTCACAGCATCCTTCCCTTGCAAGAATGTTTCTGCAATTATTTTAAATAAAGCCATATTTCCAGTGTCTTTTTTCTTCTGTTTTAAAACCCTCTTAAAAATTTCCTCACCATAAATCCACAAACTAAATGAAAGGACATTAATCCAGCCCATCCCTCCTCCCTACACTCAACCATGTCATTAAAGTTTTTGTCTCCTCTTTTATTATGGTTACATACCTGCATCCTTGTGAAGTTCATATAGCCATGATAGTATACATCATGGCACCATACCTGCAAGGAGAGGAAATGATCATTTTTCCTCCCCCCACATTCTTACTATTGACCAAGGTTATTCTCTTTATCATGTGCAGATTTTATTGAGTGATGCCAAGTGAGATGAATAGAAGCAAATAATGACAGTGCCGCAGTGATGAAATGAGAGACAGAGGTCGTCTAGGTTTTATACTGAACAAATTGAGTCACATCCACTTCTCATCCATTATTTAGGGGTGATTGGGCAGGCTTGGCTTCTATAGATTTGATAATCATTCAGATGTCCATATTAAATATGTAACATAAATTTCTCATTTGGCTGTCGATGACTTGTCACTGCAAAACAACAATGCATAAAAAGGACCTTAATGTATGGATTCTCAGAAATATTTGACATAAATAAATATGTAAAAGGCAGATAATAAAATCTGTTTCTGTCTGCCTGCCAGCTAGCCTTCATGTCAGACTGGACAGCCCCATCTAATACTGTGATTTTATGCAGCTGTATCCTATGAATATTGGCCTGCACACTAGAGATTAAAGCACAGCAGATGTTTCTCTGCAGGCTAACAAATATATCACCCCTGATAACGAATGACAAATGTTGTTCCATATTGTGTCAGACAAAACCAGGGCTCTTGTAAAACAAGTGTTACAGCTGGAATAGGATATTTTAACACAGTTACCTAAGGAGTAGACAAACAGACAGCCGCCTGCTTAAAAGGTAGCAGAATTCTAACCTGCAGACAAGCAGGCATAGCAGCAATCAAGTGCTGGAGTTCAGCAAAAGAGGGGAAAAAATGCTTCTATCAATAATATGAAATATTCAAGGCTTTCTGTATATTATCATCAGATTTTTGTGTGTGATCTTGTCATGGACCATTTGTAGCTACTCACCACTGTTCCTCGGTCAAAGTGATACAGTAGAGAGTTTGATTTGGTGTGGAGGAGGTATATGCAGTTGTAGGAGACACACAGAAACTCATTCTGTTTTAGTACAAATGATGACTGTATTTGGTTTATTATCTTGCAATCTCATGCTATCCCAGTGTCTTCCAGAAGATGAACGTAAGGAGAGGTGGGAGGACAAAAATAGCCTGTGTGTTATGAAATATTACACTAGGCTAATTAGTGTACTGCATTGTTATTTATGACTGGTTTATGTGGGTCATTTTTCTCCCTCCTGTGCATATTAGCGATACACTAATATCTGGTCAGCAGCATGTCTTAGCAGCGTGTCTTGGCAGCACGGAGGTAATAATAAGTTCTCCTCTTTACCTATTTGTTAATTCAGCATCCTGTATCTGCTCCCTTGCAAGAGTAAACCCTATAACCTTCACAGGCGACAAGGAGCTTGGAGACTCAGCACGTAATGAAGATGGGATCATACTTTGATGCTCAGAATATTTGGAAGTTTCAGCTGCTGTACTTTTCAAATGTATGCCAGCAGCATTTTTCCCTCAGCTTTTGAGTTGTCATTTGTCCACTGAATCGAGTACTAAAATAAATACGATTTTACTGCTGGCAGAGACTACAGAGGGAAAAGGCAATACAGCAACATGGCAACTTTCAATCACTTCCTGACTTAATGAACTTCTTTTTCCCTTTTCTGAGACTTTGCTTTTGAGCTACGGTGTTTTCCCCAAGCCATTTTAGACAATGAGATGGTAACAGTTGTTTGTCTGATAAAGCACGTACTATTTAGAACACAGATGTTTGATTATTATTTATTTCTCTCTGAAGCCCACTAATTCAGTCCCAAATGATCTTTTTTTTTTCTTTTGCTTAAATTTAATTTGGAATGTATGTTGTTGGTAAGTGACAGATAGTTTAATTATTAATAGGATCCCGCAATGAAATGCACCATAGTTTTAAAGTCATCTGGGGCCAAACCAACACTACTTCCTTCCTTCCTTATGCTTCTGGGATTCCTTGAAGAATGCAAAGGTAATTACAAAACTCATGACAAATCTGCATGTATTATGTCCTTTCCTCAACATTTGTGCTTGCCTATGGTTTTACAAAGTACCGTTCTTACTATGAAATGGTAATGAATCAGGAGAGACTTCTGCTATGGTTGTTACCTTGGGAGAATGGACTATCTGGGGAGCGAGGGGAGGGGAAGAGCAGAGGAAGAGAGAAAAGGGAGGAGGGGGTTGAGATGCTGAATGCTGGTGCTGTCGTACACGATACTGAGACAAAGGTGGATGTGCTCAGACCTTGTGAAGGAGTGTGACTCCATGGGATCTGGTTGCTGTCATGGGGTATATTGAGCACATGATCAAAATATGAACTAGCAAACAGGATTGAGGAAATATTGGAAAAAAAAAAAAAGTGTCTGAGATAAAAGCTACTGAAATAATTGATAATTTCTCCATGGTTGGCATGTAGTAAAGTCCTAAAGAGGTATTTAATGATGTTGATGGGTTACACCTTCTATAGTATTGAATGTTTCTCCTTAATAATTTCCTGATACTTAGGTTTTTTCATATTTCTGCAAAAGCTGTGTATGAATGCAAATTAGAGGGGGGGATATATTTTCACAGATTCTGCTTCTAGTGTAAAATACACTGATAATATTGGAAAGCTGCAGAACTGCTCACACTGTAATCTGAGTTTTTATATGGACCTAAGCCTGGATTGTGTACTTGAACATTGGAACTGAGACTCACTCCAGATCCTAAATTGATTGATGTTTCCCAGAGCTTTCATAAGGAGGAACAGGGACACACAGGAACTATCTGTGTATCAGACTTCATCGGCTTCAGACTTGAGTGTAAAAGCTGTGAATTTAAACAAACATTGATGTAATTCTTAACAAGTTTGGAAATTTAAGAAATAAAAGGTCTTACAGTTTATGTAGAGGTAGGCATCATTTAAGTGATCTGAGATTTTACGCGGATGATTGATAGGCTGCAAATGTGAGGTGAAGGTGCACAGTTAGGGACTGAAAGATGAAAGGTGAAAGTTAGTGGTACTTTATTGACATGACCCAGTTGAGGTCATAGCTAAGAGGGCTATATTTAATCAGCAAATATGGTACGAAAACCTACTGAGCAGGTGGAATGCTTTAACTGGTAAAATGTTAACAAACTTAGCTTTTAAATATTTTACTAATGTGACTGATACCACCACTAATGTGTAAAATCCATCCTGGGAGAGAGGCAGCAATAGACTGGTAGAAAGGAAGTGCTACCAACAACGGTTTGAATTTTTATATGTGGCATCTTCTGCACCTACCAGAAGGTCTGATCAGTCCACACTGTTCCTGCTCTGCCACTGAGTACTCTGCCAAATGAACGTGATACAAATGTGCAGTGATCAAAGAAGAAAATACAAATGCAGATGCAGTTTTGTTCATCCTTCCTCTTCTTTTACACAAGAATATAAAGCTTAGGCAAAGGCTACTCAAAATTACATGAATAAAATTCTAAGTATCTCAAAAATATAATAGCTAACCAGAGTTACTGACTCTGATGAGCATGTGCCCTTTGGATACTTACTCAAGCTAAGCCAGGACACGCTTCCAAAAGACAACACTTCTGAGAGCCTGAGTGCTTCCTAAGCTGCTTTGGAAATGGGATATACAATTCTCAATTCCACAGGCATTTTTGAACATTTCTTTTATAGGTCACTATTCTTTCAGAACAAAACCACTGGAAAACAATGACCAAATACTCATCAGTGACATTAATGAAGACTGAGAAGTAAAACTGACATAATGTGATGAGCTTATTGGTAAAAATATTTTTCTTTTATTTATTTATTTATTTCTGAACTAACTCCAGTGATGGCCAAAAAGGCATACATTGGATAATATATCAGGCTCTTCACTGTTACGTACTTTGATACCCTCTAAATAATAATAATTTAAAAACCTAACCCAAAATATTATTGGAAATTTTACTGCAGAGAGCTCACCTGATATCAGGTAAAACATTAAAGGTAGCTGTAGATCAATATACTTATATGGCTGAAAGAAACATTCATAATAACATTTAGCTTGGAAATGAATACTGATTTAAGCTTTAAATGTATTCAAGATAAGAAATGACAATGTTCCAGTTACCAATAAACATGCCTATCTGGCCATAAGAGGCCTAATTCATAACTGGGAAACGGGGGGGGGGGGGGGGTGCAAAACTAAAAACAAGAGAGGAAAAAATAAACATAAAACAAAAAAACCCCAAACTGACTGAGAGCAACCATCCCCTTCACACCAATATTCAGAGTCTCCCTAAATCTATTATTTCAAATTCCCATAGGCTTCCATCTTATCCTGAGATTCTGCTTTGGAGTTTCTGTGTTTTACTGTGGGAACAGATGAGCTCAAAACTCAGGTCAGACAAAACCGTTGGGTAGATCCCTGGGATAAATGACACAAAATCACAGGTTTACAAACGTAAGCAAGAGCTGACTTCTTTCTGAAATGCTTGGTTCTCTTTTACATTTTCTTCTTCTTCAAAGCTTATAGTATCTATAGCTCTTGGGAATTGGCCTTGGGGAAAGCAACCCCCAAAAGCAACAATCAAAAAAAACGTAAAACTGGTTTCATCTCCTACCAAGACACAGCCCAGTTTCCCATTTCCAATCACTGGTACAAATTCCTTTGACTGCTCTAGGGCTTTGACCCCCTCTCCTCGCAAAGGATGGGAGTGAGGTGTAGTGAAACACGGAACAGGTTACCTAGCAAGGTGGTAGATGCCCCATCCCTGGAAACATTCAAGGTCAGGTAGGACAAGGCTCTGAGCAACCTGCTTTAGTTAACTTTCAAAAGTTCCTGCTAGCTGCAGGGGTTTGGACTACATGACTTTTAAAGGTCCCTTCCAACTCCAAGCATTCTATGATTGTCTGATTCACCACACAGCCCTTTCTTCTCATCATGTTCTGCTTCCAGGCTCTCACCCGGGATTGTTCCCTTTCTGATTAGTAAACAATCAGCAGAAAGGTAGGTACATTACTGTTATTCTCCAGCAATATCATGCTCCTGCAAGGTCTGACTTCATTTGTAGGTCTTCTTTGCAATGAAGACATTTTACTGCCTTGAAAGAAAACCTTGCCTGCATTTTTCAGTCGGGACAGATCCCACAGATAAAAATTTGTATTAGATGGGGCCAAATTTTTTCCTATTATATGGTAAAGGTTGTTCCACCTCTGTGACTTTAGTACAAATGCACAGCTTTTTCCTACCAGAGAGATGAGTAATGGTGATTAGTACTAAAAAGCATATTAAACCACAGGGAAGTCTGTGTAGAAAACAGAGGAAAGTGGCTGAGCTTCATTTTGGAATATTTACTCGTGCCTAAAGGCTGAAATCAGAATTATGAGACTTGGAAATTTATGATTCCTGATAACGACTTCAGACGTTCTTTTTTAGTTCAAAAGCTGCTTCAACATGATACCTGTAAGACAACCCTCCTCTTCCTCACCCCCAGGTTTCATCTATAGCTTTTATGAATACAGAGCTTTATCCTCTAGCTATAATTAACTTTGATGCTTGGACACCTGGTAAGAGCTCTTCGCTGCAGTGACAAAATTTATAGAGAGGTTAAAAAAAAAATCTTGGTCAAGAATGTTTTTATTCCTCATAAGAGTTAAAAGGGGACTGGTGGGAAAGAAGAGCCACTCAGCAGCAATTACATTAGATTCTCTGAAACAGAAGCAATTAACAATCACGCACATGCCAAACTGGAGTTATGCAGGCATTTTTACACTAAAAAATAAAGGAAAGTATTGGTAAGTATGCTTTTATTTTGTCTCTGACAAATACTTATTTTTTAATAGTGATCACTTGTTGAGAGAAACAACAATGACTATTCTGTTTACAGGAGTAAGATTATTATATATGGCCCTCTATTAAGTATATGACTTTCCTTTTAACAGGAGACACCATTCTCTCAATTCCTTTGGGCTGATAGTTAAATCTATGCACAGTAAGTTTCAAAGGATCTTCCTTATGTGTTTCTGTGAGCTGGAAAATTAAAGCTCCTTCTAAAATAACATCAGAGAGACTTTCATTGGGCTCTCATATTTCTGTGTGGGATGTTTTAAACATTTGGTCAATTTTCAGTAAGGCTAACACTCTCTTGCTACAGAGAATTTACCATGAATGGATACCCTGACCCTGGGCATGACTTCTGTTATTCTCCAGCATGACTTCTGGACATGTTGGACATACCATGCTCAAGCTCCTGAGTTAACCTACATATTCACAGTGACCACTGGTCTAGGATTTGCCACCAGCAACTCAACAACAGCTAAAGCTAGGCTGTTGGATGTCTATAAATCAGTGAAGTGAGCAAAAATTCTCTTTTTCTACCTAGATCAAATTCCTGTTGGGAAACTGGACAAGTTGAGGGAATCCTTACTTTGTTATCTGTAGTCAGTAGGAAGCATAATGACAGAGCAGCGTTTGCCTTTCTAAAATCCACATGGCCGCATGGCTGGGCCAGCATGATGCTCTTAGTGACCAGCTCTCTCTAATCTCCGACAGGGAAGCAGGTGATTTTTGGTTGAAGGGGGGACTGAGTGCATGGCACTGATTGCTGCAGCTACAGAAATTGTTAGTCAGCCAGCACCTCAGGTAGATTAATTAGGCCAAGTGCAGACTCCATCTCAATGGACACTGGGCCATTTACTTCAATAATGATGACTTTGAGGTTATTGTTGGAAATATGTCAGAAGAATTATATTAATACAGAACATATATCTTAATTAGAAATTAGCTCATAACCCATAGGATGTTCTTCTGAGAATGGTTCAAGTGAAGTCAATGTCAAGCATCTTTGGGTTTTTGTATTCACCCTGCAGAGATATAACCAAAATGAAAGTAGAAAGGTGTAAAATCTAAGTACACAGAGACATCATTGCTCTCATTGCACAGAAATGAACATGTCCATGAAAAGCATGTTAGGGAAATAGTGCAATAAACTTTTTCTTCCTATTAGAGATCAAACTGGCTATTGAAAGGCTTTGAAACAGCATCAGAGAGGGGACTTATTCTTGTTTATGAAGGAGGCAACAAACCCCCTGATGCTTAAAATGAATAAATACGAATGTCAACTAGTAAACAATAAAGAGTTAGAAACAAAAGAAAAAGAAAAAAAAAAAGGCCCCAAACAAACCTCAC
This sequence comes from Todiramphus chloris collaris, assembly GCA_025345505.1. Taxonomy (NCBI): domain Eukaryota; kingdom Metazoa; phylum Chordata; class Aves; order Coraciiformes; family Alcedinidae; genus Todiramphus; species Todiramphus chloris. The sequence goes on from JANVCC010000270.1 coordinate 10,504,196, forward strand.
AGTCATATCACTTCCTCCAGCTGGAAAGAAATCAACACAAACACCGCTCTTTTGTCCCACTGTCGAAATGTAACTGATGTACAGTAAACAAAACTGAATTTAGCCAAAGGTGAGAAAAAACAAATTCACACACAAACTCTGGAAATCTGCATAGAGCTCATATTCAACCTTCCGTGTTCCTCTGTTTAGCATCCCTCTTCTCCTACCCGAACAAATTAAGATGGACAGTATATTTCTCCCCTCCTTTTTCGGTCAAAGAATCTTGGCACAACCAGCACAAACAAACTTTGCTAACAGCTTTAAACTTGGAAGGGCCGCTTTTTAAATATTTGCCGCTACATAATTGAAACAGCTGTTTTAATGAGATACCTACTGTCATCATTTTACCCTGGCTGAGCTGGGTGACAACAAAGCAGTAATAACGAATTCAATAATAATTAACTCGGGTCATCTGCTCATCTGTCATGGCTCATCAGCTTTAGGGAGAAAAATCCCAGTGAACTTCTCTCTTCTGTGAGCTTTCCAAAACTCTGCAATAAAATGCTTAGAGAGGACTCTAGGTAGCCCTTCAAAAGTTCTAAGCAAACTGGTAAGTAGGTTAATTAAATTTTATGCATGTTTAAATGCTAATGATTACATTCCTAACATTACAGTGTAATCTGTTATGGAATGATGTCATGCAAGCAGTGGTTTTTAGTGCCTAGCACATTTCCATCCTGATGTGGAGTAGCTCTGGATCATTTATCGGAGGGCAGGAAGTTGACAGTGGTGTTTTGGAGCCAGGTTTTACATTTAGATCCTTTCCCTGTCTGTTGAATGTTAAGCAGGGGAGTTACAGAAAGCCACTGATTTTATGCCTACTGCCGCATCACAGAGGGAGATCCAACGTACCCACAGCGAGTTGTCTTAGCTGTACAATAAATAAATAAATATAATAGCAATTCTGGGGAAATCAATAAGGATGCCATTCCTCCCAAATTACTCTCCTTTTCAAAAGAAAAAATATTTTGGGACTCACCCTGAGGTAGGTTCATGATTTTTTTTTTACCTTTTCCACAAAGGTGAAAAGAATTTCTCAGAGATTTAAAATTGGTCTTCCCTGACAAATCAAAGATATGGGTGTGATGGGTGTGGGTATTTCTTTTTTTTTTTTTTTTTTCAGAATGACCTGGAGTGTAAGATGTGAATATCTGATATATTTTAAAATAGATTTATATATATTTTTTCACTTTGTGTGAGGAAAAGAGATGGCTCCTGCTGCTGTGACAGGAGATGAGCATTTTTTTAACTTCATTTGGATCATTTTATGAATTCTTATTAAAACAAACAAACAAAAGTCATGGGATGGGTGCTGCAAACTTCTGGTTTTTTGCTTTCAGTGAAACCTGATTGTGTTCATCCTTTAAGAGGTAGGTGGTGATTGGGTCACAGACAACCCCTACCTGTTTATTAAAAATGTCAAAAATAGTAAAAAAAAATTTCATCAAGAATTTCAAATGGCACCAGCATATTTGTTGTGTTCAGTAATACTAAGACCAATTCAGTTTTGGAGAAAGGGCACTGATTTTAAAAGCAGCAATAGCAGGCATCAGGTAGAACATCAGAATCTTTCCAACACTCTGGCTGAAAGACTTTCACTGATGCAGTGTAACAGCCAAGGTGAATTAACCAGTTACTATTACAAGCTTCACCACCACCACATATGTCATCTAATTAGATGACAAACTCTCTGAATTCTTGAGAAAGAGCCTTCTGTTCTTACATTGCTCTCTGGACATTTTGGTAAAAACTGACACACTTGATTTTTTTTGTGTTACTGGAAATGAAACTTACCCACTTCTCAAGGATAACAGCATATAATGTCTCCTTTAGTTACTACATGAAAAATATGAAAAGTACTGCTAGGTATAATTATTAAATAAATAAAAGCAAGTTATTTACTTCTGAATAATAGCAAATAAGCTATCTAGAGGAAGAAAATGGATTGACAAAGGACAAAAAATGCTCTCTTGCTGGCATATATTCTTTGAAAATAAATGTGGGAGAGAATACATTTTGAAATCAGATGGGATGGATGCTTTGTTTTGTAAATACGAAACAAGGTTATATCTGTACAACTCAGCTAAAGCACATAAATAGTCTGAAAGCAGTAAGAGGCATGATGCATATTTCCAGAACAAAGGCTTTGAGTCTCCATAGGCTGCTGTACATTCAGTAAAGCGTAAACAAAAAATATGCTGTGTGAGGCAAGCAGTAAATTTGACCATTAGAGTGCAGGGGAAATATTAAAAGCCTAACGTTGTATGTTTTGAAATTACAAAGTAAATTTCTTTTAAAACAGTGACTACAAAAAGAGCTTTGAAGAACTGCAGTGCAAAATTAATGTACATTGGAACTTTTTTCTAAAAATATTTCATTGTCTATTTTAAGTGAAGTATGCACATACAAAATATCTTTTTTTTTTTTTTAATCCTCCCTATATTTATGGGTCATGGCTCCACGGAAGAATTTAAAAGAAGGAAAAATCTTTCTTTTTTTTTTTTTTCTCAGAGTTACACATATGTAGATAAGAATACATGGTAAATTTTGATTCCTGAATGGCACCCATGTGATCAAATCCTGCAGTTTTCTCAGCCATTTTTAAAAATGTCTTTTTTTTTTTTTTTTTTTTTTTATTGTGAGAATTTATCAGTTTCAATGAAAACTTCTCTAGTTCAAAGAAAAAGTTATATATGTGTTGGAAAGGAGGATGTTCAATGGGTAAAAGCACACACCAGAAATGATATACAATGATCCTGATCTACTCAGTTTCTCCTGGTAAAAACTGCTTGTGTAAGTCATTAAATATTCATAAGGTAGAAAAAAGAGCAACTCGAAAGTTCTTTGGGCATCATTTTCCTTGAGGACTCATGGGTCTTAGTCATTGTTCTAAATCTAAGGCAACCACCACATACCTAAGGGTTTTCAACAAATGTTATAGCCATATTGTATCTTTTCTTTCCTAAATGAATTTCACAGTTCAACCTAGATGTTTCAGTTTCAAGTTTCTCTGAAGCAGATGCTTTTTTTTTATATTGGATATGTACAAACTAATGCTCAGCTGACAGTTAACCCATCAAACAGTTACGATCAGATACGGAGGCAGCAAAAATCCAGGAAAAGAAACATCATGCAGGAGAACCTCTAGCTTTTGGGAGCATGTTTACCAGTTCAACAGAGCTGCAGCATACAGAATCAGAGAATGTTCAGGGTTGGAAAGGACCTTGAAAGATCACCTTGTTCAACCCCCCTGTGAGAGCAGGATCACCTAGAGCAGGTCACACAGGAACAGATCCAGGTGGGGTTTCAATGTCTCCAGAGGAGACTACACAGCCTCCCTGGGCAGCCTGTTCCAGTTCTGTCACCCTCACCGTGAAAAAGTTTCTCCTCATGTTTCCAAGGAACCTCCCATGTTCCAGCTTGCACCCGTTGCTCCTTGTCCTATCATTGAACATCCCTGAGAAGAGCCCAGCTCCATCCTCCTGACACTCACCCTTTCCATATTTATAACCATGAATGAGGTCACCCCTCAGTCTCCTCCAAGCTCCAGAGCCCCAGCTCCCCCAGCCTCTCCTCAGCAGGGAGATGCTCCACTCCATCTTCTCTGTGGCTCTGCACTGGACTTTTCCCAGCAATTCCCTGTCCTTCTTGAGCTAAGGGGCCCAGAACTGGACACACCATTCCAGATGTGGCCTCAGCAGGGCAGAGTAGAGGGGGAGGAGAACCTTTCTCCACCTACTAACCACCCCTTTTCTAACCCACCCCAGGATGCCACTGGCTTTCCTGGCCACAAGGGCTCATTGCTGGCTCAAGGTCACCCTGCTGCCCACCAGGACCCCAATATGTTACCGAGTACCAACAGAACCACAATTTTCTACAGGTAATAAATGACTCCAATGTGCTTCTGCACTAGCTGGTCAGCAAGTGGGCTTTGCTTCAGGGGAGGCAGACTGCTTTATGAGCTGTTTCAGACGAAACAAGGAACTTGAAGTTCTCCAAACTGAGAGGTGAGTGTGGATCAGAGGCTGGAGGAAGAATCATCCTGGGGGACATCGGAAGCAAGAAGCTGAATTAGTTACTAACCACATTGCAGAGCCTGACTAGAGCCTGGGTTTCATAGGAAGCCCAAACTCAAGACAAACTGAGACCAAACTGAAGTGGCTGGATCAAGAAATGGAAAAAGTAATGCTGTGAGTTTGCAAACAGTTTGTAGGACTCAAAATCAGTGTATTTAAGAGAATTCTGATGACATTTTTCAAACAATGCTGGGGGTTTTGTTGGGTTTTTTTTTTGATAGCTTGTGGGTTTTTTTCTATTATGCTAGAGACAAGACAGTAAATAAAACTTAGATATACGACTGTGGTGTGCTGTTATTTTTAGCCTCTCTTCTGTGTGGCCACCATATGAGCAAACAGACTCTAGGTCTCAGGACTGACAAATGGAAACAAGAACTAACCCTCTTCCCCCCATCCCTTTTTCATTCCCGTTCCTTCTGTGTAAACAAATTCAACAGTCCATATTCATTCCTGATTCATTGGGGTTCACTGACAGAGTCCTCAGTCCAACCTAATGGTTTATGGTATTAAAAGTTTCATAACTCTTGGGGGAGGGTTTGTAAGCTCTGTGAAATCTAACCTGCTGCCTGAAGTACTCCTACAAAAATGACATAAGGGAAACTCTAATGTTGATAGCTGAATCCTATCAAAGCTCCATTTCTGAAAATAATTTTGACACAAAATGCCAAATCTTATATATATATATATATATATATGAGGGAATAACCTCATACAAAATCTACTCCTGAATAGAATTTTGCGAAGAAACAAACCAAAAAATATATAACCATACCTTTCCCCAATGAAGTCTTTGTTTTTTTCACTGTCTAAAAAATTGTTGTTACACCTTATTTATCAAAAATGGTGACTTTTGTCAAGGAATTTTCACACTTAGCCCTACTAGCATACATGAAGTTACTCTGGTACAGAAGCAATTCCATGTAGATGAACACCACTGTGGTGTATAACCTGGGAATTACATTGCTAAGATTATTTCTAGTTTTAGTAATATTATGAAATGAAATCGAACATCTCTATACAAGCCATGTAAAACAACCGAACTTTGATGAAACATAAATATCATATATAAATATCAGAAGTGTTTGCAATAGTGATTTCTAGTGAGTTTCTTGTTCTTACACTGCATACATTTCATTTCTGTTCTCATTTTATGTGACATACTGTGCTCTGAGAAGGATCTGCTCTCCCACAAAGCAAGAGGAAGAAGAACTGGCATTATTGCTGCAGAAGCTGTGGATGTATCTTGGTGATCTAAAGGCTAGCAACAACTACTCACTTCGCACAGCAGCCAAGTAGTCATAAACTTCCCACTAGGAAAGGAAAACACTATTTTTTCTAAATACAAAATAGGAGGTTGTGACTGGGTATGATGTTCTCACTGCTGTTCTAACGGAAGACAGTCATGTTCATAGAATCACAGAATCAGAGAACGGCTCGGGCTGGAAGGGACCTCCAAAGGTCATCTAGTGCAGCCCCCCTGCAATGAGCAGGGATACCCTCAACTAGAGCAGGCTGCTCAGAGCCTTGTTCAACCTCACCCTGAGTATCTCCAGGGATGGGGCCTCAACCCCCTCCCTGGGTAGCCTACTCCACTGGTCTGCCACCCTCAATGTCATGAACTTCTTCCTGATATCCAGTCTAAATCTACTCTTCTCTGAGTGTTCTATCCTTCTGTGTTTAATGTCTTCAGCTACTATTGTTAGTTAGTACACATCTTCCCTTCTTGCAACACAGTGGCAATTGCAGGAATTTTAATTAGCCTGGGGAAGGAATAAACAACAAATAAACAAATAATATTATGCCTCTAGTTTTACAGGTGTCATTTCCTATGACCCACATTAAGGCACTTCTTGTGTGGAAGCTTTTGGTCAGGTAGTGCTTGTACTAAATACACGGTGTTGTTAATGGCTTCTGAATAGGTCCCATGCAGGCGGTGAGGGCAGCTCTCATTTAAACAGCTCAGAGCATTAAGATAGAACTGCACAAAAACACATTGTTCATGTTGAAAATGAACTAATGTCTTGGGAGCTTACAATTTCCTTTCTTATTCCAAAAGGCGCGGGATTCATTTCTATAACTTTAGTGGCAGAAGTCAATCCATTTCTTACTGTATTTAATCATTCCTAAAATGTACACTCTTGTGCTCAAATTTTGGCCTCGTCTCCAGATACCAAGAGGGATTTCGGCAAAACTTGAACTGTTTTCAGTCAGAAGGAAGAACTTCACAAGTTACTCACTTTTATTCTCAAACACTCTTTCAGAGCTTTCGAAGCCACAGAAACTGTAGGGGTGCTTGAGAATAAAAAACCTGTGCACAGATACAGGTAGTCATCAAGCCCTGTGTGGTACGTACTCCTCATGCAGAAGCCAAGAGTCAGGGGTGCTGTAAAGTGTTTTAAGTCTGTGAAGAGCCAGATTCCTCTGCCTCATCTCATTGTCACAGCCTCTGGCTCTTACTAAAGGTTTTCTTTATGATTTCAAAAAATTTGAAAGAATTTCCTATCAAATATCCATACATAAAGTTATTGTTTGTATAAAGGATAGAATCCAAAGTACATTGAAAACAATGTGAACCTTTGCTGTTCGATCAGTGTCAATGCCTGGTTCTTCTCTGGGTGGGCAAGGTGTGAAAGTATTTTCAAGAGCCAGCCATAATTTGTCTTTCTCTGATATACTGAATGCATACAGAATGGAACCCTCTTCTATTAAAATGAATGAAAGATCAACTTCCAATGTAAGTTTTCCAGTTCCTGGGGCTTTATATTCCAAAATATTTTATTTTGAAAATAAGAAATTCAGTATTTTTGAAGTTGGGCAAGACATTTTCAAACTTGGAAATGGACTCTGCAACATTTAAATATCAAAACTTCTACATTTCTTTTACATTTTAATTATCTTGTGGTTCTGTTATTTTGTCATATCTATCTCATAAGAAAATATAAATACTATATTCTTTTTAAAATTTAAAATCATAAAGATAGATGACACAAGATACTGAGTAAATATCTTATTTTTCCCTAGTCTAACCTGTTTCCTATTCATCAGGTAAGAAAAGATTTTAATACTTAATAGCTTTTAAGAGATACACTTTACTGAGTTATCTAATTCTTAATTGAAATTCAAGCATTGAGCTTTAAAATGTCATTCATATGTTAATAGATGACTGCTGCTCACAGTAGTATGAATAAATACTATTTGTTAATATATGGAACTGTAAATCATATTTCCCATACTCATTTAACTTGATAAGGAAGGTTTTATATCATGGCTCTGGAAAGGGAATCATTGCTTGATATTTTTGACTCAGAGGTAAGGGGGTTGGGAGTGGAAGAAACAGTAAGTAAGAAGATTCTTGAAAGGTCCTTCACCTTGTAACACTGACCATAGCTGGAAGAGTAATGAGTTCACTCCTCCCTCTAGGGAAGCCTTCAGTTGTCAGTGTACTACATCACCGGTCGTTCCATGTTTGGACGCTCACTTCTGTGTAAATGGAACAATGCAAGGAAAAAGACAAGTGCTTTCTGCAAGAAATTGAGGAGGCAAAACTCTGCCTCAGTCACACAGTCTTACACATTGACCCTCTCCCGCGTGCGGTGAGCAACAGCATGATTAGATCCATTATCAAAGCGTATTAAATACAATTCAACAATCCGTTCCTGTCCAGGCAATGCATTTATGTCTATGATTAATTTCAATGAGACAGAAAAACAAGCTTTATTCTTGCACTGAAAATAAATGGGCCTGTTCATCCTATATTTTTTACATGATTGAGGCCTGACAGACAGATTTGCAAAGGTACTCTAGAAGGTGAAAAAACTCAAGGAATCTTACCAAGAATTTTTCACCTGTAACAAGATACACGAGCCAGGTAAGTCAAGAAAAATGGCCAAAGCATCTGAAAAAAAAACCACTAAGAGAGAGAGAGAGAAAAAAAAAGAAATATATATGTATGCAGAAGTAGTGGAGTACTCAATGATTACTTTCCACATAATCTGGATTAGGATCATGGCAGATCTGGGTATCAAAAGTATGCAGCTGAAGTTATTCACAAAACAGTCCTGATTGCCTACAATCTCCCAGCAACCTGCATGCCATGAGATCTGTCTTTATGGGAACTGCTACAAGTAAAAGTATTCAGCCTACAGGACTAACAGAAAAACCTGAGAAGATGCAGAGGTGCTGCTCAGAACTGACCATCCACCGTGCTGCAGTCTTCTGTTACATGTGAACTAAGTGAGCTGACCTCTCAGACTGACTCAAGAGTTTGGGCTGTGAATCCCAACTCTCTGAAAACATTTCAGGTGCTCAGCATTTAAACAAGGTTTAGATGTATCAGAACAACGTTAATATATGTTTTATTTGGTTTAGCATGTTTCAGTCATCAGAAATTAATCTGAAACCACATGGTCTTTTTCCATTTATGTCTGGATTTAATATGTGCATCTGCAAAAAGTTGTTATTATTATTCACTTGCAACATTTTTAAGCTGTTCTTTTTGGAAACATGCTTTTCAGTAAATAACTTGTATGATGCCTTGGGACCACACAAACAGAATATATAATTTTTTTTTCTGTTTATATACATACATGTAACTCCTTTGCATTCCATGGTACGTACACTTCTTGTAAACTGATATAAGGGACTGTAAATTCTCTTGAGCTTAGTTTAATAATAAAGAAAAAAAAAATTGAAATGTTCTATTTTAAGTATTACACAGCTGAACATGTGAACAAAAATATTATATACCATTGACCTTAGCTGGCTACTTCTACTGAGTCTGTTCAGAATGCTAAGGGTTAAGCACATCAATAAGTGCTTTGTAAGATCACACACAGAATCACACAGAATGTCAGGAGCTGGGCAGGACCTCAACAGATCATCTAGTCTTACCCCCCTGCCAGAGCAGGATTACCTAGAGCAGGTCACACAGGAACTCATCCAGGTGGGGTTTGAAGGTCTCCAGAGAGGGAGACTCCACAACCCCCCTGGGCAGCCTGTTCCAGTGTTCCGTCACCCTTACAGTGAAAAAATTCCTCCTCATGTTTGCATGAAACTTCCCATGCCTCAGCTTCCAACCATTGCCCCTTGTCCTATCATCAGGCATCCCTGAGAAGAGCCTGGCTCCATCCTCCTGGCTCTCATCCTTTATATATTTATAAACATTGATGAGGTCACCCCTCAGTCTCCTTTTCTCCAAGCTAAAGAGCCCCAGCTCCCTCAGCCTTTCCTCATAAGAGAGATGCTCCACTCCATCATCTTTGTGACTCTGCGCTGGACTCTCTCAAGCAATTCTCTGTCTCTCTTGAACTGGGGGGCCCAGAACTGGACACAGTATTCCAGATGTGGCCTCACTAGGGCAGAGCAGAGGGGCAGGAGAACCTCTCTCGACCTACTAGCTACACCCCTTCTAATACAGCCCAGGATGGCATTGGCCCTCTTGGCCACAAGAGCACACTGCTGGCTCATGGTCAGCCTCCCAGCAACCAGGACCCCCAGGTCCTTTTCCCCTTCACTGCCTTCCAACAGCTCAGTCCCCAACCTATACTGATACTCGGGGTTGTTCTTTCCCAAGCGCAAGACTCTACACTTGCCCTTGTTGAATTTCATTAAATTTCTTCCTGCCCAACCCTCCAGCCTGTCCAAGTCTTGCTGAATGTATAGATGAATGTCATCTATACAAAGAGATGGATCAATACACAGTGTACAGTTCGTTACCCCACTTGCTCTTTTTATTACAATTAAACTTGACTATGAACATTGTATTTTCAGTTTTCAGCACAGAAGATGCATGCAAATTTTTGAAGTGAAGCTGCAAATTTCGGTTGGGGGCAGGTAGAAGCCAGGGCTATCTAAGCAAGGACACTGGCATTCAGGATTAGATACTTTTATCCTATGCCAGCAATAAATGAGATAAATGGAATGGACTGGGTAGAGTTTGGGATAATCAATTTGAAGGATAGGATGATTTTTGCATAAGAGAGGAAGCCAAGGAGAAAAAAATGATGGGACACAGATGTGGCATGGCAGCTTGCTAGATGGAGGAGAAGGATCAGGCCAGTTATGGGATAATATGGAATAATTTGAAGGAATGTGAAGAGCACCAAGCCTGAGATTGACCAAATGAGTGTAAAAACTGGAGTAACCACTGACAGATAAAAGAAGTGTGGAAATGACAGGTCAGAAGGGTCAGACAAAAGGGATCACAATTCAAGGAAAGGTGAGACAATTTCTCTCTACACCTCATTTCCAAATCCACAAGAGAAGAAAGTGGGTGCTCTCTGAGTCACATCATGCCACCACAAATGTTCTCAGGAAACCAATCCTGCTCAAGAGCTAATCCAAATAAATAAACTGTTACTGAGAAATTTTTATTAATGTCTGTAACTTAGATGCAATGGATGTAGAAATTCTGTCCTGCTGAAGACCACTATTCTGTTACAGTTGCACAAGACTGAATGTTTTGCTTTTGTTTCAAAGTGTGATTTCATATAAATCCACTGGAAATATTATGAAATTTTCAAGGTATGGTTTTTATAGAAGTAAAACTCAGAACTAATGTCTCTCTGTGCAACTATAATTCTGCTTCCTTGCATATGTATGAACTTGGTGAAGCCATTAATTGGTCTTTCCTCTGGACCTTGTCCTTCTGAATCAGGAGAACATGATGGAAAAGGCTGTCTTCTCACAGCTGTTATTTCTTGATGAGATTCCCAGCTCTCATGAGTAAACAGTGCTATCTTACAGGACAAGACTCTGCTTCTGCTACAGTTTCCACATGATGCAAACCAAGTCATTTGAAATATAATTTCCAAGGCAATGTTATAGGTATTGTCTTTCTTTTCAGAGGACAACTTGAAATTGTGAATAATAGGACTTGACTACAGCAGTGCCTAGAACTGATAATTTCAGGTGCTCTGCATCTTAAATCAAGATGCTAAAACTGGTCAGTAATCTCAAAGAGCTTTGCAGAAAAGGATTGGAAGCTCCTGAGCAGCAAACTGAACATGCTTTCCCTTCTCAAGGCAGGGAAGAGGCCCAGAACATACTGGGCTGCATTAACAAAAGCATAGTCGTCAACTCAAGGGAGCTGTAGAAGGGAAATTCCATTTAGCCCTAAGGACACAATTTTACACTGTGAGAGGGGTTAGGCCATGCCACACATGGCCCTCAGAAGTTGTGCAAGCTCGAAATTTGATTGCATGAGGCCATGGCAAACAAGATAAAACCTGGAAATTAGCCCTGCTTTGAGCAAGAAGGTGGACTAGATACCTCCACACATGAAGGAATTTAAGTTCCCAACCTACATTATTCTTAAAGATCAAAATGTAAGTTCTTTTTTCACTCATAACTGGTCAGATATGGCACATTTGGTGCGTTTCAAGAAGCTCTATTTGTGAGGGGTTAAGGCAATACAGGGTAAAAAAACCATGTTCAAATTAGCTTGTGTTTTTATATTCCTGAAGTAGCCTACATTTTTCATCTACCTGCCTGTCTGGAGGACAGGTAGTGATGAGCTACACCCAGTGTAGCTCCAGAATCAAGAGCCATAACACTGACACACAACTGTAGTCCTGAATAAGAAGACTGCTGGTAAATTCAACCTGAGTTCTCTCTCAACACATGTAAAATGCCTCCAAGATTTCAGACAGCATCTCTGCAACGGTGACACCCTCTGTATGCAGTGTCACTGCTACAGCAAGACAATTATGAAGCTTCCTAATGGCTTTGAGTTTGTATCACAGCCAGATGAAAAGATTATTTTTTTTTCCTCCTGATTTCATTGAGGAAAATAAATATGTAAAGGAGCTGAACCTCAACGCTTTGTAATTTTCCAGAAAAGCTCTATTGATTTGGTGGATAAGCCAATGCAATTCTGTGTCATAAACTACAGGAGAAATATGCACACGCATAGTTTCTTTTCCAGGAGGAAAGTCAAATAGGATGACTCACAACACTTAACTGAAGTCCACCGATAGCAAAATCAGAGCTGTAGTTCTAGGTAATAAATTTGTGGTTATTCCTGGGAGCATATATCTGATCTTGCACCTGATTGTGTATCAGAAAACAGGGCTAGTTATTTAACTGGGAGATGTTTGGCTAAAACTATGACACCGCTTGAGAACTGTCAGCTTTTAGTTTTTCATAGCATATAGATACAGAAAAGAAGAAAGAGAACTCTAAAACCCAAAGTGCAGCAGAATGTACTTAGAGTAACTAAATACAAGGTGAAATAATAGGAAATACTAAAATGAAATAGGAAGTAGTATTGCCTATAATATAACTAGAAACCAAAGCAAATTAGAAAATAGTTTTCTGGTGTGTGAGACTTGCTCAGATTTCAGTGTTTTGTCATTCCCAAACAGGCTAACAAGCTGAATTGTCAAAAATAGGTCATGACAGAGAATTATATTTAGATAATAACTGACTTGAGTATTTTTTTCCAATAATTTTCAGAAGTTTCACTTTAATTTTGGGCATTTTCATCTAAATTTTAACTGAACTTACATGTCAAAATAGGTATTTCATATTTTTCAAAATGAAAAAAGAAAACAACACTTATCATTTCAAAGCCTTCTCACAGTTCTATGTTTGTTTGTTCAATTTTTTTTTCTTTAAATAATACAAAGCCTTTCCTGGAAGAAGTTTTGGATTTAAAGGATGAATGTTTTTCAACACCACTACTAACATCCTCTGATTATTTGGAAAAAAAATGGTTTTTTCAACTGCTAGCTGCTGTGAAGAGGGGAGGGAGAGCAGGGGGAAGAGGTGTCTGTCATCTTTTCCTCCGATGGTGTATTTTAATCATTGAATAACATTGGGCATCAGCTGTAACATATATGAATTAATCACCTTATTCATATAACTGTTTACTTTTATTATACCTCTAAAGGAAATTAAATGAGATTGACCTGTTTCAGCATTTACAGCTGTGTTCTTGAAGAAATTTTATTGTGAGTTCCGAAGTTTTAAAATGTAATATTTTTTTTCAGGTATTTGGTTTCTTTTGCTTGAAGTCAGAGACATCAGAAATTTCATCTGAAAGAAAGTTTTTAATTTGTCCTTTTTTTAATGAGTTTTGCCACCATTTTGTGTTTATTTACAATTGGAACAAGAAAATATGATTTTCACCAACAGATGACAAGTTTGGTTTTGAAAGAACTCTTCTTTTCTTTATGCTAAAAAGAGAGAAATTAAGTTGTGTGCTTTGATGGTGGCCTAATGGAAAGGAAATTTGGAATTAGAATTTCTACTGTGACCATCTCTCTGTAGGAATTAATGAGGAGAACAAAGAAGATATGAATTGATCTCACATGGTAGCATAGCGTGCCATCATCACAGAGATGATATTGTTTGTACTTAAAATAAAACAGTCATGATGCAAATTCTTTAAAGGAAGGAAAATTAAATCTTCTCCATATTCTTATTTGCCACTGTTAGCATTTTGTTAGCTTTCCTCCTTTCAGAACAGTCCATGTTAAACCATCAGAAAATGAGTAAAAACAATGCCTAAATTTCATGCATACTTGCGTAGACCAAAGACATTATCATCGTGATACAGAATGGGATTGGAAAAATATGCAGCCCTTGGAAATGGATTAAATGCACATACATTTTGTAATGAGTGACTGTAATGAAAGTCAAATGAATTATAATAAAATATAGAGTTTTAAAAAAGAAAACTACTGAATGCATAATGTTGCTAAGAAAACATTTAACAGTTTTTCACTGCACACTATTGTCAAAGTAAATAACTACCAAAGACAAACTTACAAAGTGGTTTTAACTCTAATGTGATGCAGAAAGTCAGTCATTTAATTTGTTAATTAGTATTATGCCAGAAACTATCTATTCAATATGAAGCAAATATGTTTACAATCTTATCTGCCATCTGTTTAATAGATGGGAGAATACTTAGAGCTGGGATTCTCAAAGAGGGCTGTTGAAAATTTGTTCTACAATTAGTGGAGCAGATTTTTTAATTCTAAAGGAGTTTTTCATGTTCAGGGAGCACCTCTGTGAAGGAAACAGTACATCATAGTGCTGCTATTCAGGATTAGTGATTGCTTATAGCTGCTGGTAGCAGATGCTTGTAAAATGCAGAAGTAAATATATATTTTAAGATACATATATATATATAAAAAAAAAAAAAAAAAGATAATGCAGCATTAGATGCAGAACATTGAAACAGGTTTTGCAAGGAGGTTTTTTAAGACCAGTTTTCCTGGCAGCACGATATATAGGTCTGAGTACTTACAACACTCTTCATCTCTTTCTGTAATCAGCAATTTTGCAAGCTTTCCTACAAGAAAGCCCACAATTATGCAGTACAGTAGCCATTAAAGTGAATTCTCAAGGTGCTTTTTAGACTGCATATGGATATTAATGGATATTAAATCATCATTTGGGAGGTGGATGAAAAGAAAAGCTAGGATTACAACGTCTTTCTTTGCCCTGTTTCAATGTATTTTAGTTTTGAGGAAGACTGTATTATTTTCTAATACTGACTAATATAAATGTCATTATTTATGAGAAGAAAAATTTAGCCCAGACAGAAAGCCATTCCATTTCTGAAAATCAGCCATTTTTCCTCGCTTAGTTTTTAAAAATCAAACATAAAAGTGAGTAAAACCTTAACATTCATTTTTAAACATAGGATTTGGAGCTTTTATAATTTTCATTTTAATGGCAATGATTTGACAGGATGGCCTTGTTTTACCTCATTGATTTTCACAGAGTTTGAATGAAACATCTATTGGACTCCAAAGGTGAGCAACATATTTTTTAATGGAATACTAAACTAACCATGATTCAAGAATTTTCATACCTCACGGCAAACTTGAAGCCAGGCAAATTTTCTGAGAGGGCATGAGACAAATGTAAATTTTTTCATAATGAAATGGAACATCTTTGCATTTCTTACAATTTTAAAATACATAAATGGCTATTTGTATGTGCATAACTAAATATTTATGAATGCATTAAAAAAAAACAAAAGGTGCTTAAAATAACACAATATCCATTCTAAATTTCAAAGTAAAGATGTGCTCCTTACCAGAATGGAGATTGTTTTCCAAAAGAATTCTGGAAAATTGTTTCTGTTTTGTTTTTAATGGAAGTGATTGTGCTAATTTTACCTACCTATCTACTGAAAGCAATGAAGATTTCGTACAGGATTTACTTACATTGCCTCGTGTACATCTTCGATCCCTGAAACGCTTGGAAGCTGCTTTTCTGCACTCATGTGTCAACAGGTGAGATGGTCCCACAAAGAACCATGAAGATTTTGTTAGTTTACTGTCTTTGTTGGAAAGCAACATTTGTGATTTGAGCTTTAAGTCTCAGCTCCACATCCCACACTGTATATCCACGTGGAAGAGGTATAATTTAGCAATATGATTCTGTCAAATGGGAAACTGGAGTTATGTCTCCTCTTCACTTGCAGGCAGCAGCTTAGAGCATTTCCCTTAAAATTGATTTCTCTCCCTCCTCCCCACCCCCTTCCCCAGAGATAATAATAATTCATTTTGGACAAATGTGCAGCACAGCATCAGTTTCAAAAGAACATTCTAAATTTTAAAGCCAGTATCAGTTTTTACAACAGTGCTGCACAGAACTGGACAGATCTGCATATTCTGATGCAGCTTGGGGATGGGGGGGTGGGGGAAGGAAGAAAGCTTTTCTGAGCCCTGGGACCCTCTGTATAAACAATGTCCTTTGTAGCATGCCCAGCTTACTCTCTTGACATTTTTTTGTTGGGATACCCATATGCAGTGAGAGAGGAACTGGGTGGTGAGATCTTGCTGGTTTAGTGTAACAGGATTTTGACCCTCTTGCTTTCACAGTGGTGAATGTTTAACCCCTAGAATATCTGCAGCTGCTAAATATGTGTATTTATAGCAAAAGAAACATCAGCAACTGGTTAGTTGAGGAACTCGGCATCTGTGATTTGGCTACAATGACTTTAGTATGCACACTCCATCCATTCTACTTCTCCTCCTTTACCCTTCCTCCCCCCACCCCTCCCCAAATTAATTGCATTTCTAGCTAACAAGGTTTAGTTACAGAGGCACCTGACTCCTTCAAACCTTTTGGACACAATACAAAAGTCCAGTAGTAGACATTACAGGATTAAATCCATTGTAACATTCTAAAAATCAATTCATCTGTTCCTAATAGTGTTTCAATAGTATCCTAGTAACCTTTTCTGTGAAGCTTCATATGGTCTGTATTTGCAAACACTATTAAAAAAGGCCTTCTTGCATTCAAAAAAAAAAAAAAAAAAAGCTAAATCTCTTCACAGATCTGCTGGAGAGGTGCAGACTCCAATGTGGGCAAGTGTATTTGCCAACATGCCATATGGGAGCCATGGTTGGGACTTTTTTTTTCCTAGAATAATTAAATGTTGATGGCAGAGTTCAAATGGATCATTAAAATTCAAAAGTGTAAGAAACAGATTTTTTCTTATGTTGCTGAACGCTCCAGAGGGCTGAATAGCTAGCAGAAGTGAGGCAGGCTGCAGCAGTGATCAGCGTGTGCTGTGATGGTACTAATTTGATCATAATATAGTCATCTCTGAAGATTACAGCTATTCAATTAAATATTCTAATTAACCTGAAGTATTAGGCAAATGATACTAATTACAAATATTCTCCTGAGATTCACAGCAATGAAAATCCCACTTGCAACTGATACTTCTAGCCAATGTTTCGTAACACAATGTCCTATATCATAGGCTTTCAGAATATTAAAATGCAGTTAATTTGCCTAAACCTCATTTGTTTAATGGCATTAGCATTTTGTTTGAAATTGTAATAAACGTACATCCCGCTTTCAAGTAAAATTTAAAATGAGTGTACTCTTGGGGTAACTTAAGATTCCTGTTTACAGACCTAGCACTTTATTCAGTAAGCGGAACAGTTTGAGCTTAACTTTCAGCCATTAAACATATTGAAATTGTTTAAAAATGCTAATAATTTGTCTTTTCAAATAAGAAAAAAAAAAGGATATTTTGCAGTAAAATTTCATGATGTTACCCATGTGACCAGTTTCCTACTGTGAGGGCCCCAATGCTTGAACTTGCCTTGTAGTTTTTTAGTAGAATGTTTGTCTTTTGTAGGTTGTTGGTTTCTGTTTGTTTTCTTTTAACTCCCCCTCCAGACAAAGCCACACGGACTTGCTTTTTCAGTTTTCTACCTTCCTCTCTTTGCTCCCTTTCACACCGCACATGGAGCGAGGGCTCCAGGCTGGGGGTGCAGTGGCTTTTGGCAGCTCCGCTCCCCGCGTGGCACTTCTGCACACCTTGCACACGAGTGCTCTCCTCCTGTCATTTGCAGGGACAGCTCAGCTACTTTTCCTCCGACTGCACTGAGCAAATAACTTGGTTGTCTATATGAATTAGGCTGAATGCTACTTGGAAAATACAGCACAAGGCAGATCACTTGGCTAAAAAAAAAACCTGCAAAACCCCAGGTGGGGTTTCTGACCACATTTCTTGGTGGGTTCTATTTGTTTGTTTGTTTATTTTGTCATGGTATGAACAAGGAAGGCAGAGATCAGTCACCAACAGAAGTGGCTACTTAAAAAATAATCAGTTGCAAACAGTTATAGAGACAGGACAGGTATCAGGCTTTGAGTGCTCTTTAGGACCCTCTTCTATACTCACTGCCTTGTTAGAAGGATAAAGGGACAGGAATGCTTCTGGCTTTCCATATGTTGCCTGTTGATTTTGTATGCATATGGGCTTTAAAGGAAATAGAAAAAAACCCTTCCCAAATTTAGTGCAATTTTATCAATACTGCTGCAAAGCATTTTAAAAGTTTAACTGGTGTGACAGATGTCTTCCCATGAATATATTCCTCTTCCTCAGACTCTGTGGTGCATGCCCGAAGAGAATCAAAAGGCTCCTCCTGTACCTTCAGCTTGTGAGGGATTGCTAATAAAACAGGACAAAAACCCGAACAAAATAAGAGGGTAATGAGAATTTCAGGTTCAGGAATATCACATTATCAAACTGCAACAGTGCAAACAAAGCTAAACCAAACACGGTATGAGGGACTGTCATTCTCATGTTGTAATCACCAAAAGCGTAGTTAGAATTTGTACTGGAAACGCTGGAAGAATTTGCAACAGAACAGACCTTTCCCTGAGAGTTTCAGAAATACAAAGAAACACAAATATTACATTTCCTCAGATCTCAAAACCTTTAGAACAAACTGTGTCTGAAACATGCTGAAATCATTGGACCTAAACTTGGAGAAGAGAGAGACTGAAGAGATGGCATCCTGCTGCCATATGACCTTCCGTGGAGCAGGAAGGAGACACGAGGGAGCACGTAGTAAACTTGGGATAAAAGAAAATCCCGGGCAGACTGTGTGCAGCCCTTGGGAGGAATGTAAGGACTGTGGGGTTTATTTGCTTTCTTGATTTTGATGCTTTTCTTTGGTTGCTTACTTTTAACCCTTATGTAGATGTTTTTCCTTTGGTGCTGTTAGTCCTTGTTGAAATGATTAAACAGCCCTCTTTCCTTCCAGAATTAAGTAGAGGGTTTATACCACCTTATTCTGATTTGAAATCATCTGATAGTTTCGATTCCCCTTAGGCCAGCACATACATTAGGATGCTCTACGATTATGTAAAAGGATGTGAAATACATTTAATCAACCAATATTGTCAGATCGAGATCTATGTAACAGAAATATGCCTTTAGGAGTTTACTGAACTGAGTTAAAAGAAGGCTTGGAGAAGCAGGCAGAGGCAGAAAGAAAAGAGCCGTATAACTCAAACAGGAGAGGGAATTTAAATGAAAATGAAAGGCCAGCTCAGGGATGGCAGGAAAGGTATTTTGCAGGTCCAGATACCCATTTCTGCTCTCCTTCTCAGCCCTCATTTAAATTCTCAGCCCTCATTTAAATTCTCAGCAAAACTGTGAGAAGAACAAGACCAAACAAGCAAACAAAATGAGGCAACTGGCAAGGGAAAAATATGGAGAATAAAAAAAAAAGAAAAGAAAAAGGAGGAGAAAGGCAGTAAAAGCATGGGAAAAGGGAGAGGAGCTGCAGAGTGTACACGTTCGTCTTCTCCAAAGTCCTGCAAAACCTACCTGCAGCTCTCCAGAGAATCACTATTCTGCTACCAAGAGCTAAGCACATTCCATTGCCATATTAGCCCCTGAAAGAACTGGCTCGGAATAAAATACCACATACATATCTATCGTAAAGAAGAATATTTTCACATTTACCTGTAGGGCAAGTGAGCAAAATGATACAGTCTTTATTTATGCAGGGAGTTAACATCTATGTATTTGGGTGTATTTGGGAGGGGATGCAGAGAGAATCTACTATAGTGATTTACTTCTATAAAGGAAATTAATATGCTGATGTAATAAAATTGTCATGTACTGCATTGATCTCCTTGCTGCACAGGAAGTGAGAAGGAGCTGAAGTTTATATAAAATGAATATAATGGATTAATAAAGGCACAATGTTGATACTACAAAGTGACTCACATATTTACAAGGGACATAAATACAGTGAACTTATCTACTTTTATAAGGTGAGGACATTTAAAAGTATCGTTTCCACATCTACAGAAGCAGGAAGCTTGATAGGGCATTCTTTGTCACGGAGTGAACACGTAAGAGTGCAGGAATCAGAGTATCACAGAATCACAGAATGGTAGGCATTGGAAAGGACCTCAGGAGACCATCCAGTCCAACCCCCCTGTCAGAGAAGGATCACCCAGGGCAGGCCACACAGGAACAGGTCCAGGTCGGGTTTGGAAACACAATGTTGGGAAACAATGATCTTGTTAGTTTTCGCTGGCCACAAATATTACATAGCAAAGAGGTGCCTCTCTGAGCAGCTTGGAGGAACAACAGTCAGGGAAAGAAAATATGTGACAACGACATAAAAATGACAGGCTAGCCCAGCATGTAGGAACATGAAGCAAATTCGGGATGCTCCACAGAACCTGTTGGGTGTTTGAGCCATCACCACTAAAGATTGTCACATTGATTTCCTCAGACCAAGTGGTGCAGATGCTGTATTTTGCCCCATACCATCCACTTGATAACAAAAAATAAATGACTGCTGTAAAAGTGTAGGGATGACGAGTTATAATGAAGGCAGGTTCTGAGACTAAATAAAACAGGGAGCAAAGAATGAGTCAGCCTGGGAACTTGCAGGGTTTCTACATGTAGCCAAAGTCCTGCTTAAATAAGTGACCTAGATATTTTAGCCTTATTATCAGACTAGCTGTATATTGTTAGTCTATAACAGTAGTTCTAAAAAAAACAACATTATAAAGGCAAAAGCTGGCCGTGTATAATATGTCTTAGAATAAGCTTGAGTTCTTGGCTTGGCATAGGGATGTACCAGGTGGGAGGCCATTATGACCTACACTACGCAGAAGGTTGCGCCACCAGGTCTCCCTTGGCCTTGCACTCAAGTCCAAAGAGATGGATTTTGGGAAAGCATATGAGAGGAAAGAGAAGATCACTGCTTCTGAAACACTGATCCTTGCCTGCATTCCTGCTCCCACCAGAGGCCTTTTTAAGGAAGTGATGCTAGTCCCAAAATGCCTTCACCCTTGTCAGACCTGTTTGTGTGGCAATCCTGGTGGCATTTTCCTTCAAAGTGTCCCAAGGTCATCATCTCATCACCCATGAACATAGACAGGACAGGTGATCGGTCCCTTTGCCCTTTACTGCTACACACTGTGATGTAGGCAGGCTCCTTGATGTTTTCCTTTTCATTCAAACTTAACATGTTCATTGCTAAAGGACAGAGTTTAGCCCCTGCTCTGACTAAGCCAATCTAGTGTTCTGCTTCTTTTCCTCTTCTGCTGTTCCTTTTCTTCAGACAGTCCTTTTTCACACTTGCTCTTTTGCATTTTCACAGAATCATAGAACAGAAGAAGGGTTAAGGTTTGAAGAGATCTCTGGAGGTCATCTTGCACAGTACTCCTCATCTCAAGCAAGGCCACCTAGACCCAGTTGCCCAAGACCATGTCCAGATGGCTTTTGAATATCTCCAAAGATGGAGACTCCACAACATCCCTGGGCAACCTGTGCCCATGCTCAGTCATCCTTACAGTAAGAAAGTGTTTCCTAATGTTCAGACGGCACCTCTTGTGTTTCAGTTTGTGCCCATTGCCTCTGGTCCTGTCAGTGGCACCACTGAAAAGAGTTTGTCTCCATCCTCTTTGCACCCTCCCTCCAGGTATTTTTATACATTAAAAAGTTTCTCCCTGAGCATTTTCTTCTCTAGTCCCAGCTCTCTCAGCCTTTTCTCATAAGAGGGATGCTCCAGTCCCTTAATTTTCTTAGTGGCCCTTCACTCAACTCTCTCCAGTATGTCCATGTCTTTCTTGTACACTACACAGTATCACAGAATCACAGAAACATTTAGGTTGGAAAAGCTCCTTGGGATCATCGTGTCCAACCATTAACCCTACTCTACAAGTTCACCCCTAGACCATGTCCCCCAGCACCACATCCAAGCAATGTTTAAACACACCCAGGGATGGGGACTCAACCCTCTCCCTGGGCAGCCCATTCCAATATCTCACCACCCTTTCAGTGAAGAATTTTTTCCTAGTGTCCAGTCTAACCCTACCTTGTTTCAGCTTGAGGCCATTCCCTCTGGTTCTGTCCCCAATTACCTGAGAGCAGAGCCCATTTTTTATTCTCCTCTCTGCCCTCAGGGTACTGAACTCCACAATCTCATGGTCACTGCAGCCAAGGCTGTGTTTGACCTTCACATCCCTAATGGGACACTCCTTTTCAGTGAGTACAAGGTCCAGCAGAGCATGTCTCCTCAATGGCTTCTCTAATCACTCAGAGGATGATGTTATCATCAGTGCAATCCAGGACTTTCTCATTGCTTATGACTTACTGCATTGTCCCTTCAGCAGAGTGATGAAGGTCCCCCATGAGAACCAGGGCCTGTGAGCATGAAGTTGGTCTTACCTATCTGTAGATCGACTGATCCACTCATTCCTCCTGGTCAGGTGGACTATAGCAGACACTCACTATAATGTCACATTTACTTGTCCTCTTTTGAATTCTAACTCATGAACTCTCATTTAGGTTCATCCCCAGGCAGAGCGCCATGCACTCTAGCTGCTGTCTCAAATAAACGGAGAACCTCCCTCCTCATCTTCCCATCATGCATCCCATCCTTCCTCAAAAGCCTGAATCCCTCCCATTGCAACACTCCAGTCATGGGAGGTATTCTACCACAACTCCAGGATTTCCAACAGATCATGGCCCTGCAAGGTGTCTAATGCATTGTGTTTATTCCCCATACTGCATACGTTAGTATACATTTCTCGGAGTTCAGATACAAAGATGTAGGAGATAGCTAGAGGATAATTCACGTCAAAATGAAAGAGCAAAGATCAGCACAGAAACTGCAGTTTACTGAAGCTAGGTGTTTTTTAAACAAAATATTACAAAGCATAAAAATGGATTCTACTAAATGAGAAGTTGTACCTCTAAAATTCCATACTCTTGGAAGAGGACACATTAGACTATATTTAATCTCTCTAGCCTGCTTTACATAGAATCACAGAATCATGGAATGGTTAGTGTTGGAAGGGACCTTAAAGATCATCTAGTTCCAACATGCCTGCCGTGGGCAGGGACACCTCCCACTAGAGCAGGTTGCTCAGAGCCCTGTCCAACCCGGCCTTGATTACTTCCAGGGATGGAGTATCAACAGCTTCTCTGGGCAAACTGGTCCAGAATCTCACCTTCAGATTCTCATCTATATCTTAACTTTTTTTCTCTGCTAAACCTGTTTGACAACACATATGTTATGTGATGAGTGCATAAATGAGGGGTTTTCTTGTTCAATAATTTCTGTATAATTTAGTGCTTTGAAACTCTCGAGTACTGTAATGTGAATAAATGCAGCTGTTCAGAAAGGTAAACCCAGAAAGCCACAGAAATAGTTGGCAGTGTTATAATTCTCAAAAAAACCCAACAAAAACCAATCAAAGACTAACTTGTCCTTTCTCCTGGCATTGCAGCCTGCACATAGCAACAAAGCTACGGAAAGGATTTCCTGGAATATTGAGTCAGGTTTGTACACATCATGGAAAAGCATTCCATAAAATCCTGTTTATCCACAGGTTTTATTCTCAGATGCCCTCAGTGTTCTGCATGCCTTGGCCCTGTTGGAAGGCTGTTAGGAGACAATGGCCTGGAGCATCTCCAGTAGTTGTCAGAGACTGATCCAGATTACATATCTGAGGGGACAGTTTGGGTTTAGATAGCAGGCAAGTTCTAGCAGGTGCTTAACCTGAAGGATCCAAAGCCACAAATGCCCTTTGACAAATTCTGGACTCCTTTTCAACCCCCTTTTCCAAATTTTAGAGCAGTCCAAAGTAGGATTATGGGTACTCACCTATCTCTTGATAAATGCAAACTGGGGTTAGATGAGTGTTGTATGGAATTATTTCTTTGCGGTATTAGGAGGGATTACTTGTCAAGAGCTCAACTCTTAAAAGAATAGAAGCCAGTGGAAACATCATGCATTCTTGATGGCTTCACTTGCCTCTCTAGCAGGTGACACATTAACAGGAACCACTCTGGACAGTACTTCATCCTTTCCCTGTAACTAGATGTGATTTTATCACTTTTATTTTCAACTTTTTCTAAATACCTCTAGAATTTCTAATTCCCTTTTCTCTTATTGCATCTTCCTCTCTCTGATGCCACTCCAGCGACCAGCAGGAGTTACTATCATAACTTTGCTTCCTAGATTGGCAGTGTTTTGCCAACCAGGCCAGCCAAATTGTTGCCTCTGATGATTTTTGGCAGTGAGTTATCACTCTGTAGGGTCACAAAACTAGCGCATGCATAACTAAATTGGTCTAAGGGAAAAATACAACATTCAAATAACACTTTTAACCCAGATATCATGAATTTTTAATATTATCACACTGCTCGCAGCTTCCAAACACCTGCTACAGCCAGAAATTTGGGGATTTTTACCCAAAGTGAACTAGACCTCTATACTACTTCATTTTAGTACTAACATATGCACTCTTAAAATGTTTATATGTGATTCAGAAAGAGTACATCCCTTCCACTGTGCATGCAGGCACATCTGAATTTGTGTGCATATATATATAAATTTTGTGTGTTTGTTTTTGTGTAAATATTCAGCTATGTAACTCCATGACTGTAATTTAACCGCACATATTTCTTCTCTAAAAAAGCAAAAGTTATAAGGCACCTATTTCATATCTGGATACTGAAATACTAGCAGAGGGCCTACAATTATGCATTTATTTTAAAAACATCCTTCACTCTTCTAAAATAGAAACTGTGCAAGTAATGTAAGAAAAATCATTCTATTCAGAATAAAATTAGTATGAAATCAGGGAAGTGTGAAAAGGCTGCAAAGTAACTATTTTGTTATGTGTTTTTATAACATAATTATATTGATCTGAGAGACACTCATCCAGAACCACAACCTTTTATACCTGAAGAAAAAACCTGTATAATCTCTTCAATCACTTGATATTCATGGTCTTACTCAAAGGTCTCTGAATATGTCATGTGTGTAATACCAATGCAAAATTTGGCACTATAGTCACTACCAGCAATATGTTTCAATAAGGTAATTTTCTTGCTGCCTAAGAACATCAGCAGGGTGCAATCCCGAACAAAAACAGACTATGACATCTTATTCAAGCATACATCTGGAGGACAAAACTATACTTTATTAAAGGAAAATGGGATTTCAGGATTGTTTTGACAAGCGGTAAAAGCACGCACCTCACTTTACATACAGTACAGAGTTTTACATTCAGAGTGTTTGTGTAGCCATCGTTAAGTAAAGACTGGAAGAAAACTACTGCCATTCTCAGAGGGTTATGTAAATATACAAATGAAGCCTTGCAATCTCTAATATACCTATTTTTGTACTGGGCTACATAATATGAAACTAAGATGTAAAATGTAATTCTCCTTCTTTTATCTGTGAACAATCCTTTTATATACTTAGGAAGGCAGCATACACATTTATTCTTGCTACAGCTAACATACAGATGCTTTATGATGCTGGTTATGAACATTCGTTTCCACCAAGTGTGTTTGGTTTTCTATTTTATTTTTATGTTTTGCATTACAATCTTCCTTTTCATGTATTCCAAACCACCTCCAGAAGTTATCATTGTGTTGGAGGGGCTTTTTTAAGGGAAGAGGAAACAGTCTAAAAGATTCTTTTAAAAAATATTATATTTCATCATAAAGTATATGCATTTTTAATATTCAGTTCTCTTTAGAATACTAAGACACCAGGTCAGATACTGAATAGCACTGAACATGTCTCTTGTGAGATACTAAGCACATGATGCTGAGAGGTCATATGAGAATAGATTTTTGTGGCTGATTTCAGCAGGAAAAAAATCAACTCCTAGGACCATCTGCCTTTCTCTAGAGCCATTTTCATGGTTGCACTTCGAAGTGGCCAGTGACCATGTCTAAAATCTGTTCCCAAACTTGAAAAACACCGATTTAGTGCTTTGTGCAGTAGAAACATATTGCTATGGAGAGCATGAATTGAGCAGTTTGGCAAGACTGCAAGCTAAAAGGAGGTTTTGTCATTATAGCTCTGAGTGAAAACATCCAAAAAAACAGTCACTGATATTCCCTACCATTTGTATCATAAATTACCACCAGATTTGTTGTCATTTGTTTATCTGAAAACAGATTTATGCTCTGTTATTTGAAATCTGGAGTATCTTTTGTTGCCCCAAAGCAAGCACTTTCAGGATATTATGCGATACGACAGCCATCTCTGCTGGTAATGCTTTGTTAGAGTGGATGTTGTACAGGACTGAGTATTCTTAATATATACAGTGCCAAGGTTATTTGGAAGATCCTAGTCTAATTTATTTGACTAATAACACTATTAAGCAGCTAATAGGGCGATTTTAACCAAACTGAAATCTTCAAGTTATACAGCTTACCTCAATTATCACCTCTGTCAGATCAGAAATTATTGATGGTTGCTTTGGACTAATCCCCTTGAAATCCATACTACACTTTATTACTGCTGTTTCTGCATATTCAAAATGCCCATGACTGCAAAGGAAAATGTCATCAGCAAGCTGGAGACTTGACAGCAGGACTGAGAAGGACATGTGCTAAAAGAAATGACAATGATGGATACTTTAGCATAGCCGTGGCTGTTGACGTGAGTGATGTGGGACCAAGAGACATTTATAAATGGATTTATTTTCATTTCCATTTCCATTTCCTTTCCTCCTGAAGATGCACAGGTTTTGGAAGATACTAAACCGCAATTTTTAAAGTTTTTTCTTTTGTATTAGTACCTCCCTCCCTAAGAAAGTTAAAAGACTATTTAGGGAGAGGCTGCTGAGGAAGAGGAGAATAGGTGTTGTTATTCTATGGAGTTATGTGAACCCTTTGCAAACATCTCCTTAGTGGCCGTGTTTGGGGAGACAAGGCCATTTCAGTTCTCCCTTGCTGTTTATAGAGAGCATCCCTTTAGAACCTACAGCTCACTGCAGTCAACAGGAAAAATAAAATGCTGCAAATGATGTAGCAAAGAAGATTGTTATGCCATTTGCTAAGCAGACCAGAATCCCTTTTCTAGATTACAATGGGTTTTTTCCCAGTGCTAGAAAGGTCACATGTTCACAGTATGCAAATTATGGAGTTAAGCACTTGAACACATAATTCCAAAACCAAGCAATATACTTCCCCTAAAATAAGAGATGTGAAACCAGTCTCATGAGAAAGACTTCTCTATGATTCTGAGCCAAGTGGAATAATAAAGTATTATGCAACTTCTGCACTGCCCAAAAGCATGGGCTTGCGAACCATAAAATGGACATTAGGACTTAAATTGGACCTTTGTGACTTGAGCTTCTTGCCACATAAAACTGCTTAAAAAGATGCTGTGAGTACTTCAGTTTTATATATGTAGGCCAATAGTCTTTGCACTGTACAAGAAAATACCTCATTTGAAGGAACTGGACTCCAGCACTGCATCTGGCTCACCTACATAAAACACTTCAGATATTACCAGGTAACATTGATTTGTTAGAGGTTCATCCCTCCTCCAGCCCACAGCTCCATCCAGACAAAGCACCAAAGAGAAGAAGCTGCTGAGCCCCCAGTTCCTCACAACACCCAACAGCAAAGTCACCACTTACAGCTCCTTGCACATGCTCTGCATCAGAAGTACAGGACATTCATCCCATCCAATCCCACCCCATCCTGCCCTATCCCTTCCTTTCCCAACTGATCCCTGCGTCATCCTGCTGTGCTTCAGTGCAGCAGAAAAAGGAGTTGAGCTCTTTTGCCCCACACAGAAGTATTTTTTCAGTGGGTAGAGAGCAACTTACTCTCCCAGCCAACACCTTCAAAGAGCTCAGGAAGGGGAGGACAGGAAACTTTGCCATCTGTTCACTGAGTATGATGGGCAGGACAGCCAATTCTGCACACTTCCTTGAGTCACATTTTTAAGTGTACGTGAACAAGACCAGCAGCTGTCAGAAGGGCTGAAGGCATGAGAGAATCTGGACAAAACCCATGTGGAATATTTGTTGTCTTGGAAATTTGGACACCAAATTTCAAACAAACCCACAGTACACCACCTAAACAAACAGAACCCCCCAAACCCAGGTCTGTTAGAGGCAATTTAGTGCCAGAAATACTTGTGGGTTGTTTTTGTTTGTTTGTTCGTTTTCTTGTTTTGTTGTTTGAGGTGGTTTTTTTTCTATAGCAGCATGTGAGGGTATGGTTTTACCTGCTCTCACCATTGGTCATTACATGAGGCACTCATATGTTACTCCCTCCCCAAGACTAACACACAGAGTATTTTTACAGTTCGATCCTACAGAAAACAGTAGAAATGTCATTTCCTCATTGTCTCTGTGCTTTCTTATCATCTGTGATCCTCCAGCCAGTGTCACCTGATGCTTTACTTCCAGCACGGTGTCACCCTGTTCATGTCAGTAACCAGACTATTTAGTAATATTCATTCTTGCCAAATTTTGGCATGCTGCAGGACAGTTTCATCATTCTTCAAAATATTTTACAGGCGTGTCTGAAATATGTGCCAAGGAAGTGAACTGTGAATGATCTCAAAATTATCAAGCGACACAAATCAACACTTGCTATATATAATATGTTTATATACAGGTATAGTCCAGTATCTGGTCTATTTTTCTGTGACAAACTTAACTGTACTTAACTATATGCTTAAATATTATGGAGGAAATCATCATCTTGACCTCAGGTAATGAACTAGGCATGTGCTGTGAAGATTTCCACCCCTGGCATGTCTGTATTAGAACTAATGAAACCAAAGAAGTAATTGTATATTCATATAAATACTTGGACTAATATAAATTTTTTTTCATCCATCTTTTAAGATTGACTTACATCATGCAATTTATAGCAACTCTTTTAGTGCATAAACTTCCAAAAGAAGGCATGAACAGTCAAAGCTGGTAAACCCTCTGCAGATTAATGATGGAAATCTTTTTTACAGTCTTTGAATGAACACTGCACATACACGCAGAAGGCAATTAAAATAAACTTGTAGGGCAGGAGAAGTGTATATTTGGCAGGATAGGAAATGGGGGAAGGAAATACACATCATATTTTTCCTGCCAGCGTAAATTTAGCAGTCTTCCCCCAAACCCTAGAATCCCATCTTTCTACCTACTTCATTGATTGAAATGAAAACAACTTTAGTATCAAATAAAACCTCACTTAATATTGTGAATGAAAAAAGAAAGTCTTTCATTTTGGTGACATTTAAGCCCTAGAGCTGACTGGGAATGGAGAGGAGGAAAAAGAACGTCAGAAGGCTGAAACAAAGTTCACTAAGAGGTATGAACAGAGTAGCAGCAGTGAAGAAGCAGATGGAACCAGCAAAATCAGTTTTGCGGGGCTGGGCAAAGAAGGGCTACAGCTGAAGAAGAGGAGTGCTCACAGAGGTTGCTCTCAGCGCTGTGAATTGACTCCTCCTGTGTGATTCCTGTTGTGCCCATTCTTAGAGAGGCACCACTGCCACAAAACAGATACCTGAAACATCAAAAGCTAAATAGAAAGAATAATCTGCAATATCTGGCTAAATTCTTAGGCTGAAACAAAGGAAATATGTAAAGTATACAGGTTTATTCACTACATATGAAGTTAAATGTTTGCTTCGTCCTTTCAGGGTCAAGATTTATTAAAGGACATACTTGATGGTATCCTGAATATTACCTAAAGAAACACCTGTAAAATTACATTCTCAGAAAATCTGGAAATGCTGCAATTCACTTAAACTTTTGCTACATGTTATCCTTCTCTCCTACCTCTCAGAAATGCTGACAAAACACACTTTTTCATAACTTAATCCTGAGGTATTACATAGTACTTCTCACAGACTATAGCAAAACCAGGTCTCATTACATGAATAATCTTGATGCAGTATGATTTGTTGCAATAGCGTTACGCAGGGATTCTAAGTAGAATAATACATAACCAAAACCATTAAAAATATTAATAGTAGCCTAATGTTAGTGTCCATATTTTTATTTAGGTTAGGTACTTGCGAGTCACAGCTGGCGGGATGTTCCCTACTTCTGCCTAGGGCATATAAGGCACATTAGCTTTCAAAAGGCCTTAGAAGAGTTTCTGGGAAGAAAATCTATGAACAGGCACATTCATGGTTACTGCTTTTGAGTCACCCAAAAAACAAACCAAACCCAAAACTTAAAAAATACAATCAGCAAGAAGGGATGAATTTCGTCACCAGCTAGAGTGTTATGCTGGTGGCAGGGCAAGAGCTCAGCCTAACTCACATACGGAAAATAGTTTGGAGATGAAAGCAAACCTGTGTGGTCCAAGCTGCCCATAAGCTACTTTATGCAGAAATCTCATAGGTCTCACATATTTAATGCAGCTCCACAAGGATTGTATTATAGGCTCCAAGAGATTCAGATAATTAAGAGTCTTTGTTTACAACAGGCATGCAGGGGATTGCATTCCACCAGAACCTACCAAAACACAAGGATTTCTAAACTTGGGAGAAGCTTCAACTCTTTTCATTCAGACATTTCTTCCTCCAGCTGATGGCAAATGCTTACATTTACTGTCATAAACTATGACAAGCACAACTAAATTTTCCTTGTGGCATTTGATGTAATTTTCCTTTCTGAATTCGTTATATTTTGAACTCAACTAGATAACACAGCTTCTAGTCTCTAGAAGACAAATAACACACCACTCATACCCCAGGAAGGCACACTCATGCAGCACACATAGTTCACAACAATAATTCCTGCCTTTGGTTTTCATCTTTTTTTTTTTTTACCATTTTTCATTTGCAAATTTGTGAATGGGACTTGGAACCAAAAGTGCTTGAAATATCAGGAGTAATATTATTCATTTGATATCTCTATCTCTGTTTTGTGATTTGTATATTTCAAATAATCCTGAGAAGGCTGAGATAAATATCCAAGCTTTTGACTATTCATTCAGAGGAATTCAAATAAAAAAATAATGGGCTATTAATGGAAAATGGATTCTTTCCTAAGAACAGCTCTTGTCGTTGTGCCAATCTGGTAAGACACAAGCTCCAGCTGGGGTGGCAGAAAGAATTACCTGACTCACTGATTCATAACTTTATGTCTGTGTTTCTGATATGTATGTAGATACACATATAGATATATGGATATGTATCAGTGCCCTTCCTTATGGATCACAGCCAATAAATAGCATGTGTGCTTAGCCTGCATACTGCCAAAACAGTCAGGACAAGGGCAAAGTGCCTGAAAAAGAACAAAAGAAATACAAAGAGCCTAGAAGTTACTCAGAAGATAAAATGCCCTTAAAGTTGATCAAAGATAAATTAAATTGAGTCATGTACAATTTAGATCAGAGTTTGTCTTTGGTGAAAACCCTGTTGTTTAGAGTATGATGGTGACACCAGAGCAATTAAGCCTCTAGTTTATCAGGCTGAATAAACAAAACAAATATCTTTGATTTGTTTCTGCTTTTTGCTTGACTTTTCCTCCCCCTGCCCAGCCTTCATATGTTTTATTGGCAATTTATACAGTCAGCAGAAGACACCAAAGCCTTAGCAACAAGATCTTCTGATGTACAAACAAAATGCATTTAATTTGACTCAGTGTATTACAAGCATTATAATCCCTCTTCTGATTTCAACATGATCGACTAATCTCATCTGCTCAGAGGGATAAGCCTTGTCTCAGCCATGATGACAGGCTTAGAGAATGATAAAAATTAGGGCATTCTCACAGATTATATACTGTAACAACAGATAAGGCTTATGAATAAAGAATTGACTACAGGTGGTTATTTGTAGAAATGTACTAGATTAAGGGGTTAATGTTAGAGAGGTACAATGTCATTTGTAGTTAAATCATAGATACACACAAGTGTGGGAAAATCTTTCTCGCCTGTGTAAACATCAGGGGAGATGAAGCAAATTTCATAGCTTGTTTTACCAGTAGTCCGAACGAGCAAGTATGTTCTCAATAAAAGGATAACCCTAATTTGCACTCTCAAAGTTCAGTTTGAGAACTAGTTGTATTGGGTAAAACAGAGAGGCAAAAAAACATGGTTTGGGATGAGATGGCAGCAGAAATATTACCACGTTTTTTTTCTCTGTCTAAAATGCTTCAGTTTAGTCTGCTATTGTTCACAGGTAAATTTAGTGCTTCTGATTCTTCTGTTTGGATTTGTAAAGAACATATGGTGCAGCCGTGCTGGAGGAAGTGCATGAGGCAAGGGGTAAGCTTTCTAACCACTGAGCAAGACCGCTATATACACACATCTTACCAGCAAATGCTAGCCTTGGGTGATTAAATCTCAGTGCGTTGCTGTGAAAAAGTAACGAAACCCATACAGTAACAATGCAGGAAATGCAATTACATGCCATCTGCATGCTAGATTCACATTCAATCTTCCTGGAAAAAAACCCCACCAAACACCACAAACCAAACCAAACCTGCCACACTCCTCCAGTCTGTTAAGCTTAAGTAAGTGAAAGGAAAAAGTAAGTAACAATTCTTTTTCTAATACTATCCAAACTTTTTATCCTGGCTTTGAAAACCCCTTCCTATGGATCATATTAATATCACTACGTGTACTGATCTTCAGACACTTAATGGAAACCTCTGTGGTTTCCATTTCCAAAATTGCAGTGGGACACTAATTCTTGCAAATAATATTAGTTTATTAATATTAATAGATGATGTCTCAAAAATAGGTATAAAATTAGATATTATACATATACAATATAGTGAAAATAATAATGATATCTACTTTTCTTAATTACAATTTACCAGATCTTCTCTTAACAAAGAAAATAGACAAAGGATCTTGCTTCTAGCTCTTTATCTAGTTGATACGTGTTGTAGAACTTTTTATTTTATGAATCAGGACTTCAGATTCTGAACACCACAAATTAAGAAAGCAAGGTCCCATTTAATAATTATTTATGAGATGGTAGAAAAAATAAATTTTTCCATTCAGTGATTGCTGAAATTAATAGATGACTACAATCCTAGACACATGTATTTTTTTTTCTACAAAGTTAATGATTATAATGGTTAAAAGCAAAAAATTAATAAATAAGACTGAATTAGTTCTCAGATTGAAGGACCAAGGAAAGAAGTGGTTGTATGTTGTGTAACAGCAGCGACAGTCAGAATTTACTTATTTAATATTGTTTCACACCGATAATCTACTATGAGTAGATTTAGAGATAGGGACTGTCATTATTAAGAGTTTAAGTTTAAACCACTTGAACTTAATGCAAACTGAATGAGCAAGCTGGAGAGAGCAAATATCCGTTCTCTCTCCATAGGAACTCCTCCCACAGAAAGCTGCCACCAAACGCTTGTTGGCAAGGAAGAATGCACGTGTAAAGCACATACAGCAACGCTTGTGCAAACCAGCCTATGAAGAGCCCAGGAGCAGCAACACTGCAGACAGCAACAGGCACATCAGTTTGACAAACTAGGTGTGCCACTTATCCAGAACAATTGATACGTGCTGCTGGGTATGTGCTCCCCAGCAATCATCCCTGCAATGTGCCTTCGTGGCCAGGAAGGCCAAAGGTCTCCTGGGGTGCCTGAAGAAGAGTGTGGCCAGCAGGTCGAGGGAGGTTCTCCTCCCCCTCTACACTACTGAGACCACATCTGGAGTGTTGTGTCCAGTTCTGGTCTCCCTAGTTCAAGAGGGACAGGGAAATACTAGAGAGGGTCCAACAGCAGCTACAAGGATGATGGAGGGACTGGAACATCTCTCTGATGAGGAAAGGCTGAGAGCCCTGGGGCTGTTTAGACTGGAGAAGAGAAAACTCTTATCAATGTTTACAAATATCTGAAGGGTGGATGTCAAGTAGAAGGGCCCAGACTCTTTTCAGTGGTGACTTGTGATAGGATGAGTCACAAGCTAAAACACAGGAAGTTCCACCACATCATGAGGAAAAACTTCTTCACTGTGAGAGTGCCAGAGCCTGGCCCAGGCTGCCCAGAGAGGCTGTGGAGTCTCCTTCTCTGGAGACTTTTAAGACACACCTGGACCTGTTCCTGTGTGGGCTGTCTTGGGTGACCTTGCTCTGGCAGGAGGGTTGGACTGGATGAGCTCCAGAGGTTCCTTCCAACCCCCACCATTCTATGATTCTATGATCCTACTTACGATTTACGGAATCATAAAGGTTGGAAATGATCTTCAAGATCATCAAGTCCAACCATCTACAAAATATTATCATGACCGCTAACCCATGTCCTGAAGTAGCACATTTGGTGGTTTTTTTTGAACCCCTCAAGAGATGGTGATTCCCCCCCTCCCTGGGAAGCCTTTTCTGAGGCATCACCACTCTCTCAGTAAAAATCATTTTCCTGATATCCAACCTAAACCTCTCCTGCTGCAACTTAAACCCATTTCCTCTTCTCCTATCACTAGTCACCTGGGAGAAGAGACCAACACCCACCTCACTCCAACCTCCCTTCAGGCAGCTGTAGAGAGCAATAAGGTCTCCTCTCACGCTTCTCTTCTCCAGATTAAACAATCCCAGCTCCCTCAGCTGTTCCTTATAAGACATTTTCTCTAGACCCTTTATCAGCTCCGTTGTCCTTCTCTGGACTCACTCCAGCACATTGATGTCTTTTTTATCCTGTAGCACTCAAAACCAAACCCAGTGCCCAAGCTGCAGCCTCACCAGTGCCCAGTACAGGAGCACAATCACATGTAAAGACTTTTCTATAAGGAATTATAAAAATGCAAGAAAAAATGAAACCAAGACTGCAGATTGATGGTAAGACCATGAAAAAATTATTAAAAATACTTTGTCTCATAAAGTTCACTCATGTATGAGCACAGGGATCATCTTACTGGGTAAGAATATGACACTGGAAGCATTATGATAATGAACCATTAAGTATTAGAGAAGTAAAAAATCAAAAGCATCTTTTTAAAACAAAGCTTGGAAGAAAGTAGTGAAGTCTGAAGTCTAAGAAAAAAAGTAACATCAGAATAATTTTAATATTTTGGTTAAATGGATCAAAAACGCTGATGTTGAAAGCATAGCATCCCTAATATATCGATAACATCTGTTCATAGTAACTCTGCTATGTAAAAATCTTGCTACTTTACAGTCGCAAAAGAAAATCATGTGTCTTAAATTAAGTGTTAAGAGCTGGTTTATAGCAGAGGTTGCAGTCCCAGAAGACTGTTGGTTCTAATGCTCTGTCAGAAATTTTGTAGGTGCGCCTGTTTTTTGGCTCATGGATGGGAAAGCAAACCCTGGAAGGTGAGGGGTTGCAAATACAGGAATGTACTTGGGATGTGAGAATGGAAAGCATGATGGCTCTTCATGTTGAAGAGGATGATTTAAGACACTTTTATTCATTCAGGTTCCTGAGGTCTTTCTCCCAAAGTGTATATTTACACTCTGTATTGGTTGCTGACAGGCAGGGTGGGCAGGAGTGGCTGGGGAGAGGGATATCTTGGTCCCAACACCTTGTTTCTAGCTGCTTCTGCTATGCTCAATTCAAGAAGATAGGGATCACTAAGAGCCTGGCACTTAAAGGCTGTAACTTAAGCATGACCTTTCATGACAACGCCCACACATCCTTCAGGACCACTGTGCTGGCAGATCAAAGCATCACAGCTTTGGAAACTCAGTGTAACTCTGCCGACAAGCTTACAAATAACCCAGTGAATTTAAATATGACTGTATACACAAAACAGACTCTGCCAAAACACATTTGGTTGTATCTTATCTCAAAAATATTCCACAACAACTCAGTTTGCTAGTAAAGGCATTTTCCCCTTCTCCCAGTCAGTGGGGAAAGGAAGATCAGAACTGAGATTTCCTTCCTTCATGTGTGTTATAAAGATAGCACAATGGAACTGTGAATGATGCAGGAGGTAAATTGAGCTGCTTTTACTAACTAAATCTCAGAAAATGAAGTAAGTGATAGAACAATGGTTTGGTTTGTATTTTTTTTCAGTAAAATATGTAAAGACTTGAAAGTAAGGTGCAAGAAACTTACACAGTCAAACTGCTACAAGCAACTGCAATTTAAATTCCAAACCCCCTGAAAGAAACTACATCTGTAGCAAGATTTTTTAAGTCCTCCCCTGATCTGCCTCTCCAGTTGCAACTAACACCAGACAAGTATCACACAGAGCTCACATGTGGAGTAAAGGAATGTCTGAAGCATGCATTAGCTCAGTGATACCTCAGGACTATATCCCTTACAAGTATTTCTTGATGCTCTTTAAAGTTTGGAAATAAGACATTCCCTGTCTTCCAAGCTCTTGCCACAAAACATCAAACTTCTCGTGTAAAGAGAAGATGGCTTGTTATATATCTGAAAATTTTATTCAAGCCCTAAAGACTTTTGTTGAGGGTATAAAATGAATAAGGATGTCTATGGGGAATCATCATCTGTTTGTGGCAGGCAAGAAATTCCAAAAATGTTTAGTCTGTTCTGCTCTGTGCTCCTGCAGAAAAGGTTGTATTTCCTTTTTCAGTGCCCATAATCTTTTTAGAACCTTTTCTTTATTGAGCCCATAAACATCACAGTGGAGCTGCAAATCATCATAGTCTGCAGAAACTCCATCAAGGAAGCTAGAGAGTAAATGATGCTGAAAAGTTGTAACAATAGGCAGTTGACTAACTTCACAATAGTATGCACATCTGAGGTATTCAAAAATAATGCAGAGAACCATATGGTGGTTCTCTGGTCAGAACAGGACTTGGTCAATTCACAGGACCAAGATTCAGAATCTTAAACAAATACAGGTTCCCTACCACAGGTCTTCACTAATCATATTCTGCTGACATTGTCTTCTAATTATGCAAGAGCTTTCAAAATGTCTTATTGACAAAGTCAGCGGCTTTTCTGATCTTTGGGATAAGTTGCCATGTCTGAAGAAGAAGAAAGTCAAATATGAAACTGTATTCGGTGAAAAACTTTAGGAAGTTATGCAGAGGAATGAGAATGATCAGAATAGAAAACATCTTCCACTTTGCTAAGGACTTGTCTGCCATACATAATTTTAATGTTTTGACCTTTGAAATAATAGAACTAGAAGCAAAATGTGCTTTTTCAAATTCATTGGGTACTGGGTTTTATCTTTCCATTTTGCAATCTACTGTTACATTGGGGATATACTCTATTACCGTGTCAGAGACTGTAAATGTCATCTTCTAATGTGCTGGACAATATCCATAAGAAGCTGGTGGGATTATCCATCTATATATTTTGAATATTGCTTTATTTTTTTTTCTATAAAATTTAAAATGGTTTATTGTAGAGTGCAATAAAATAAAAAGTAATTCTATAAAGTAGATGCAAATTAAATCAGCAAATATATATTTGCTTTATGATGAAGACAACTTTTTTATAATTTAGTATTTACAGTTTCTTAACTAACAGATTTTTAACGTTGTCACTAAGGATTTCAAAATAAAGTAGGAATATTCAAGGAAGTTAGGTGCCTAATTTCTATTAATATCACACAGTTCATAGGCAGTTCGATCTCTACCTTCCCTTCATCCCAGGTTTTCTTATTCTTCGAATGAACAATGCAAACCATAGACAACCTTTATTTTCATCCATTTCTTATCATATTTTAAGATCATTTGATTTTATATTCCCAAATCATGAATGAGTATACATCTTTCTGAGTAGATATGATTACTAAGAGCACAAACATTAGTACAAACATAAAGTAGGCAACACCACCATTGCTCAGAGCAACAAATGGATAAAAAGACGTAAGAGCCAAGGGACTTACACTGTGCAATACACGTGTCTATAGGTTACAAATTAAATTGCCATAATTTACCAGCAATAAGTTAGTGATGATTTAGAGAATCATCAATTTTCTGAGGTATGGAGCATGTAGCAAGGGTTGAGATGAAGCAGTTCCTCCTATATTTGAGGAGGGAAAAAAATAACAAACGTGTCGTGTCCATTGTGCGTGGATGGAGTATTGTGCATATAATGCCAACAACTCCTTGCAAAAGATCCATTAACAAGAAATACAGAGTTCTTTTTGTTAGCATTCTAAATAAATACATGGCTCTACAAAATTAGAATCAGAAAAGAAACGTTAATGTCTATCCTAAAACCTTAGCAAATACTGTATCTGATCTCACAGAGTAGTTTCCTTAAAATATCTCTTTGCATGAAGGCAGAGTTCTGCCTTAATGGGTCTTTCAGAAATTTGATTGCATGCAGAGATAATTCTCAAGGTATCATCAGACAAAAGAAGAGAGAGGAACATGCAGGGGTCTATTATATAATTAATCTCCTGGCCTTGTCAGATGGAGCACAAGAGAGCAATAAAGCATAGACCTTGGAGTCTAATAAAATGTTTATCTCATTCATGAACAAAAGATATTAGATATAGTCAAGTTAAGCTCAAAGTAAGAAACGCTGAAAAAGAGCAGCAGAGAAGTGCATGGGAGGGCCATTTATGAAAGGTGCTGATTAGGACCAGGTTTGATAACAGTCTTTTATGATGCATACTTCTGTCCCCAAAGAACTGTGCACTGTCAGCTTAGGACCACTTTCAGTCAACATCATACTGATGAAATTGTATAAGAAATTTCTGTTCTACAAGAAAAAGCTGTGTTTGAGGTGTTGGGGATGCTTCCTGACTACAAGTAGCTGGTTGTTGAGGTCTGTGAATGTGAAGGGACATACTCACTTGGAAACACCGAACACCAATTTTTCTCCCTCTGTTCCAGGCTTACTCCATGTGCACCATTCACAGAGACCTGAATTGGAACAACTGCTTAATCAAGTTGGTTAGCTATTCCTCTGTTCCCCACAGCACCTTGTCATCTTCCTCCCTACCATGGAGAAATCCACATGGTATTCCCTCTTTTGTCAGGGTGGAACTGATTTCAGAGAGGCTTTTACTGTCCTAAACAAGGGAGCTTCATAGAATGGCTTAGGCTGGAAGGGACCTCAGAGATCTCTACGCCAACCTTGCCACCATGGGCAGGGATGCCTCTCAACTAGACCAGGTTGCTCAAGGCCCCATCCAACCTGGCCTTGAACACCTCCAGGGAGGGGTATCCACAGCCCCTCTGGGCAATCTATTCCAGGGTCTCACCACACTCGTACTGAAGAACTTTTTCCTGAGATCCAATCTAAACCTATTTTCCCTCAGTTTAAAACCATTTCCCCTCATCCTGTCATTTGACACTTGTGAAGAGCCCCTCTCCAGCCTTCCTGTAGGTTCCCTCCAGGTATTGGAAGGCAGTTATAAGGTCTCCCCAGAGTCTCCTCTTCTCCAGGCTGAACAATCCCAGCTCCCTCAGCATCCTTCACACAGGATTTTCCAGACTGACCTAGCTTTTGCTGCTTCTTCATTCTGATCCTGCCTTCCTATTACAGAAGTTTCAAAGCTTTTAACCTTCGAAATCAGTACTCCTTCAAGAAGAATATTAAAGCATTTCCATTATTTAAACAATTTACAAACTTTATTGCCTGCAGATATAAACTTAGAGCAATGATGGGGACAGCTCAGAGACCTGAAAATTCTCTTCAGCCATCTACATCAGGGAAGGTGAAGAAAACACCTGTACTACAACTCACACTTGACACTTGCAAACTTCTTGATACACTATTGCATTATAAAAGCTGCAGATTATTAATTTAATTCTGCTGTTATAAATGAGCAAGACATTAGAACAATATGGTAGTTCTCACATGCCCAATGTAAAATTAAGGAAAAAAAAAAAAGGCAAAATGCTTCCAGAGCAGAGCAGCAATTGTATGCTTATTATTGCCAAGGGTACAGCAATAACAGATGCACTTGACACGTTGGGGTCACTGCCCAATATTCAGAGCATTAATATAATCACTTAGGCAAATGTAGTGTCACTGCAAGAAATTAAGCTCTTTAGATGGAAGAAGGAAATACATGGCTAAAGGTAGTATACCTAACAGAGTTTACAAAGACATTGTGAAGATTTGGTGGCACTATTATAGAGAATCAGCACAGAAAATTTCCAGAATAATTTTTACCAAGAACCTCATTTCATAGTGCAAACTTAACCTCTGTGGTTTCCCAAAATTCATGTGCATCAACACATCAATCTTATAGATTCTATCTGTGTACTCAGGCCAGAAAGCCAAATAGTTGATTATCTCATTACAGATTCAAAAAAAATGTTGGGGGTAAACACTTAAGAACTACCCACAGGTATGTACATTTCTAAATCTGCTAAAAAAAGACATTTGCAACTGTCAACTATTTCAAATTCTGAGTTTGGTAAGATGAACTCAGTGTTGCAATGCAGCTGCAGTGGTCCCACAGTGAAAGGCACAACATCACATGTGTCACCTTTTGCTTTCCACTGTTGCAAAATTCAGTCTGCACAGGCTACAGGGAACAGCATTTCAGGGTCCACCCACACTTATTACCTTTTAAACAGCATTAAAGAAAAAACAAACTAAAACCAAACAACCTCTTGATCTATAGCTACCCAAGTAGTCTGAAACTATCCATCACTAAAATATTAATCCTCCGTAAAGCTGAGGTAGCAGGTAACAGTCTTTTAGGTACTTTCTTTGGAGAGATGTCTTCCATTGAGATTCATCCTAAAAATAACCCAAAACACATGCCAAAAGGCAAGTCACCTGAGCTGAAACCTACTACAATAGGCTAGTATTAAGAAAAGCCGTATTATATACATCTTGCTCTTCACTAAAAAGACAAGTCAACAGCCCTCCCCTCAAAAGACTAGAAACTGCTGCAGTTGTTGAGCATGCTGAAAGGTGACATACTTTATTTACTTAGATCTTCCACCCTCATTGAAAAAAAAACAACAGGCAAATATTACTCTTTCTGTAGAAGGGAAAGCTAAAGTTGATAATGTTCACATAATTCTTTTTATGTCAAGTTCCAATTAGAATTAGACTAGGACAATTTTTATTATCAGGTGTTAAGCAAAAATTCCCATTGAAATCCACGAAAAATCAATGACTGTCTGATTCCCATACTGTCCCGACTCCAACTAGGTCTTTGAGCACAAGAGTGCCAGTATTATCAGTTAGGCCACCAGTGCCATATTTAAGCAAGGCAATCCATATTTAAATAGTCAATGTTTAAGCAGTGTCATTGCTTTTCTACCAGAATACACCGTGATTGGAAATAATAACCTTGGATTAATAAAAAAATAAAACTCACCATTCCTCATCTCTTTTAATTAATGTATTTGAAGACAGGGTAGTAAGTGTTTTGGAAGAAGAACAGTATTCTTCATTTCAATTCTGGGTTTTGTTTTTTTTTTTTACTATAACAAGAAAAAAAAAGTCTTTCCCCCCCCTTCACCCCCCTGGCTTTGGTGTGACTTTTAAGGCTACAAAACGTGCCAGATTAAGACCTTGGAGATGGAAATGCTGTGCTTATCCACAGGGCATGTTCAGGACTGCCAACAACTACGCAACTTTTCCCAAACAATGTTCCTCAAGGATGACTTGAAAGGACCACAATTAGGGGCAGGAGAATAGTTTAATTTCCATGCCCATTCAATCCTTGACTTCTCTGCTGAGCCTGCCAACTATTGCCAATTGCAATGGTGGATTTTGTGACATGGACACTTGTCCACTAGGAACTGGACTGAGGCTGCCATCCAATGTAATTATTTTCAGTCACTATTGACCTGTGAGAAGTTTCAAACACGGAAATGTGGAAGCTTTTACCTGCTCCCTCAACCAATGCTACCACTGTAGCACTGACAGCTGAAGTGTTCCTTGACAATTTCAAAACCATTTTAGTATTTTTTTCAATTTATTAATCCTTGCCTCTGATTAATTTGATTACCAGTAAAAAAAGTACACAATAGGTACAAAATTTACATTTTCTGGGTTTTTTTTTTTAAATAGTCCCTAACTTGAACTGCACATCTTGTGAAGTAGCACAGGATGAAAACACTACGATCCACGATGTGTTAACCACTCCTCCTTTCCCATTATATCTTAAGAGCTACCCTGGATTTCCACCCCCGCCCCCTCCAGGAAGTAAATTTGAAAAGTAATTTTTATGCAATTTGCATGTGCACAGAAATATATAGATGCATTTTAATTCTACGCTGAAGTAATTAAAAGGTAATTTGGTAGTGACAGGACCAAAGCT
The DNA here is from genome assembly GCA_025345505.1 of Todiramphus chloris collaris. Lineage (NCBI taxonomy): Eukaryota > Metazoa > Chordata > Aves > Coraciiformes > Alcedinidae > Todiramphus > Todiramphus chloris. The sequence goes on from JANVCC010000270.1 coordinate 10,545,992, forward strand.
ATAGCAAGAATGCACAGTTTTGCCTGACCTCAGAGCTTAAGCATCCTTGACTTGTGTTCGGATGGGATCGCTGGGTGCCACAGGCGTAAACCAAGAATTATCAGTTGATGACATTTCGCTGTAATGCTTTCAAGCTAACCTACAGGAAACAGAAATACAAATAATGTACATTGCATTACCAGACTCAGAAGAGAATGCAGGGGGAAAAAAAAAAAAAAAAGGGAGGAAAGAAAATGCAGTACTGAGGCAAGATTGCTCTATCCTTCCTCCCAGTTTTGGACAAGAGAGGAGGAGAGAGCTAACTTCACAGATCCCTCTAGTGGCTGCGACAAACATGGGTTTTGGGCTAAACCTGAATCCGTTCCCATCTGACTTATCTCTCAGCAGAGGAACTCGGTTTTGTTCCTAGACAATAGCACAATTGAATGCATCTTTAGAAATGCCCCCAAAGAGTTATCCTGAACAGACTTTTAAAAATTTCTTAAATACAAAATCATAAATACGTACTTATGATATTTGTTTTCAAACAAAACATCTTGCTTTTCATGTTATCTATGGCCTTGGAGATGCAGCTTTAATCCATAAAGGAATGTGGTCTTTGTACTGTGTCCAATGGGGTCACAGTAAAATACCTCACCCCGAACTAGGCATCTATACAGTATCCATACTGTGAAAATGCCACTGTCTGTAATAGGCCTTTTTTTTTCATGGTGATCATAGCATCTATGATACTTTGATTGACATTGCATTAGCACTTGACTTGAAGACAAAGGGACAGTCTTCATGTAAATGTTAGATGCACGTCCTAGATGAAAGAAATATTTTTTCTTTTGTTTCAGCTCCATTAATTCTACTAATTGAGAGGAAATTTGAGGAAACTTTCCTCATATTACTAGAACTCACTTTTAACAAACAAAATGAAATTGCTTTGTGGGATTTTTAATGAGAAGCTAACTAGATATTATTCCTTTTATAAACAAGTCAGCGTTACCTTTTCTAGACGTAGTAAGACAGGTAGTGAAAGAATTAAAATGTAAACAGAAACAAGCAAATACTGATAATATGGCAACAGACATGCATTTCTATATTGGCTCTTTTAGGTTAACATGGCAACTTTTAACATTTATGACACATTTTAATGGGTCATAGTTTTCAGAGAGAGGAAAAAACTCGTATGTTCTGCTAATACAAAAATTACTTTCCTTGGATTAAAGTAAAAAGCATGTTTAAAGGGAAAGAAAATAATTTTCACACAACTATATTTTTAGTAAGTGTGAAAATGTCAGTTTTCTTCTTGGATAGTGTTAAAAAGAATCCAATCCCCTCATCTTTTTTAGAGTTTTGATACACAAATATGCGAAGTGATGACTTCCTCTTTTCTCTGGAAAAAAATAATGGCAAATAACTGCACAACCTGTGTTGTCCAACTGCAGTGCAGTCAGCTCTTTTTAATGTATATTGCACATGCTACATATACAAAGACCTCTATAATATGTTGCCTCACAGTATTAAGCATCTTTTTCATGAAGAGAAATTTTTGAGCTGCTGTAGGGAATCAGTACACATACATACACCTTTTATCTAGAAAACTGTGTTGTGATAGAGCTGCTATTATACGATTTTGATTATGACCTTTTTACACAGATGTCTCGTCTAACCGAGACCTGTAACAAGAGTCAGAAGTCAGAGAACAGGACACTTTGCATTGAAGAAATTAACTTCTAAATTTTGATAACATTTTTTAAAAGTACAGGTTGATGACCTGGTAATTGTCATCTCCACATAAGAAGCAGAATAGGGAAACAGGGAATGGTAGTTTTCTGCTGCCTAGAAGGTAATGGGCAAGAGATGCTCATGCTGGGTTTTTGTAAAGCACTGCATACATTTTCACTGCTAAATAAATTAGTGATAAAATAAGACATGCTTTTTCTAATGAGGGATTACCTAGAATTAGAACTATTTTCTTTTCCAGGACAGGAATGGGCTGGTTTACGGTCATCTCCCCACTTACTGGATACAGAGGACACTCACTGTAGGTCACAGTAATTCAGAACAAGAGGATCCCATCTCAACTAGAGTGGGGGCTTCTGTGTTAGAGCGTAATGGCAGTGTGCACAATGCCCAGTTCTAAAACTACCCTTTCTAACAGGTTTTCAAAGCCTGGTTTCTTTCTTTGAGGCAGATAAAAAGTGTCTTCTTATGCTAGTCATAATGCCAACCACATTATGCACATGAACCTCTAAATGTCTGGAAACAATTTAAAGTATAGTGTATATTTTAATACCTGAAAAAAAAATCCTGAGCAACGTCTGAAGGTGCCATTTTACAACAGACACTGCAACTAGAAAAAAACCCCACCACAATTAACAGTATCTCTCACTATCACCTTTATCAATCAGTAAAAAAGGAAAATGAAAAATAGTCACTGAGTGACAGAAAACACACGGATTGCCAAGTTCATTAAGGAATCTGGTAGCACATCTTGGAAACTGAGACTAAATATCAGACTCTCAGAATACTCTGAATATCAGTTTATCAGATTTTGAGGGCAGTGCTTTTGTAATCCTTCCTGTTGAAATTCAGAAATACCCTTTTCATAAAATGCAAGCTAAAACGGTTCTTTAAATTCCTTCACATTCCTACTAGAAGTTCTTAGGTGGAAAGCAAACTTAGTAAGTACACCTCAGTCACCTGCTGCTACCCACGAATACAGAGAGGCTGGTTTTGGCACTTGTATTTAGGTCATTTGCTCAGGTATCTTTCACTTTTCAGCTAAGCCCCCATCACAGTGGAAACAAGTGGTGGCTGAAGATGTTGGAGGGAGCTAGCTGAATGTGCCACGAGGCAGCACGTGTGCCACGGGATCATAGCCTCAACATTTGGACAAGCAGATGTCCCTGATACTAAAATACACCCATTTTCCATAGGACAGTACAGAACAGCCCTTCACCTCACGAGAGAGAAGCTGCACTGTACCCCCCAACGCTCCCTCTCTCCAGGCAGACAGCCCCCAGCACGGTGTCCTTCAGACGCCTCTAGCAGAGATGCCACCTGGGGAAAGTGTCTGATGAACGTGCTTTAAAACAAATCTGAAACACTCTCGAGGGACAGAGCTGCTAAACTACAGCCTCGAGTTTTTAAACTATGTGCTGCAGCTTTTTGCTGTGCAGAATTTGCCAGGTCCTTCTGTATTTCATGCCTGCACATGGTGAATGAACAAGCACGTAACCAACAACACAGCGTGCACGGAGGTGCAATGCCCTGCACAGTCAGAGAAACTAATTCAGACTGATTTCCTTTTGACAGCAGCATCTGTGCTGCTCAAAAGTTTCTGTGCCCAGGGAAGGATGTTACACCTCTCAGTCCAGGGAGAGTGTGGAAAAGGTGACTTAAAGCTATGCCTGGAGCCTAACAGACTGCTGCAGGGGCTGCTGTCATCAAAAGCATAAATTAAGAAGCTCTGAGAGCTGCTCTGAAAGCTCATAACGTACAAACTCACCTGAGGTTTCTATCCAGCAGCTTCACAGCCCGCAGTAACTAAGGATCCCCTTACAGGAGGATACTAGAAAGGCCATGCTGATGCCCAAAGCACTCCCTACTCCCTGAAAACTTCATCCACATGCTAGAAATAGCACTGTATTGATACCAGCAGAGGGTTTCCAGCCTCCTTTACTGCCTGCCTGATGGAGTGGATTTTCCAAAAAGAAGATATGTAAAATAAATTATTTTCTGTGTCTGTTTAGACTGTTGTCCAAATACTGAAGTATGTTATCCAAGTGACACCTGAATCTCCATCAGAATGCCCTCCAAAGTTTTAGCTGGGAAACATAATTAAAATAGGACTAGCCACTCAAATTCCCTAAGTGATTCCCTAATTAGAGGTCTCAGGGCAGACATCTGATAACTTCATCCCAACAACCTAGAAAGGTGGCAGAATTAGAGAGATAAGAGGTGATGAAACATGACTGAAATTCATGGCATGCTTTTAAATACCTCACATGTCTGCAGGTCTTCTGCTATGGTTTTGTGCTAGTCTAGAACTGTTCCTAGTACATGCAAATTAAAGTAGTTTCCCTTTTAATTGTTGTTTGGCTGGAGTTTTTTATTGTTTGGGGGGTTTTTTTTGAGATGAAAGAATTTTATTTTTTTAAATATTTTCCAATTCAAAGCCTAGTACAATACATATATTTGTATATATGCATGTTACCATTTCATTTTGTACTCCACCTTATCAAAAAAGCAAGTCATTATTTTTTGTAAAGTAAAACATAAAGAATACTGAAAAGAAGCTGCTGTATTACATTATTCTACAACCAAACTCAACACAAGTT
>JANVCC010000270.1:10555322-10584888 GCA_025345505.1 Todiramphus chloris collaris
TGCTACACTAGGTGTGTTGGAGAGATTAATACAGAGGTAGACTCCTCTTTCTTTTTGTGCCCGTAAATGCTTATTTTACTGAAAACAGACCCTCTGTTTTGGCAGTGTTTGCAGTTACAGTGCGTGTCCTTGGCCACAGAGGCTGTGCCTAGGCTGAATGGGGCATGAGAGCCACAGTGTGCCTCCAGGGGTGGGCTATGGGGCTGAGTACCCAGCTGGGATGCCAGATCTCTCTCCTGAGCTTAATGTGCAGCAGGAACACTTGGTGCATACCCCTAGCATGCTTCAGAAGGGTGTTCTAGGTGGTCCTGGGCCTACTGGTTTAGACAGAGCACACTGAGGAATTGCTGATGTTGCTTTAGGGGACCTGCTCATAAAGCACGGCTCAGAGAGGGAAAAATGATAGCCTGAAATGATAGCAGAAGTTCTGATACTGTGGCATTTGTCCAAGAGCTTTCTTGGTATGAAAGAACCTGAGATTGCTTCCCAAATCTACACAAGCTCCTTGGCCATGTCCTAACAACAGCGCAGGTGTGACCCGGCATCATAACCAACCTCAGGTCTTTGAGAAATGGAAAGTGTGGCAAACCCAGGGCTGCAGGGTTTTTTGAAGAGTCATCCGTAGGATGTCTGGTGGGAAAAGATCATAGAATCATAGAATGATAGCCACTGGAAGGAACCTCTGGAGATGATCCAGTCCAACCCCCTGCCAGAGCAGGGTCACCCAGGGCAGCCCACACAGGAACAGAGCCAGGTGGGTCTTCAAAGTCTCCAGAGAAGGAGACTCCACAGCCTCTCTGGGCAGCCTGGGCCAGGCTCCATCACCTTCACAGTGAAAAAGTTTTTCGTCCTGTTGAGGTGGAACTTCCTGTGTTTCAGCTTGTGACCGTTGCCTCTCGTCCTATCCCAGGGCGCCCCTGACAAGAGCCTGGCCCCTTCTCCTTGACACCCACCCTGCAGCTACCTGCAAACATTCCTAAGCTCTCCTCTCAGGCTTCTCTTCTCCAGGCTAAACAGCCCCAGGGCTCTCAGCCTTTCCCCATCAGAGAGATGGTCCAGTCCCTTCAGCATCTTTGTAGCTCTAAGATGCTACGATGCAGATCCACAATGTAATTGTAGCTGGAGACACCGAACAGGGAGTAGATTTGAAGCAAGCTTGTGATGAGAACGTTTGCACACGCACAGTCTTGTTAAAAGTTTCAGGCTTATGTCTTTCAGGAACGAAATTCTGTCTCGATTCACAAGAAAGATGAAAGAAAAGCCGTAAAGGTTGTTTTGGTGTGGGGTTTTTTTGTGTGTTTTTTTTTGTTTCTTTGTTTGTTTGGTGGTTTGGGGTTTTTTTTTTCTGGGTTTGGGTTTTTTTGTTTTGTTTTTTTTTTTTTTTTTTTTGTTTGATTTTTGTTTGGTTTTTTGTTTGTTTGCGTTTTTTTGTTTCCTTTAACTGAAAGAATAGTTAATTTTCCATTCAGACAATCCTCGCCTTGCTCATGGAGGTTGACATGTAATGGTGGTTTTAATCTTGTGCCTGCAATTGCTATTTCTAATTGATGTAAAGAGACACAAAAGCCAAATTACATACTCCTGAGTAAAAGAGATTAAAATGAAAATACTGCAAATTCAGTTCTAATTTTATTTATAAACCTAATCTGAAACAAATGTCACTTTTTTAACTGATTCTGAATATATCATGCTGACTGTAAAATTATAAAACTCCCACTGATGTATTCAGGAAATTCAGTTGAGCACACTCAGTAATTTCACTTTACTAGTCATTAGGTACAAATTACTGTTCACCATAAAAATTATGAATCAGTTGTCTGCATTTCTTTTTGATTTGGAAACTTAAGATCATGAATCACTTGCAATTAATTACAAACCACACATAAACCAACAATGTGAATCATATTCAAAGGTTCTGTTTAGCAGTGTATCATTTGTTTGCTGAATGTCAGGTATTGAAAGCATTACTCCCAGTAATTTAAGGGTTTTCCCAAAACTTCCAGCTCCAGTTCAGTAAAACCATTTTATCAGATTCCCAGATTTGGAGAGATCTTTGTTTAAATTGATTATGGAAGATTATTTAATGACACCTTGCATTTCCAGGTTCATGTCACATGTAACTGTATAAAAGTAAGCTCAACAGATAAGAAAGCCAATCCACAAATAAAAAGAGATTAAATAACTTATTTATGTTACATTTTAAGATGATGTTCTCTTAGACGGTAGTAATACAGTATAAAATTATCCTTAAGGAACAAGAATAACACATTTTGGTATGTTCTTTAGCACATAAACTCCAACATGCATGTAAAATGATGTATTTTAGCTTTAGTACAGAATACACTAAACTGCACTGAGAAAATGGTGTACTTTTAAAGAAAACCTGCAGGACGCTTTGCCTCACTATTATGTTGTGAAGTGCAATGTTTTCATAGAGCTTTTCTCAAAAATTATAAAATGGGAAACCTTTTGTATTTGGTTTCAAAGAGTACCTCATGCATTATTTGAGACAATTATTTTTCTTAAAAGATAGTGAAAGGAACATTTTTTTTTCTCTTTACCTTTGATATGCTGCAGATTAAGAAAAGGATTATTTCTTACATTAAAACATCCTTAACTGACACAATAGAGATACATATTCAATCCCATCCAGATCCCTTCTTTTCCTCAACACTCCTGAGCAACTTAGTGCTATCTGAAAACTTAACGAGGATGCACTTGATCCCCTCATCCCGATCATTGATAAAGATATTCAAGAGAACAGGCCCCAACACTGAGCCCTGAGGAACACAACTCATGACTGGCTGCCAACTGGATTTACCTCCATTCTCCTTTTGGGCTCAGCCATGCTGCCAGGTTTTCACCCAGACAAAAGTACACCTGTTCAAGCCATAAGCTGCCACATTCTCCAAGAGGATGCCATGGGAAATGGTGTCAAAGGCTTTACTAAGCCCCACGTATAAAACATCACAGCCTTTCCCTCATCCACTAAGTGGGTCTAAGAAGGGCTTAGGCTTTTCTAATTTTGTCCCTTCATGACCTGATGACATCCTTGTAGTTCTCCTGAGTTGCCTCCTTTCTTCCAAAGGTCATAAGCTCCTTTTTTTTCCCCCTGATTTCTAGTCAAAGCTCTCTCTGTTCAGCCAGGTTGGTGGTCTTCCTCACTGGCTCATCTTTCAGCACACAGGAACAGCTCACTTCTGTGCTTTCCCAAAGAATGTCCAGCCTTCCTGGACTCCTTTGCCCTTCAGGGCTGCCTCCCAAAGGATTCTGTCAACTAGGCTCCTAAACAGGACAAAGTCTGTCCTCTGGAAGTCCAAGGTGGCAGTTTTGCTGAACCCACCTCCTTACTTCTCCAAGAATTGTAAACTCTATAATTTCATGGTCGCTATGCCCAAGACAGCCTCCAAACTTATCACCCACAAGTATTTCTCTGTTCACAAACAACAGGACCACTGGGGCACCTTTTTTATCTGTCTTATGCACCAGTTGTGTCAGGAAGTTAACTTCCATACACTCCAGGAACGTGCTAGACTGCTTCCTCTCGGCTGTATCCTATCTCCAGCAGAACTCTGGTAAATTGAAGTCCCCCGTGAGAACAAGGGCTAGTGTTCATGAGACTTCTCCCAGCTGCTTACAGAATGTTTCATCTACCTCTTCATCTTGGTTAGGTGGTCTATAGCAAATCCCACCATGGTTCCTGTCTTGGCCTTACCCATAAACACTCAACCCTATTGTCACCATCATTAATTTCTAGACAATCAAAATGCTCCCTAACATACAGGGCTACCCTACCACCTCTCCTTCCTTGACTATCCCTTCTGAAGAGTTTACAGCCATCCCCTGCAGCATTCCAGCTTTGAGTCACCCCACCATGTTTCTGTGATGGCAACTACATCATAGTTTTCCAGCTTCACAATGGCTTCCATTTTTGTTTGTTGTTTGTTGCCCATGCTCTGTGCATTGGTGTAGGTGCATTTCAGTTGGGCTGTCAATCCCACCACCTTTTGGGAAGGGAAAAAGCCCTAATTCCTACATGGCCCTTCTCAGGCATTTCCACGGTTTCTGCCTCATTGATCTCCATCTCCTACCTCCACTGAGGTGGCAAACCAAAGGACCTCGCTAGCACACCATCCCTCAAACATTGGCATGCCATTCCCTGGCTTATCTCTAGCAAGCCTGTTTTTATCCCTTTCCCCTTACAAATGTAGTTTAAAGCTCTTTCAATGAGCCCTGCTCATCGATTGTAATCATAGAATCACTTAGGCTGGAAGGGACCTTAAGAGATCATCTAATCCAACCTCCCTGCCATGGGCAGAGATGCCTCTCAACTAGACCAGATTGCTCAAGGCCTTAACCTGTTCCTATGCCCCTGGCCCAATGTTTTAGCCAGAGTTAATATAGGAAAGGATTTTACAGATACATACATATGAACACACACAGACACCTGTTTATTTCTGGGAAAGCATCTATTGCACATTTTTGCATTTGTCTTAATTCTCTAAAATCTTAACAAAGTCTTCTAGGAAAGGGAGAAAGAGAGAGACAATTACAGGTGATTCCTGACCAGAGACGTGGAGAAAGAGGTGGTTACCTGTTGACAGGTAACTTGAGCCAGTAGAGAAGTATTTCTAATGCTCTCTCATGCTGCAGACATCACTCTCTATTAAATAAGGACTATGAAATAGAGGGAGTCCCTTGGTCCTCCCCTTGATCATGCCCACTTCAGCGTGAGCATGTACAGTACACATCACTGTGTACTGATACCATATATATGATCTTTGAAGGCAGTGTAAACGTGTAAGGACGGAACACACAACAGTAATGGATTCAATCTGAAAAACCTGATCTCAATTAATAAATCTTTGTTTTGATTCAGATTTAGTTTTTACTGACATGGTACTGTAAACCTAGTTGCTGAAAACATACAACATTTGTTTTGAGTGACAAATAGCAGGAGATACTAGAAGTAAGCATTTGTCAGGGACTAGCAACAGTAATTTTATTATGGTGCTAAAATCACTGCTGCCTGACTCAGGTCTATACATCAGCTATAAAATTAATTAATGTATGGACCGCATCTTAATGTTGCTTCCTTATCAGCAACCATTGTTTATCACTAATATTTAAGTCTGTGAGGGGATTACTTACAGTAACCCACTAATAGTATTTTCCCTCAAAAACCTAAACATTCATTTGGTATTTATCTGAATATTTTGTTGTTATGCACAATTAAGACTACTTTACCTTCTATCCATACATAATTCGTTCCCATATTATGTCTCCTTTGTGTCCCCTTTATTTCTTCCATTTTACAGCAATTTTTTTTTTTTTTCAGAACCTGGAATGGACCCGTTTGTATTGTTCTACAGAAATTATTCATGGCCTTTGAATGTATATATACATATATATATATATACACACAATACCTCGCAAAATTAATTGTGGCCTAAACTGCTGGTTTTCACTGTTGAGTCTGTTAGGCTATGTGAGATGACACATACTTGCTGTACATACATAACCAGCAGAAGCATGTTCTGTTTAATTCCATTGGACCATTTTATCATGCTAATTTTAGTGTCAAGGACACGTTTTTTACTTCCACAGAGAGCCACTTGCTGTAAATAAATCCTAACTTGCTATATTAAAATTGTTGTGGTAAGCACCTACATAACTCTCTTGAATCTTCTGAGATCTGCATATATTGTCCCCTAGGGGGATGCTGTGAAGGCAATAAGTAGTACATAAAAGGAAGATCAGAACCAAATCTAAACACATCTTCCAATTCACACAGTACAGACATCTTCCACTGACCCTGGTACCTAACCAAAAGGAGCCAAGCGAACTGGAGGATGAGCAACTCTCTAGATGTCACAGTAAGAAGAAGCAAGCTCTGAGAAGGAAATGTCTCTTTTGAAACATTTAGTAAAAACACCTGTTTCTCAATCAGAAATCCCTGTTGTAACCTTTTATATCTGGGAATTAAATGTTACGTCCCAAAAAGGCTTCAGCTGTTGCACTTGAATTACCTACCAATTAAGGCATAGTTATAAACATCTTATGGTGCTCCTCAATTTTATTAACCACCACACAATCCATTTCAAGAACTCTGTCTTTGTGTTCCATGTTCTACACTAAATTGGCAAATCAACATGAGCAACCACATTCCTGCTTCTGGCCAGCACCTCTGACAGCATAAATATTTGGCTGAGCAATGAAAGAAGATTGCACTAGAAGACAGAGCTTTGGAGCAAAAACGACCCCTGAATTTTGTGGTATAAGCTCTACATTTCTTACTGTTAAAAAAAATAAAGTAATCATACTAATCCTGTGGCTTTTAGTACTCAGTGCAGAATTCACCTTTTGCACCCAGCTTTCTCATTAAAATTTTATCCCACATATACACTCCACAGAACTTCTATTGGAGAGGAAGAAGGAGTGACAGGCATTTTTTTTTAACCTTTAATAGTACCACAATGTTAGGAAGGAGAAAAGTACAAAGATAGAAATGTAAGCAGGAAATAGGACAGGAAGATAGATTGGTAACATAGCTGAGCTGTTTTCATAATTAAAAAGGTGTCAGGGACTGCAGTTTGATTATTGTTTGTCCAGACTGAATTGCATTCTTTGTATTTTAATATGATAAATCTATAATTGTAAAGAAAGCCTTTTTTTACATTTGTATCTTGAGCAAAGAAACTCACTTTCTAACAGTGTAGATTCAAAGGATACAATTTACTGCTAATGGACACCTATTTTCTTTCTTCTCATCTGGACCTGTGCTGCTATGAATTCACTTCACATTCTGAAGAGGATTGTAGATCTCAGGGTGAGGACTGCCCCTTGTATTTCCAGAATGAGCAATACCACTAGGGCATTTTGCTGTGGAGCAACAGGAAACGCAGGGGTGCACTGACTGCATCTCTCCAAGGGAGCAATACAAAAAAATTAGGTTCGAAAGGAGCTCAGGATAAGTAAGAGTTTGCCCCAAGTAAGAGAGAGAATGTGTGTGTGTGTGTGTGTGTGTGTGTGTGTGTGTGAGCGTTCACTCACACAACATGTGTGCCAATACTGACTCCTGACTGAAAGAGAAAACTCTCTCAATTTACCGTTTGGAAAAGCAAGTGTATCTGTGGCTCATCCTATGTGACGTAAGCAGAGACCAACACGTGTTTGGACACCTCCACGGCACAGAAATGACTACCTCCAGTTCAAGCAAAAAGTAAGAGAGATTTCTTGCATGATGTGTTAGTGTCAATTCAATGTTATTTTTAAAAAAGTCTACTGGATTTAAATTTGTCTCTCAATACAAACATTAATTGTAGTTTTGAGACATAATCTTATTTACTGAAGTATGCATTGACTTTATTGTAAAAAAAAGGACTTTGTTCAAATAAAAAAACATTGACTATTAATTTCTTAATCATTTATGAGGCATAAAATTTGGTTTTGCCGTAACCTTTTTAACTGTGTTTGAAATACCTTTCTTTGTTCTAAGGTAATACCTTCTGCTTGCACTAAAAAATCAAACACAAATATGATTTAAATATTTTAACTCCAAGTCAAATTATCTTTTTGTTTTATAATTTTCAAGGGCCACAACCAGCAGATGTCTTCCCTAATGGAGAACAGAGGCTGACGTACCTGATGCACAACCTTTCATTTGAGAGAGTCAGTGTACTTCCATTTCTATGCACATAAAAAAAAAAATCAGCATAGACATCATAGTATAAAAAGAACTACTTTTTACTCTTCTTTCATCTTTATAGCAATACTTTTCATTGTGTTTATCTCAAATGTACATATCAACACACAGAGGCAGGGAGTATAAAAATCAAGTGCTACTGGATTGCTTCATAACAATGCCAGTGAAGAATCACTTCATGAATCTGTGGTACCTAATACAACAGATCAATTTTATGCCATTTTGGAAGACAGCTGGAAAAGTTTTAGCATCACGTGCGGGGGCGAAGAGCAAAGCCACAGATGAAGCATTTTAAAATAACAGCAGACAAAGTCATGCCCCTTGCTCCCAAATCTGTGCTCCTGTGGTTGGCAATGCCACCCATGAGCATGCACGTGTATCACCCTTGGGGCCCCTTCTACCAATCAGCAGAACAGTCGGAGTGTGGTACCCACCAGTGTCTGCACTTCGGATTCCCTTGCTACTCTTGCTGCTGCCGAATTTCACTGGCATCATTAATTACCCATCACTTTGAGTACTCCAGCAGTATTGTCCCTGTTATTCCATTTCTGATGAAACACAGATTTTTTTTAATTTCCAATTGCATATTTACCCAATTACTTGCAATTAAAGACTACTGTATAATTTTATAATCATGGACATTTAAAGATATGAACTGTTCATTCCATTGTCTATCAAGAGACTTAATGAATGACGTTCAATTGCACAATTAACTCACGTTTATAACATGTTATTTACTTTGCACTTTGTCACGCCTGGATCACTTTTGGCCAATCTGATCCACCAGAAGACACCGACTCTCTGCAGACACCTGTGATCTGTCTGGGAGCAAGGGTGCTGAGGACACATACTCATGGCATGTAGACAGGTGTAAGGTTGCTGCAGAGGGACTACTTAAGGAAATAATTGTTTGAGAAAGAGGAGCTGTTATCTAAATGTGTGTGTGTGTAAAGATAAGGGCAAGTTTAGGCCAGATTCTTCTGTTCTTCATATTCTCTGTATGTTTTCTGCTCTCCCTTTAATGCAGCAGCCCCATTATCTCACTTTATTCTTATTGTAGCAAAGGAACTTCTGCCAAGATTAGGGGATCTCTCTGGTCAGCAGCAGAAGCAGGGACAGCCTACCTGAAGATGGGGATTATACTACAACTTGTTTTCAAACAAGTTGCATTCTAAACAAGTGCATTCTAAAAAATACATGTGTGAATCATGCTTCTGAAAATAGAAAAAGAAATAAATTACTTATTCTTTCAGAGGAATTATTAGAATGGGTATAAACCATGCAACATGATGGGGTTTTTTTTTTTTCCTACTCCTGTACTTAAAAAAGAAAGGGGTGAGAAATGCAGTAATTCTAAAGACACTGACACTATTTAAACCCTTCATCCATGCACAGGGGTGCAGAGGGGTTAAGTTTTGTACTTTAAGCACAGAAATCAGTGTTAGCGCATTGCTCTCATTAGGGTTCAGTAGCCAAAGCTAAGAGGACTTTAGTTTTTATTCTGGTATCGTTATCCTGCACTGCTCTTCCTTAAGCTAACAGGCAAGTGACAATCTGTAGTTCTCCATCTAGTCTGCAGGACGAGCTGTACAGTAGAGGAACTGCTCACTATCTGAGGCTTCTGTTTTCATGTGAAGAGCTCGTGTGAAAAACAGAGTCGCTGCCAGAGTGCCTCTAGCCTGTGAACGGGCAGGTACTTGCATCACACTGTGCTTTTTCACTTCACAGATGTATTTGTTTCTCATTTTCAACCTGTTTGCCTTCATCTCTATTTAAAAGCCACTAGCTACACAGCATTATGTGTTTTACTTCTTAAACACAGAGAAATAAGAAGGCACCCACAAGAAGACAAAAAATATCTGATTAGCAAGTCATCTAGCAATAGACTTTCAACTGTTCCTTTACATGTAATTTGTCTAGAATTATTTTCTCACTACTTACACACAGAGGGGGAAAAAGAAGATTTTAGGTATTGTAATGATATTCTATGGTAAAACTACACCTAATAATACTTGTCAGAAGCAAAACCCAAACTGCTTCAAATTCTAAATATTCGTTTATTCTGGCAAAATGGAGAAATCCCTTCTTGGTATTTGCTGTTTAGAAGTTGCTGCTTTGAAAACAGCGTACAAAATGTACAGAAAAAGTGAGAGAATTCTGGGTTTTAAATTGCCTACTGAAAAACACCTATCTTGACTGACTGCAAGCAGAGGCAAGAAGAGTATATTTCCTTATTAGTAGGGCACAGTATTTTTATTTTCCTTTAAAAACCAAACCAAACCACACCAACCAACAACAACAAAAACCAACCAAACCCCCACAAAAAAAAAGGAAACAAAAAAAAAGAGAAGAACAAAAAAAAAAAAGGAAGAAAAATAAACCCCCCATTTTATTGAGTAAAACAATTTACCTTTAAGGAATAAAAGAATCATGACAAACACCAGATCAATCGAGAACTACCCAGCATACTTAGCATCTAGGTGAAGTTACCATTCTGTATTGGGTCTAAACTAGCCCTTTTGAAGATTTATCTCATAGACACTCTTAAAAGACTAAGCACTATTGTGCTTAACATTGTTTTATCATGATTTGCAAACCCTTTCAAATAATCACATACTTTTTTTGTAAAAGCAGAAACTTAAAATAATCCAAGTCAATCCCCACCAATACCTGAATAATATCCTAGATCTTCTGCGACCTCAGGATTCTGTGAGAAAATATTGCATAGCAGGTAAATAAATATATACAATTGAAGGAAATAAATTCAGATTTTTTCACCTAACAATACTCACAGCACCTTGTCATGCAATGAATGCTTCCCAGCATGTCACACCAGTACTTCTCATGTCAAGTACAAACAAATGAAGAACCATGCAATTCATGCAGGAAGCTCAACTTTAAGTGAATAAATGAAGAGTTCCAGGATTGAAGGCAGGGTGTGCTTCCTTATTTTTGAAGGATTTAGTAAATCAGAACTTTACCTTTACTAGCCCTGTGGGAGTAGGGACTGAGAGTCCTAAAGCTTCATTAGTTTGAGATTAATGAAATTCCATCGGTAGGAAACGCAGATGTAAAAAGCAAATGTCTGTTCTGATGTACATACTTAATATCAGTTTCTTCATCCCCAAAAAGATGTGTCTCTCTCAGGAGCATTTTAAAGGCACAGCCAAAGAAAAATAAATATCAGAGATTATTTTCAGTGTGAACTGTTTTGGGGAAGGCAATAAGCATTGCCAAAGGGTGAGCTGAAAGAGATACCAACATAATTCAAAGCCTTCCGAACTGATTATATATCAAAATATTATACCGTGATTTCTCCTTCTATGAGGCAGAGCATTAAAACAAGGGATGTGATGCACCCCTGGAACCAACTCCTGTTGCCTTAATGAATTAGAAAAGTGGTTTATTTATTTCTGTAGTAGCTTACTTATTGACACATTTTTGTGTGTGTGCAAAAAGTAATTTCTGGTTAATACTTGAACCATCTGTGCTATTCTAATCCTAAGCTTCTTAGTCTGTACATATAGAAAGACCTCTGTTTTATCTTTAAGGGGTCTTGGGGATTTTTGATTCTGTTGAAATTTTCGTCAGATCTCATGATTGTACGTGTTTTCGACACACTATGAACTTCTACATTCAAACCAGCACACGAGACAATGGGGTGCTATAGGTAAAAACCAAGTGACAGAACATTAAAATTAGCAGATTCTATTAATATGATCAAGAAAAATCAATGGCAAAACCAGAACATCTATTAGCCACACATAATGCATTATACAGCATGTAAAATATATATCACACTAAATAAGAAGTTAACTTCAGTTATTTCTTCCTAAATTACAGGAATTTTTAAATAGTTATTATTTGTTTGGGTTAAATGTGATTTCCTTTGTGTTATTATTTTGCTTTGCAGTTGAATATCATTGCCCTAGGCTGCATGGTCTACTCTAAAATTCACATTCTTGCATTTTTTCCTCCTATGAAAAGTTACTCCTTTCACTAAAAGTAAAATGAAAACAAATAAGAAAAAATATGTATTTCAAATAAAGGTAATGCTTCCTGAGTATTATGATTCTGACTAGCTCTGTATTCCACGGGATGTTCCATCCACATAGCTTCTTCGTATGCACTGCGTTTCCTAGATGAACCTGCGTCACTGCCTACTGAATTCTGTTCTGACATGTAGATTTAGGAGACATAGTGAAATTAATTCCTTCAGTCTGCATTTTTGGCTACAAATGTCATCAGGCAGAAGTACCCTGTGATTTGGACTGAAATTAAACCATGATTTCATCAACCTGTGAAACAGACATAAGCTTACATTGTAACTGGGACTAATATTTCTAATAAAACGTCCTTTTTAACAAAACTGAAAATCAATAATAAGAGAAGTTTCAAAATTGACACTAGCCTTTTGAGAAACTGGAAATAGATCTTCCTGTCAAAGACTAAAACTGCTCTCCTCTGTCTAGACTGCACTGGGAGCAAAATTATCAGATTTTCATTTCCTCAATTTCACTCCACAGTGGTAAAACGTGCAAGTATTGATTCAATGGCTGAAACAAAAAGCAGAAGAGCTCTTCACCTCAGCAGGGTCAATGGGTTTGTGGGTGTCTAATTATACCTATACAGGGCATATAAATCTTTCTACTAGTCATTACGTGAACATAAGAGTCCAAAGGCATCATTAGAATCCTTTTAGCCAAACACTCATTCTTCTTTTGTTTTACGAGGGGTCAAAGAAACCCGGAGTTAATATTATCGTGGCTCATAGATTTTCAAATTTGTGTTCAAACACAAGAAGATACAAGCTCTGAAGGAAAAGGCTTTGCACGTGCCCATGCGTGTCCACTTACAGGTCTGAGCTCTGCCCATAAATACGTGGACAGCTTCTCTTTTTACAGTGTCCAGTTGAGATCCGCTGCAATGTGAACAGCATGGCAGCACAAACACTGAAATTAATCGTGGTATGTTACAAATACAGCGTTGGTAAAGCTTTTGGTGAGTACTAATCTGTTTCAAGAGCAGACAAAATGCTAAGAATGAGCTGGAAATGTGACAAAAGTACTCCTATTTTTTGTCACTGTGGATTTCATTATTATCTTACTAAAACCTCTATCTTTTTCCCTTATACTTACTGAAATGAGCTTATTAATGAAAAAAAATTATAATACTGATAGTGCATTAAAACAATATTAAGAAATAAATAGAAAAAAAAAGTGGCTATTATTATTAACGTGGTGTGCTGCATTATATTATATTGTATCATACTATGAGTGTTGTTTAGAGGGTTTTTAGGATAACCATGACTGTAAGAGAATAATATTTGTATCATAGGAAAGCTGTCATATTTTGCAAGCAGATTACACAGACGCTGGGTGCTCAGCATTTTGAACATTAGATGGAGTTAGAGCCTTTCATTTTATCTATGAGAGTAGTAATAAGATCCCATATCAAGAGTGAAAGTGATATTTTTGAAGCATTCATTTACTGGGAATTATATCTTTATCTTACAAACTGACTCACCTAATTGAACCCAAAAGTTGCCATAGGCAACCCAAAGTGCCAAAACAAAGGGGTAACTAGTGAGGCAAGAGACAAAAGGAAAGACCCAAAGTTTATACGTGTTCACATTACTAAGAAGGCAAACAGAGTCTGGTCCTACCTTTTTTTTATAAGCTGTTTCCAACATTACATCAAGGAAAGTCTCTAAGTTCAGTGAGACATGCTAAAAACGGTGGGTAGGATGATATGAAGCAATTATCCACAACAGCAAGAAATTGGCTTGTCGGTCCAGTCATTGATCCTTTCTGTCCTTTATTCATTATGATTCTATGCAAAGCACTTTCTGAGGCCTGGCGTAGGTAATGTAGCTGTGCCTCTTGGCTGAAAACATATCTGTGCCTAACAGTCCTCCACTCCCATCAAAACTGTATCCCCACTACAGATGGACTGGAGAAGCAGGAGCAGCACTGTACTGGGTGAGGAGTCTGAAATCCCATAAAACAAAAGGTGGGAAGAGTTTGGACATTGACATCGGAAAGAAAAAAGGGCATATAGAGTGGCATGATTCAGCAGGTGAACCTCCTGCTAGAGCAGCAGATTGAATTCTTCTGAGTTGTGCTGCTAGTGGGTCCTGTTCTCCTTCCTCACCCATCAAACATGCACAGCTCTGCCCCGTCTCCTGCCCCTGCTCCGCACACCAGCCCCTATCCTCCCTGGTCAGCACGGGGCCCACCTGCAATGAAACCACCCTCAGCACACCGAGCCCCTCTAAACACCCTCTGCTACTCACCACTTCAGCTGGAGGGTCCCTGCTGCTGCCCCAAACCTTGGATTTTTGGGTCAAGCACCATGCTGCAGTGAGAGCTGTGGCCAACATTTGGATATGTGTCTAATATTCCCTTATGGAAGTGGCCTCACGGATGTTTGTGAGCCAGCACGTGCAGTTGTGGGGCCAGAGAGGAGAGGGACACGCAGTCCCCCACATAGGCAGGACGAGTGTGCTGCTTTGATGGATGTGCACGGCCACCTCTCCGTACACCTCACCCACTGACCTGTTTAACAGCTAACTGCAGTAAGTGCTAACCAACAAGGGAGAAATTACATCATACCTCATCGCTCAGTCCCAGGCACTGTGCCTATGTGAAGCAAATGGGACCAAAGACCTGTACGTAAATTACAGCAAATTACTTAGTCATGTGGGAGATTTGGGCTGCTCAGGTGAGAGTGGAACAGTGGCCAGGCACCAGGTACCTAATATAAGTAACTGAATTGGGATAGAATAAAACAGGAGCTGCCATAAACCAGGACAGTTCTCAGCACCAAGATGAGTAACACAGAAAAAAAAGGAAAAATATTCTGGGTTTTTTTTGGTTTTTTTTTTTTTCCCCCTCTCTCTCCTATTTTGTACTTTCATACACCCAGGCATCTGATCGCTGGTTAAAGGGCAAGTGATCCTCGAAAAGTCACAAGCTCTCTACAAATGTGCACAGGAATAGATGTATATTCTGGTGTATAAAATGAAGAGAGATGTAAATACTCCAGACTATGAGCTAAAATAAATGGAGTCATCACTAACACCATCACCTCTGAATGGTAGTGTATAAAGTCATCCAAAGATGTTTCATATACAACTGAAGAGAAGCACATAGAACTTAGGTTAAGAAAGCAATTTATTTTCAATACTAATGGAGAGGATCTGGCAGGATAGAGGGTTCAACACGAATAAAAGTCATCTAGCTACCAAACTGCTTATTAGATTTATGTTTTTCTCTTGCTACATACACCCCTTTTTATTCCTGGTGCCATTTTATGGTGGAGCTTCATATTTCTACATTAAGATTGTCAATTATGAGTTTTAGATGCGGTGGTATTTACATAATTAATTACATTATTTATTTATAAATAAAATTATTTTTATTTATCTAAGAATTTAAGAAATCTAACGTGACATGCATGTGAACTTGTTTCTGTTTGGCTGAATATCCTTGAACAACTGAACTATTCTTTATTTGCATGGTTTACAGTATTAATTCTATTATAAAAATATACATCCTTAATTTTAATTATACTTAGGGTATTGGCTTCTATTAAAATTAAATATGTATTTAACATGCAGCATCATAAAAGTTTACCACAAGACACTAGTCTTCTCATTCCACTTCTAAAATAATTTCATGGCATTCATACACATTTTCATGACAAAGAGATCCAGTAACACAGGGATTAATTTACAAGAAACACCAGAATAGTCACTTTTCACCTCTGAGGCAGAAACAGTCAAAGAATCAGGACTTCCTGAGGAGAAGAGTTCAATAATCAAAGAGTTCAAGAAACAAACTTGTCTCTTGAAGCCACATTTTTCCCAAATTCTGCATTTTAGTCACCTCTGTGTTACTGGCATCACTGCACTGATCCCATCTTCTTTATACTGAATCAGTTGGAGGTCCTACCGACTACAATCTTTAAATTACAGAAATTTCTTTTAAAGAATTGTTTAGAGTTTCTTTGTTCTGAAAAAAAAAAAAATTAGAAACACATCACTGTTTTATATTGATATGGCTTTAAAAAATACTAGAATAAATCTTTCTTGAAACAAAACATGTCTTTTAAAAACCAACAGTACTTTGAGAAATTGCTTAAAATCCTGCTATCTTTGCACACACTTTTCTATCCAACATTATTCTTGTTTCTTTCCACTCTTGGAATATCATAACAGGGATTCCTGAATGATTTCCCTTTTTAATCTAAAGATGTATGTTGTGGGGGGTTTTTTTATTAATTTCCTTCAGTGAGTGTGTGAAAAACATTGAAGTAAGGAAAAAAAATACTCAAAACAGGACAAGATACAACTACCATTATAGAAAGATGTCTAGTTTCTTTCTTTTGTATTCAAGCTTCCTTTTTTGCTAGTAGATTCTTCATATGTAGTGGAAGATCAAACAAACTGGGATATAGTATCTGTGCATATCATGGCCTTCATCATGAGATATGATATTTAGCATTTTTTGGAACATGTTCCTTCTGCCTACACCCTCCTGCACATCTTTCCCAAACTCTGCTCCTGTAGCCCCTCAACGTGGTTCTCAATTATTTTCTTTTGATCGCACCATAATCTATCCTTCCACAGATAAATGTTTCTTTTCAGTGGATCACTTGTACATAAAGTCTCTTAAGTCCAATAAATGATGGTTTTCTTTCATCATGGGTCTTCTCTTAATAGACTTTAAAAGATGTACTTTAAACTAAAACCCAAATATGCCCAATAGCTCAAAGACTTAGCAAGAACAGTATAAATAAAAAGCAAATGAAGTTTTAAGGATTAAGCCAAACACTGTCTGCTAAATAAATTTCAATAAGCCATTCAGGGTTCCCTTACAGGGTTTATATAATTTCAATTTTACTGGTTTATATTACTAATATTTTTAGAATAATATTTTTATGGTACTTAGAAGATTAATATCTTAAGCCATTTTAAAGTTCATGCCACAAGCTAGATAACATACTTAACCGCAGCAAAGCTTCAAACAAATTTCTTGCAACATTAGCTGCATTTAAAAGTATAATCTTATACTGCTTGAGCTTTTTCAGCAACATTTTAGAATAATTGGAGAGTGTGTGTATTTACAGTGGAGAAAATAACATACACTATTAACACTGCTTATGATGCTTATCATTACTTTAGATGCAAAGTCTGAAAAAACTACTGACAAAACTCATTTATATATCATGAGGGTATATAAATATATCATCATTAAATAAAAAGCATCTGAGCTTGTAGGACTCATAATCACAGGCTTAGATTTTTAAAAAAATATACTAACAAATGGATCGGATTTAGCCAGTGTTCTTAAAGAAGGTTGTTGGGTTTTTTTCCTTTTTAACTGATGACTAATGGTTGCTCCACCTAAGACACTATCTACTCAATTTGCTTGAAAAAAATCCTAATGAATTCAGCAAGAATTGACAGAGCAGCTTTGCCTGAAACTAGCTGCAGGTTTTCTGTTTGGTTTTGGTTTCCTTTGGTTGCTGTTGTTGGATTTTTAAATACAATCTGAGCATTCAGGTTTCCATTTAAGTTCTATCAAGCCTGGTGCCTGAGCATGGGAGTTGATACCTAATTCTCATCATCCACCTTAGAAGAGTTTCTCTGTTAAGCCAGAGAACATTGGTGTGTTCTGCATCCACTCTTTAGAAAAATCTTAATCAAAAGATTACTCTTTAAAGGAAGCAAATGTTGCAGGAAATCTCATTGGAGCTTTGCTCTCCTTAAGTACATTATCTAGCTGGAGTACAAATTCAAAGGTTAAGATGTTAACCTCAGCTTTACACTACAAATACTGTTCTTACAAGTACTGATAATGTAGTACTCAGTTTTCTTGAAACGACGAGGGGATGAAGCAAACAACTTTTGGACTTAAAACCAGTAGCACAAGTAGAACACAAAAGCATCTTTTCTATAAAACAAGAAAGGTGTAAGTTCAGCCTTTCTGAACAACCCTGACACCACGCTGGTTTGGGAAGTACTTTATGTGCTTATATCTATCTGTCCCTGTACAGGCATAGATTAAGTATGTGCCTAATTATTTGCTTTTGAGTTTAGTGGCACCCAAACATGTCTCAAGTGTTGAGCTGAATCATGACCTAAGTGCATAACTTCAGCAATCTACTTTTGGCCAGTCATTCTACGCAGATTGTAAAGACTTAACGCGTGGAACTAGTACATAATGAGCACAATCATCATTAAAACTTCTAAAGAAGGGCTCTCTGTGTGTAACATATTCAGGACTGACTGCTGGGTTTGGTGTTTTGTGTCTGGGGCTTTCAGTCTATTTCAAGTAAAAATATATAATTCCAGGCCACTCTTCCAATACATCACAGTCATTTTCTGCACTTTAGTTGTTTTTCTCTCCATTTTTCCCACAAAATAAAACATCATTACAGCAGGTTTAAAGTGCACTTTAGTGCCTGCAATCTTCCCATGCTATTCTTTAATATTTCATCATTAAACAGCAAAATAACCTGATATGATCCTAATTTAGTACCAATTACACTGCATTGATCAAAGTGACCTTTTCATACTGGAGCACAAAAATCAATCCCGCTGTACAACAAATGTCAGGGGGATGAGAGCAACATATAATCTGTGACAATCAAAACATTACTTACAAATGAAATCACCAATGACCTGCATGCCAAGGCAATTTCTGCATAATGTGCACTGGTTTTGTTTGCAGCTTTTGTTGGGATTTTTTTGTTTTGTTTTGTTCCCCACTGTCTGCTGCCAGACATAGTTGTGCTATTTCACAGTTTCACTGAAAACACTGAAAATGGTCAAAGTTGGAGGATTGATACCAAAATAACTGCACAAATCGGTTAGAATCTGTCATGCATCTTTATTGTTCAGTGAACTGTGGTTTTCTGTGGGCTCAAAAGTCAGACTGCCTTCTGACAGTGCTCCTGGCACCAGTTTGGTGATACTTCAAACCACAGCCAAACTTAGCAGGTCAGTCATCAGCAGGGGAAACACCAATGACTACTCAGGGATCTTCCCTGGTCTGCCTTCATTCAGTGATTCACAAACCAGAGTGTGACTTGGATATTAGGTGTGTGAAGTTAATGACACAACTGCAGGGGCATTAATGGTGTCTGGATGCCACCTGTTACCTCTGTGTCAGTTGTAGGGTCCAAACAGGGAGGCAGTTGGCTGCACAGGTAATACTGTCTACCTACTGTAACCAACAGACATTTGAACAGTCTCTATATACAATTCATAAGAGTATTATTTTTATTTTTATTCATAAGGTTTTGGGGTTTTTTTAAGCTGTATTTTAATCACAATAAAGCTATCTAAACCTCAGCTTGCTCTGAGTTCTGTTCATAATTAAGCAAGGATGACCCCTCCATTGAAAAAATCCTTACCCATATCCAACAAGATTTAAATTGATTCATGAATTGCAGATGAATCATGAATCAAAGCTACAAAGCAACACACCATTTAAATCCACACTTTTCAGCAATTCCACTGTTGTGAGCATGTGACAACAAAAAATCTGCAACTGTATTTAAACTGTTGGGGTCTTTTTCAAGCATGTAAACTGTTGGCGTCTTGGGGTCTCCAAGCATGTAGAACTCCAATGTGTAAACTGCTAAGGTCTTTTCCAAGCATTTAGCCCTACGGAAACAGTTGAGACTCCATAAGATGAAAATCCGTCTCCTCCAGTACCTGAATAAGACTGACAGGATTTGGGAGCGGAGATCTGCTAGTGGCAGCTTGTGAGATCTTGGCCAAAGAATTTAATCTCTTTCTGTACTGGTTGCTTTCCTGTAAAATAAAGGTGGCATTTATACTTCACTCTCGGCTTTTTTTTTGTTTTGTTTTTAGACCTTAGATGAATGCTCCTAGATAGTAATTTAATGAGAAGAGCCTGTTTTTAAAATAGCTGTGCCATGACCTTATTCAAGATAAGGAGTGGGATCTTGAAACACAATTCAGTTCAAATTCTTTGAAAACCTTATTTTTCACCTTATTTGCAAACATGCTTGGTAAAAGATTATCTCTCAGGAATTTAGGTGATTCCAAAGTTTTTGTTTGTTTGTTTGTTTGTTTGGGTTGGTTGTTTGTTTTGTTTGTTTCTTTTTGGTGTTTTTTTTTGTTTGTTTATTTTGTTTTGTTCTGCAGTCTGTTCCCTAGATAGAAAGTGTTCTCATCTAAATAATTTATGCATAAGAAAAATCTCCAAGGCCTAGATATTTTCCCTGCTCATGCACACCAATCTGCTAATCAGCCAGGAATGAGAGAGCATGGGAAAACCTAACTCTTAATATCAATCTCAGAAGTGCTTGTTCTTTCAGGTGCTTTAAGTTAGATCCAAAATAGACAAAAAATAATTAGGGAGAGAGATTCTCAGGTTTTTATCATCCCTATCACTATTCTGGGGGTCACAAAACATTTTCTTTTATAGCATTTCATTGATAATGAGATGGTACAGTCTCAGACAGAAATACCTGAAAAAAGGGAAACTTGCTAAGCTTTCTACCTCAAAGGTGAATGAATCCTTTGGTGCAGGGCTTGAGAGCCTCAGGGCCTTCTGCATCAGTGTTAAAATGCCCTTTGGGGCCCTAATGAAAAAGCTGTAATTTGGGGACTTTCATATAAATTTGTTTTGGTTTTTTTTTTTCCCTTGCTAATTTTCAATAGCATTGTTAAGAGACATGGTACATGTTTCACTTACCAAGCTGATTAAACTACAGTTCTTTCTCTTGGCTGTATAACAAGAATATCTCTCTTTCTAGAAAGTCCGTTAGCAAACATGATTTATGAGTGACACTTCCACAACTCTGTATGTAGCCCTGGTAAGAACCAAATAATATTCAAGACCTGGTTATGAACCAAATCCAATTCATTTCACGCTGATGCAGAATTAGTTTCAGACTAATGTAAAGGAGCAGTATGGGCAGACTGTTAAAGTGACTCCCTTATTTTTAACACGATCTCCAATGCAATTTGCAGCTTAACAGCCTCACTATAAATGACATGATTAAGTTTTATACTTTTCTGTATTTTTGATGTATTTACCCAAAAGCAGCTGTCATTTTGTATACTATTTCAGATGTTTAGAACTGAATCAATTGTTTGGAGTAACCACAATTTCCAAAGGCAATTCATTTTTTCCCCGTTGTTAAGCTGTAATGCAACCATGACCTAACAGAGTAAGGATTAATATATAGATCTGAACAAAACCAATTTTTTCCATCACCATATGAAAATTGTAAAGTATATTGACCATTAAAGAATCAGTTGAATAGATTCATTAATTCATCACTTCTGGCAGATATAATCAATTCAATATTTTGCACCACTACACTCAAAAAATTGGTTCAAAATATCTGCCCTGACTCAAATTCTAGTGTGTCCAGCTCATTCTTTAAAAGCCAGATCATTACTTTCTTTCAGGAATTACCTTCAGAGATGAGTGCAAATAGGAGACCATTTGTCTGCTGTAACAAAAGCCAATCAGTGTTTTGACCAATTCTGGCATTTTAATAACAGAGACTTTTTAGCATTAAAGAAGTATAAATATACTTCATAATGGACCATACAGGGCTCAGTATAAAATGCATAATGTTCACTGATTCAAACAAGATTATATACACATAAGAATATATTTTATATCTAGATGTCTTAACTTTGGCCTAAAATATAGACAGTAGGTGTCTCGGGTAGAAAGAGTCTTTCATTCCAGAGTAAAATGTAAGCAAAAGTGCATAAAGAAGCAGAAAAATTGTAGGTTTGACCTATCCATAGTCGGTACAGCTTATCCTGAGGTCTAGGCTCTTCATTAACTTGTTTCTAATCAGACTGGGACGATATGTGCAACATGATCACTCATCATATAGAGCAAACTGTACATTTAGATGACTGTTCAGAACTAACTCTCAAGTCAGGGCTAAATAAAGAATGCATCAAATAAGAAGACTTCAAGTAACAGGAATCAAATGAATTAAATTTAAATTAGATTTTTTTATTAAATGAACATATATGACCCTTACACTTTAAGACATTAGAGAACCTACTTGAACACTCATCAGAGCTTTGAAATATTTAAGCCATAGGTTGCCAGGGCTGTCTTCCACTGTCTCAGGCAATACACTGCACTGGGAAATGCTATCTCCAAAGCTTTTATTTTTTAGCATAAGAGGTACTTAGAATTATTAAGTTTCTATTGATTCTGAATGCCACGATTTCTATGAACATCTGATTTCTTTCTTATCTGTACTGTTCTAAATCTGTATGTTCAAATTGCATTAAGAAATTTAATCCTCAGACACTACAGAAAAATAATTGTTTGTCTACTCTGTTTATAAATCATACCTTATTAGAGAAAATCAAATTTTCTGTGATCCCAGAATGGAAAATTATTAACTTAATTCTTTACAAATTGCATAGGAGATAATATCCGATAATCCATTAAGAACATCTTAATCAATGTCTATCACTGTAATGTAAAGCACACTGATAAGAGTATGCATATTGCTGATTAAGAGTACTGCTATAGTGGTCTATACAAATTTCAAAGAACTTGAATAGATTGCCACTGTATCAAGCAACTGATTTGATTAAAAAGGACCAGATGAGGTATTTTGCACACACATAAGAACTGGAGTAAAAATGTATTAAAACCCACAAGTTTTGAAGTACAATATAGTAATAACTAACTTCATTTCAATACATATATAGAAGTTTACAGTTCCCTTGGCCCAATCTAAACACTGTGTGCTTCAGCAGAAAGATTCTCACCAACTTCACAAGGCTTTATGGAAGATCTCTGCAGTCTGGTATTACATCTTTCATGAAAAAAATGCCCACACAAATAGCATTTTAAAAATAAAGGATAGTTTTCATAGGTGAATAATAGGACCTGCCACACTTATACTTTCTCTTTAAACATGTCTTGGAATGAGTTTCCTGCATGTGTATTTATGCACTAGAAACTCCTAACTGACCTGGAGCAGATTAAGTGATTATGGTGTGCAGTTCAACAAATTCCAGAAACACGTTTCAAGTCCCTGAGTCACTCAGATGTTGTTCAACTGTTTATGCACTGTGAAAAATTGCTGTATGAGAAGTATGCAGAATAAAACAATTCTTATCAAGAGGATAACTTAGTTTTGTGTATCTTCTGCTAAAGTGACCTCCCAATCTATCTCCTGTCCCAACATAAGTTCTAAGTAGTTCCTTAAGTTCCTAATGAGCTACAAGTAATTCAGGAAGGAAAATAAGTCTTGAATACTTTCTATCTAGATCATTTTTGAAGCTGCAAAATAATTCTTCCTTTTTATGAAGTATCTCTTCTATCAGGAAATCAGTGTGTCTGAGCACAAGTAACCACAATTCCTGGGTAAATGTAAAAAAATAAAAGTTAACTACATGAAAAAATTTCCTCCTTTCAAGACAAAGGGATGGTACTTAAAAAAGTCTCCTTGTCAGTCATGGAAAGTCTTCTTCCAGTCTGAACAGAACAAGCTATTCCAGGAGTTTCATTTGTTTAAGAAAATAGGTCTAAATTGATTAAACTAATCATTTTATTCTAACTGCTCTTTTTAAAGACAACTGCTGATTGCATGCCCCTTTTGTAGCTGTAGCTGAGCCCAAGATGGTACAAAATAACCATCTTGCCAGTTGTCACAACTATTTCCTCATTCTTTAATTAAACATAATATATAAAACCGTATAATTTACATCTAATTGGGAAACATCTTTAGTCAGAAGGCAGCATGGTCTGCAGGCATAAGTAGCATCTTGGGTGTCAACAGGTCCTGAGCTATGATCTGGCTGTACCAGAGAATCACAGCTGGCCTTGCAAAGATTACTTAATCTTCAGCTTTAAGTACTTAAGGAGGATAATGTCAGGTAAACATTGACTTCATGAGCGTGTTGTGGAAGTTGGTTAATGTCTGTGTAGTGCAGACCTTACTATAAAGTAAAAATTTAGCATTGTCTCTCAGGAGCAGCATGATAACAGTAAGGTTTTGTTAAGTCTGGCCTTTAAAGAAAGTGAAAGGAGGCCTGTAGCTGCTTCCTTATCTTAAAATAACCACCTACAAACAATACAAAAACCTGTGTTTCACGGTCATGGTTTGCCACGTAGTTTAGTTTTGCTGAGGTGAACTGTAAAGATAATAATCAGACTCCAGGAGGTAACAAGAGGAGGTTTAACCAGAGAGAGACTGAGAGTCACTCAAACATCAAAACTATGCTTGGTCAAAGAGAGGCAGAGGGTTGGAGACGTTCAACCACTACTTCACATGCTGGCTGAACACAAAAAAGTCTTCACTGAATCTTCAGACAAGGACCCACAGCAAATTCAGAAATATTTATTTTAATGGGATGTTGGTGGGGCTGGGAGAATGAGCATATCATTTTATTCAGTTCTTTCTGTAAACAGTTTCACAACAAGAGTCAGTATCATTATTTGACAAGATCTGGCATTGGTAACTGAACAGGGGAATGAAAACTGGGATGGCCTTCAGCCATTTATGTGCTAAACTGCAAGTACGAAGGAAAACTGGTGGTTAGATGTAGAGCATTGGCCTTCTCTGCATACAATGTGATTCTGCTCTTCTTTTTTTTTTTTTTTTTTAATGGACATATTAAGTGTATACATTGTTATATATATTATTCAGTAGAGCCCCAAAACCAACAGTTTTACCAAAAGCAGAAGCTTTTGCATAAGCAGAAATCAGATGCTAATGAGTCATTAAGTAGTATCACGGGCCAAACTTTTTTTTTAGATACTCAGTATACTTTCAAAACTTTATATTATCATGAAATCTCAAACTGCTCTTTAAAGCATCTCTTTTTTCCTCAGAAAGACGCAAAAGGAGGAAACTTTAGAAGCAAAGGAACAATCTATTATTATTCATGATCTGGTATACCTATTATCAGCAGTGCACTTAACTGAACAGGCCAGCATCCATGCTGCTGTCTAAGTTAATCTCTTGCTTTTCTGATTGAGAGCTCTTTTTCTCAAACAAAGGAAAAAGCATTAAGGTAAAATATGCCCAAAGGTCCTTTTATTGCATATAAAAATTAACCAGGACCCTTTTCCCACACATGGGAATACACATGCTGTTAAATTCAAGACAATGAAAATGACTGCTTGTGTCAGGGAAGTGGCACCTGTATTTTGGGGATAATATCTTGCTCATCATTAGACTAAAGCTTTATCAGTCATGATATTTTTTTTTTAATTATTATTTTACTTTTTGTTTTTTTGATACAGTATACATCTTGGTTTGCATGTGTTTTATGTTCTGGTCTCCAGGCACACTCTTCCAAGGGAAATTTTCTTCAGCTAAAGAGAATTTGTCACAATCAGGTAAATTTACAGAGTAAACCTCTCTTATGCACGTGTTTTACGAGCTTGACAGTTCACTGATATCCAGAGGGAATATAGAAGTGCCACAGAAACAGAATCTTCTCCATACACCATGAGATACCCATTCTGAAAATTAAACACTAACTAAAGCACAGTGCAAAGTTAGGCAATTAGCAGATCTCTGTGCCCTGCAGCTTCATCCTGTATTACCCTGTATGCCACCGCATGAATCAAACCCGTTACTAACTCAAGTACGCGTGCCCGTATTACACACACTCAAGCCTTCATTCACTAGAAGTTGCCAAACTTCTATTTACCAAAAGTTGCAAGTTACCAAACCAATACATCAGTCTCCTCTAAACAGATCACCAGGTATCTGAGTCATAGAATCGTAGAATGGTGGGGGTTGGAAGGGACCTCTGGAGATGATCCAGTCCAATCCCCCTGCCAGAGCAGGGTCACCCAGGGCAGCCCACACAGGAACAGAGCCAGGGGGGTTTGAAAGTCTCCAGAGAAGGAGACTCCACAGCCTCTCTGGGCAGCCTGGGCCAGGCTCTGGCACGCTCACAGTGAAGAAGTTTTTCCTCATGTTGAGGTGGAACTTCTCTTGTTCCAACGTGTGCTCGCTGCCCCTTGTCCTGTCACAGGGCACCACTGAAAAGAAACTGGCCCGTTCTACTTGACACCCACCCTGCAGATCTTTGTAAACTTCAGTAAGATCCCCTCTCAGTCTTCTCCAGGCTAAAAAGCCACAGGTCTCTCAGCCTTTCCTCATAAGACAGATGTTACAGTTCTTTTGTGTGACCTCTGTGCAAGCAGGAGGTGAACCTTTCACGGAGGACGGTTACTGATGCTGAACAGGACTGAACAGCAGACGGAATAGGACTTTGCCAATGATGTAACTACTGCACTAAACCCTCATTTTGCTCCACTCCTCTACTCGTACTACACATAGCTAAAGATCCAAGCTGGAGAATACAGGAAAGCTGGAACACCCCAAAATCAGCACTCAAGGAGAGTCACAATACAATGGACTGAAACAACTGCCTGAATTGAATTACAATGAAAACATAAGGACAAATCCTCTTATTCACGTTATGATCATGAGGGGCTTGAATGACAATTTTTGCTTAGTATTGTGTTAAGAAACACTTCACACATCACCTTTGATCCCAGAACACCCCCCTACAGCTCATATGCTGTGATTAGCTTGTTTTCTTCCAAGTAGTCCTTTAAAAAACATTGCTATTACAAAACAAAAAAAAACAAAATAAATAAATGACAGAAGAAACCAGCTCTGTAATGGGTGGTCTGAAAGCAGCACGAGTTAGATGTTATGCAGCTCATGACTATTTGGTGTCTTCTGGGAACAGTTTTCTCTTTCTCCTAACCTACCTCCTAGTAGGCAGCATCCTCACACAAGGGGCTGCGGAGAGAGAAGCCATGTGCAGCCCCTACTGCCTTCTAGGGAAAACTCAAGAGGAAAGTTGAAGACCTACAGATGAAAATTATTAAAAAAATTTAAAAAAAACAACCAAAAATAACATTTTCACTGATGTGACTTTTCAGTTTCACATCCTATTTCTCCAGTGTTCCTCTGTGGCTATGAGTGATAGATATTTATTCTTTATAAAAGCTGCAAGTTGAAGTTCTTTCCTATTTACAGAGTTCTGAAGTTAAAAAATTGAGAAAACAGCCAAGCATTATTAACTCGTGCTTTAAAAAAAAAGTTTGGTATGAAACTGCTCCGCCATTGATGGGAAAATGTATCATTTTTCCTGATGTTATTAGATTTGGCCAGGAATTTTCTGATTAAATCGATACATCACACTCTGGTCTTTGCACTAACATATTTAATTTTGACACCTTTTCATTCAAAAAGGATTTGCAGATTCAGATTGGAAATTCTAGTGAAAATACACCTTCATCAACACAGAGCAATCAACAGCCCAGCAGAAAGAAACCTTGGGCTCACCTGGAAGACCTGACTTCCAGCAAGGCATTGCAGAAGTCAGACAAGAAACACTTTATGCAAGTGTATGAAGTACCATCTCCAGTGAATGATAAGAATTTTCTCTCTCTTTCTATAGAAACACTTGTCCCTACAAACGTTGCAAATGCAGGAAAAAAAAAAAAAAAAAAGAAATATTTACAATTTTCTTCCAAAATCAGTACATAAAACTTCTAGAGCAATGACACTTTTCAAGTTTCTGATATTGATGTTACCAATCAATTAATATATTTCTCAAAGCAACATTCCAGTAATGTAATTCCATTGTTTCTGGGTTGTTTCTAGAAGTAAAAGTAGAGTTATTAATTACTATGATGATGGAAAATGGAAAAGCTAAATTTGGTGTTACAGAACAACATATAATAAAGTCACAGTTTTGCTGTAACCTTTATCTTTTGGAGTATAGAATTTATTTCTCATTATGAAAGTCTACATTATCCTGCTGTCATCTTAGAGCCCAAAGAGTTCCATAAAGTTGTGTTTTTCAAGTATCTGGTTGTGCTGGGGTCTTTGTATTGTAAACATCCACATGTCTTTAAATCTAAAAATTTACTGGAAATAAAAATAAATAAATAAACTACTTCTCAATCATGCAAATCAGGTTTCTGACAGGTTAGTGAGAAATAGGAAAGGAAAGTAGGAAGACATGTTTTTCAAACCTGACAGATGAGTCAGAATAGCTTTGATTGAACCAGGTAGATACAAATTTGTGACTATAGCCTATACAAATAATGTTCTCCATCAGCAAAAAGTCATAGAATCATTCTACCCAACATCATCATGACCACTAAACCATGTCCAAAGTGTCACATCTGGACATTTTTGGAACCCCTCCAGGGATGGTGATTCCACCCCTCCCTGGGCAGCCTGTTCCAAGGCCTCACCACTCTCTCAGCAAAAAAAATTTCCTGATATCCAACCTAAACCTCCCCTGGTGCAACTTAAGCCCATTTACTCTTCTCCTACCACTAGTTACCTGAGAGAAGAGACCAACACCCACCTCACTGTCTTCTTAAGTCTCCTCTTCTCCAGACTAAACAACCCCAGCTCCCTCAGCTGCTCCTCATCAGACATTTTCTCCAGACCCTTCACCAGCTTTGCTGCCCTTCTCTGAACTTGCTCCAGCACATCGACGTCTTTTTTATAATGTTGTGCCCAAAACTGAACCCAGTGCTCAAGCTGCAGATTAACCAGTGCCCAGTACAGAGGCACAATCACTGGACACACTGGTTTTGATCCAGGCCAGGATGCCGTTGGCCTTCTTGGACACCTGGGCATGCGCTGGATCATGTTCAGGCACATGTCCAACCAGCATCCCCAGGTTCTTTTCTGCCAGGCACTTTCCAGCCACTCCTCCCCAAGCCTGGAGCATTGACTGGGGTTGTTGTGACCCAAGTGCAGGACCTGGCACTTGGCCTTGTTAAACCTCAGCCCATTGACCTCAGCTCATAGATCCAAACTGTCCAGGTCCCTCTGCAGAGCCTCCTGCCCTTAAGCAGATCAACACTCCAACGCAATTTGGCGTCATCGGCAAACTTATTGAAGGTCCTCTTGTCCAGATAATTGATAAAGATATTGAACAAGACTGGCCCCAGTACTGAGCCCTGGGAGACATCACTGGTGTCCAGCCACCAACTGGATTTAGCTCTGTTCACCATAACTATCCGGGCTCAGCCATCCAGCCAGTTTTTAAACCAGCGAAGAGTCCACTGGTCTAAGCCATGAGCCACCAGCTTCTCCAGCAGAATGCTGTGGCAGACGGGGTCAAAGGCCTTACTAAAGTGCAGGCTGACACCGTCCACAGCCCCTCCCTCATCCACTAGGCAAGTCGCTTTGTCACAGAAGAAGCTCATCAGGCTCTGGCTACAGGTGAATCGGAGGAACAATGCCAACCGAAGCCAGCTGAAGATGTCAATGCACTCAGCTATTAAAACTACCATTCTGCATCCTTCAAATTTATCAGCTACTGAACACGGACCAAACCCAGGACATGGCTTAAACAGAAGTATACTGCAGTTCAGAAGGTGGTGTGAAAATTCCTTTTCAGCATCCATTTTGCAATGAAGTGCTGATGTCCCCAGGAACTACACATTTCCTTCCGACAAAACCACACACACCTAACACAGCAATAACCCCAAGTGTCTCAATCTGGGGCACGCGACAAGGGAAGGTACGTTAGGAGTGAAGCACGGCAAAGAAAAAAGACCTGACTGACTCGCGCTGACTCCGACCTGGAGCAAAAGCCAGGCTTCCTGAAGCAGGCCAGACCTGCCCGCCGGGGTGGGTGACAGGCCCCAGACCTGCCCGCCGGGGTGGGTGACGGGCCCCAGCCCTGCCCGCCGGGGTGGGTGACGGGCCCCAGCCATGCCCGCCGGGGTGGGTGACGGGCCCCAGCCATGCCCCCCGGGGTGGGTGATGGGCCCCAGCCATGCCCGTCGGGCTGGGTGACGGGCCCCAGCCATGCCC
>JANVCC010000270.1:10584898-10627398 GCA_025345505.1 Todiramphus chloris collaris
GCCCCAGCCATGCCCGTCGGGCTGGGTGACGGGCCCCAGCCATGCCCACCTCCCCCCGCCAGTGCACCTGCCGGCTGTGCCAGCCAGCCCCAGCTGACGGGTCTGCTGCCGGCGGGGTAGCCAGGATCAGGGGAATTAGTTCTGCTTGCCTTGGGAGGCCAGCCCAGCCGCCACGGTTTCTATTCAAGCTCCCCTCCACCACTCAAGCTCAACTGGAACCATTTAGTATCCACATTGTTCTGCGGTTTTTATTTGTTTCCTTCCACTCAAGCACATGTTAAAAAAGGCGACCCCCCAGCAATCTTTTTTTTTCCCCCCCTTTCACATGACTAAGCGATTATCTTCTTCCTAATCAAAGAGACAGATGAAAAGAGTTTATTAATAAAAGTTCCCCTTCAGGAAGATTGGAAATGAATGATTAGTAAAATACACCCAATTTTACTTATAGACCCCCCTCATAGAGAGGCATCTGCGAAGGGCAGGGATGCCAGAATAGTGCTGGGGACTCAGGCATCTGGAAGCTGTTTGCGATATGGATTAGAAGTCAGGCTACACACAGATACTGCCTCCAGTCACAAAAGCTTGATCTGTGGAGGGGGGGGGCGGGGAAATATGCTGCTTGTTTACAATGCTACTTTTTCCCTTTGCTTCTTATCTGTTTTATTTCTTCGCTCGCTCCCCTCTCCCCGCACCATTCATGTGCAATTATGTCTGCACAGATATGCCAGCTGGTGGGGCTTGTTAACCGTGCCTGCCACGCCAGCGTCTAGAAAAGGGGGAGACGGACAAACAACACGGCATTGTGCTCAGGACCCGGGCATTATCTCCTCCCTGTTGCCAGGGCCCGCTGATCAAACCGGGAAAAACAACCCCAGCACTGGGGAGAGCGGACCAAAAATGCCTTCAGCTTGCACTGTATCCACAAGCTTCTTAAAAAGGAAGTAAATCACAGACACAAAAACTCCAAGGGGTTTTAGCAAAGGAAAGAACTGAAACTTTAAGGAAGATTAAAAAGGATGGTAGTTTCCATACAGCTCTTTCTATACGATGTGAGTCCAAGACGGTCACATTATCTATAAGTGTTCAAACCAGACTACCATAAAAAATCCTATGAAACCTGAGAACCACTCCAGTGAATAATTCTAATGTACTTGTCTTATGAAAGATATTAAACACACTCAGAGATACTACTTTAAAACCTTTCAGACATTAGGCTTTTCCACAACTCTCTACCTGTTAAGTAAAATTTTTAGGCTTAAAATCAAATAAGTAAAGCAGTATAAGATAATGCTAGTTAAATTCTATATGAATACCTTAGGACTTTAACACAGTATCCCACCTGCCTTTGAGTGCTTTACACCTTCAGTTCATACAGTTCCCCTGGACTCAGAAGAAATAAAATCAAGCCACTAAACTTCAAAAAACGTCTAAAGGAATTTCTAAAACCAAAATTATTATTTTAAACTTGGTTGCTTTCAAATCCAGATTCACATGCTATGTTCCAGAGATGATAAAATGTTCTCCCATCTCACATCTCCATTTGGAAGAAACTACATTCTAAGGCAAAAGCTTTTCTTTAACTCATTTTTTATCAGCGATCTAATCAGGCATTAAGCTGCATCTCAAATTCAATTTTTTTTCTCAGAACTTCTCTGAAAAAAATGCATTTAGGAGGCAAAGAAAAATATTTCTGAGGAAAATAGATTTTTGTGCAAGCATCCTTCTGAATCTATCAGCACTTTTGACTACTAGAGAAAGCAAAAAGGAAAATTAATTGGAAGGCAGTACCACAAAATCATTCAAACATCTCCACATAATTAGAATTACAGCAGCCACATGTAGGACTGCACTATTGCTACTGCACTAAATAAAGTAGGTTATTGCAGTAAATCCAAAATTATTAGATTTGAACTCATGACATTGGATACTCATTTTAGACCTACTGGATTGTATTAGATATGTATTTTAAGCCTCTTAAATGCTTATACATTAGATTTATAGGGAATCTCTTCTTTTAGAGAAAGGACTGCAGAAAAAAACATACCTTGTAAACAACATTCTTAATGTCATTTCTGTATGTCATTTTACAGAAAAAAAATACTAAAAAATGATAGACATTTGTTTCCACAGAACATAACGATGAGCAAGACTGGTATCACACAGATTTCCTTAGAATGGATTTAAGATGATCCCATGACATACAAGTAGAGTGGATTTCATTGGTCACTTCTCATTAATGCCAGAGAAGTTTTAAAATAACACCCCACTATCTCACATTTCATAACTGTTTCTATTTAGCAAACTCTTTAAAAAGGAATAGTAGTTCTGTTTATATCACTCTTCCATGTCAAGTGTGTAACTACTTATGCGAGCCTTCTTGAAACAGAAAATCATGACGTTTAAAATGTATCTGAAAACATGGAATACTTTTCTAGGTATATAAATAATCTATTATAGACTCAATGTATTATATTGCATCCTCCCAGACACAGCCATCAAGTATACCATTTCTTAACAGAAAGTACCTACTCTTCCCTTTAATAGCACAAACTCCCTTTCTTTGCTGGCTGCAAGAGATGCAATGTTAAACCTGTCTTAAACTGGAACCAAGATGACATATTGTCCAACCAGTGCTATATTTTCAAACTGCTACAACTTTCATAGGTGAAGGAAAAAAAAAGAAAAAATTGTTTCAGTAGCTTATTGTTCAGGTTTTGGTGAAGAAGTCCTAGGGAAAGGGCAAAAAGACTGGTTTTACCATGATGCTGTTTGGTGCTGTTGACATTACAATATGTGTCTGTTCCAGACAGAGTGCAGGTCAAATAATGACAGCTTTGCAAAGTATAAAATCTGTACCAATACTCACAATTGTTCAGGCACCTCTGACAATCTCACCTTCATTAGGCCTCCTCTGCAGCTGACACACCAAGAGAATTCCCATGAATGTCATTTTTAAAAGCAAAATTTATAACTAAGGAAAGAGCTCATTATTTTCTGAGAAGGAATTGTATCTACACAAAAAAATCAACCAAACAAAAATCAGATGTTGAAACCACAAAAGATAACATCAACTTTTATATCAAAAATAAGTTTAGCTTTTGTCTTTGTGCTATTTTTTTACAGACAAAATAGAAATTATATAGAACAAGAAGCTTTTTTGAATGGAACATTTGCATGGCAGTTCTTGGGTTACATTGAGTCATATCGTCTTATGGAAAGAAAAACCTTTTCAGAAGTAAATAATTTTTAGAAGTGATTGATATTAGCTGAAAATATTTCTTGTGCTTTGGAGCCATCTAGCTAAGGCATTTACAGAATATGGAATATAAGGAATCTCCCGATCTTTTATTTTCTTTAAATAGAAATTCTAAAGACATCAGCTGTACTGTGGCTTGATGTGGTAAAAAATATTTTTTGTGTATTTTTTTGTTGTTATCTTTAATTCTTTGTTGCCTAGTTTAGACATACTATATAAATTTGGACATATGCAGTTGCACACACGTGTTTAGAGAAACAGAATTAAATGCATGATTGCTTTATAACCATATGTGATACATTCATATAATTTTTGACATGCTCCCAAGAAGTTGATTTTGTGTATTTATGTAGTAGATGGAATATTTGCTTGCATTTTCCTTTCCATAAAACAAAGACTCTGACTTTGTCAAACTGTTGCTTAAAGGGTGACATGTAAATATGACTTGAAATTGCACATGGCATTCTGTTCTTACGGCCTCATAGAAAGAAAACCAGTGTTAATGTGCCCCATTAATTACATTTATAGGAAAACAAAAGTTCATAAACCAAAACCAGACTCTGCTTCTTTAATTATTACCAGAATGTCATTCATATTTCCACAAAACTAAGAAACTGGTTTTTCTTTCCCTGTACCATATCCATGTACCTATGTACCATACGTATACAACTTTATTCTAGCTATGTCTTGACAGTTTTGTCTGAAGCATTGCAGCTCCTGCCCACAAGGAGTATGAGTGAAGATCCTGCATGTGTTTTACTGTTGTGTGGTTCACCTGCATCCTCCATTCTGACCACCCCTTCAGGTTGGTTTAGTTATTCTAGTTCTGGAGTTATGGTTCTCTCATGATGGTCTGTCCATCCACCTCCACATGGGAATATATCCAACACTTCCAAAGGAGAAGGGCAGCAGCACAGGTATCCCCTGTGGTTAAGGTCTTTTGACTAGGAGTTGAACACCAGCCTAATAACAACTTACTCTCTTTCAGCTGTGCAATAGACAAAACATAATTGTCCCTATTTCTCTTAAAACATCTAAGTAAGATGAAATCGGGACTACTTCCTTATTGTGCCCATCTCCAGATTTGAAAGAAGAACTAAAAGTTAAAATTCCTGCTTTTATTTCCTTATCAATTCTTGTTTACATTTTTACATTACTCTCAGTATGTAATTGAACAGTTCTCTGTTTCCAAATATAGTGATGAAGGAGAGAAACCTTTAAAACTTTTTCCTCCACTCCTCCCGTGGTCATGAGCACAAATAGTACCCATTGCCTTTCAAAACTCCTTTCATGGACTACCAGGAGCATGGCTTTTGTACTGTACCTATCTACACTGCCTTCACATCAGACAGTGTACCGTGACTGCTTTGCTATTTAAAGTGAAACTAAAAGTGATAAGATCTCATTTGTGATACCTTTATTCTATATATCCCTGTCACAGTTTAGGGTCAGTGCAGCCCCTTAGACCTTTAACAGATGCTCTCTGTTAACCCCCCTCCCTCCCCAGAGGGGAAGAGAAAGGGAATAAGGGAGAGAGACTCAGCCATTAGAAAAGGGAACTAGAACAGCTTGAATGAAAATGAAATTAATGATAATAATAATAAAAAATGGAATATATACAAATATATACAAAACCAGTATCGAACCCAACCCCCTGCTGGTAATTCCATTCCTGTCACTCCTGATGCTGTGGAGCAGGCACCGGGGCAGTCCCAGCCTGGGCCCTGCAGCAGACGGGAGCTGTGTTCAGGAGATGGATTCTGGTACTGGGTTCAGGAACACACAGATCAGGATCAAAGGCAGAACGGATGCTCCAAGGAAGGAACCAAAAGAGGACCTGAGCCAAGCCAAGCAAAGCTGGCAAAGCAGTCCAAGAGGGGAAAAGAGCCCAAAGATGCTTCGGCTCCCTCAGCCTCATGCCAAATACATGTATATGGGATGGAATACCTTGTTGGTCAGTTTGGGGTCCCCTGTCCTGTCCCCTCCTCCCTGCAGGTGCAGCCTTTCACTTTCTGCACCCCCCAATGTGGTACCCAAGATCCAGCAGTGGCCTTGGTCTGCACCCCAACCCTCGGCAGTGACTCTAACCATGGGGTGTTCTCACTGCTAGAGGCAGACACTGCCTGTGAGAACAGGCTGCTGCCTTCAGACAGTGCAGGCAGTTAGAAGAACTGAGCTGAAAAGTAAAATTACTGATCAGAATTAGTTCTGTTCTCACTCAAACCAGGACAATCCCCACATGTTTTATGAAATTCTCTTGGATTGTCTGCACTAACATTATTTCTTCAAGCAGGAAAAAGTAGCTATATTTCTATAGGAAGAACAGATTACTCGCTGTATCTTCAGCAGTGCAAGCTGTAACACTGTTACGGTGTCTGTGGTTAGCTGACTGAGCTCGTCAATATTTTTAAGTCTGAAGGTATTGTAATTGCAACTGTAAGTCTGCATTTCTTGGATTAGACTGTTTAACTTCTGGACAATAACCATTTCATAGATCCATAAGATTTTTCCCACATGTATGTACTCTTAATCTGATTTTAAGACAAAAATCAGCCAACATCAATGTGGTTTTCTTGTCTGTGATATTTCTCCCAGAGAAAAAGCGCCAGATGAAAAGCCCACTGAAAATTGTCAAGAAAAGGGCAGATTACAGAACTAAGAGAAAAGCTTAACCCATTTCAGCTTAAACCAGTGGTCATCCTTTCACCACTATCAATGTGGGTGCTTACTGAATATCTCTCTTCTCTGGTGAAGAAAGAAGAGCAAGTATTGATACCATTTATTGTTAATTTTCATCCAACATCCACAGTTTGTCCTCTCTTTTTCTGCAGTCTGAGATAATATATTCACTCGGAATAAATACACTGCAGGAAGACCAAAGTTTTTAACCACATGTCAAATGCAAGAGATACAAAGAGGAAAACCAAACTGTCTACCACCTCCTGCTCAAGTGTCCCACTGTGTAAGTGACACCTTGACTCTACCATCTGAAAAAAAAAAAAAAGGACTTATAATTTATAAAGAGATCTGATGGATAAATGAAGTGTCGCCGATCAGCGGTGGTGCTGGCAGGGTGACATTCCATTATCCCTGCAGGTGCCCTGCAACCCCCGCAGAGCGATGGGCTCCACGGCAGCTTGTTGCACGCTCCTCCCCTGACCTGACCCAACCCTTCCTCCAAACCCAGTGCGGGCCCAGTATCTGCAGGCGGGCCGGAGGGGCCGGCTGCCGGGCCAGCAGGGTGTCACTGGGGCTGGGTGACAGCCAGCGCTCCGCAGACAGCGCTGTCAGAGAATCGCAGACTTCCACATGTACGAGCGAAATTAACTTCTGTTAGTCTGACATTTCCCACAATCAATACTCACAGGGTCCTTGTCTCTGGGATCAAAATTCATAAATCAAAAGCAGAAAGCATGAAATAAGGTATTTGATAAATCCATTAACTGCAGTGGAAGTGTACTTCTGTCACACTGTTTAAAGACTACGGTAGTGCTGGCAAAAGGGGGAGAAATCTAACAAACACGTTAAGTGAAGTCCTGGCTCGTGTGTGTTTGAATATACGGCTCAATCTCACCAGCTGAAGGGCTTTGTGCCTAGGCAGCAGACAAACGGGCTGCCCTGGACTCCACGCTGTGAATGCTGCCTTCAGGAGGCAGAAAACCACCAACTAACCATTTTCTGATGGACAATCCTCCCGCTCCAGAACAATCCAAGTTTAAGACAAAACTGCATCGCGAAACTAAATGCCACTGTAACCTACTTCGAATTCACTAAAGCTGCACGAACTTAATGTGCGGGTCATTGTTTTTAGAAGTTACAATGAAATCTAAAATAAAGGTAAGTGCTCAGAAGACTTCCGTTATATCTTGCAGGCTAAGTGCCTCCTAAAGCCCCAGTGACTACCTGTCCATACAGGAACTTGAAAAAAGAAAAAAACAGAAAAAAGCAGTCCTTAAAGTAAACCGATTTCTTCAGGTTTCATTAAAGGCAAGGATGACTCTAAAAGCCAGTGAAGGCTGAAGAGCAGCAATGCCCTCCTGACTGAGGGCAGGCTCTCACATGCACAGTCCTGACTGAGAATGAGGTACAACCAGTGACTGAGAGCACTGGAAAGGCCTGTTGACGTGTAGTATTTTCTATAGTGGTGGTTTAACTTGATGAAAAACGCAAACAAATAAGTCTCCAGGAAGAGCATAGCTCCATTTCTGAGCTAAAAACTGCAAAGGGATCTGCTAATTGTCCAAGGTGACAAAAAGAAAGGTCTGGACCTTACTGTTCATTGAAACTCTTCATATTGTTTTATCATGAAGCTCTTTTTAAGGGAACATTGTGATTTTAACACACAGGGTCAACTCTTAGAATTCTTATTAAACTGAATGCAACATTATATTGTAATATCAGGTTCTCTCCTCCTGCAAGTCAGTGGGGTTTGAAGACACGGCCACATCCATAGCTGGTGGCATTCGGTTGGGTCTCTTCAAGAGAGAGTAATTCTCCAGCTGTTTGCATATTCTTAAAATTTACTATAAAATGATACATCTCTATTGTCAGCTGTGTTTCACGATAAAAAATTAGTGTCAGAGGTTTGCATTTGAACCCAAGTAGCATTATTTTAACAGAAGTCTCTTTTACAGAATATATCATATCTGTGTTTGCTGTGATTGAAAACAGCAATGCTTGCTTGATAAAGAAACTGCCTAATGGCAAAATCTTGTACCTATACTGTGATATGAAAGGTTGCAGCAGACAAATTACTTTCATTAGACTATCTCTTTATATCTCTTAAAACACCATGTCAATACATTTTCCTTCTTTTGTGCTGAAAAATGAACAAACCAGTTGATTTTTTGTACGACAAAATCTTCTTTAATCATCGCTTCTAACCGCGTGCTATCAGTGAACTTCCTATTTTATAGTTTCTGAAATAGGGAATATTTTCAGCATATCTTATTCTATATTCAGTCACTACCTATCAACGAATAGTTTGATTTTGCTTTCCTCTAATTACAAGCTAGCCAATAATTAGAGCACGTTTTTTCTATACAGATCTTCTGTCTTCTAAATCTGTCAATACTTGTGATTTTCTAAGAGTCTGAATGTACTGTAATAGACCTATGAGAAAGATTTTTTTTTTGCTGTTATGTACATTCAATAAAGTTTTTCCCCTATCACTTAAAGAATTCTATTGTTTTCTTTGCTGCTCTGAATAATACAGGTCCCCTTGAGAAAACCCCTGCTAAAGGAATAGAAGTCAGCATTTGCCTTTAGAGAATAAAATTATTGGGCATGTCTAGCTTACCTGACTGTCTAGGTGAAGAAAGGTTTGTTATTATAGTATCACCCTTGCCATAGAACATTCTAAAACTAAGAAGTTACTAATATATAGCCCTCTAATATTTAGTATTCTACAAAACATGTACATTAACTGCAATTGTTTTTTGTGTCATTCAGAGAAGTTGAGCTGTAAGGTTTTGGGGAGAAAATTTTTTGGAGTTTAGTTATAAGCAACATTTAACTCTATTTAAATGCATCTTTTTCAGGAACATTTTCAGCACTTTCTCAAGAACCCCATGATTGCCAACACAGTGTCTTTACACAGGGGGAGCTGAGAAGTTACAGCAGCTGCTCATCATTTGTCGCCTCCCAAGCAACAAGATCCACAACCCTTCCAACAGTCAGCCCATTTCTGGGCCTGCCTGGCTGGCAGGAGATGGGCAGAGTGATCATGCTGGGAAGCTGGAGAAGCAGACAGCCCATCCACCACTGGAAGGCTCTCAAGCCAAAGAACACCATTTTTATTTTTCCCAAAACTGTTCCATCAGAAATATGTAGCTTTGTTCTGCAGGAAGGAAATCTACTTCCTATTCGACTCTGTTTAGCAGTTGCTACTGGTAAAGGAATCCAGTATTACTGAAAGCACTTTCACTTGCTGAAACACAAATGTCAGTAAGTCCACTCACAGCAGAATAAGAAAATTTACCTCGCTTAACACAATCAGTACCGTTGGGACCTTGGAAATGTACGCTGAGTTTTCCAGATCTGGATCCAGGATCATTAATTGATCCACACCTCTCCAGAAAAGCAAAGACCTAATTGAAAACAGGGTAGAAAGGGTAAACCATTCATAGCTTGCTCTTTTTCTGCTCTCCCTGCCCCAAAGTTGAGTTCTTAGTTTTCCAGTCAAACCAGTATGAGAAAAAGTCCTTCACTTTGCTTATAGACCCCACTGGCATACAAGCCACTTCAGTCTAAGGAACATGATGCTTCAATGCATAGCTGAATTTCCTAGTATTTCAGGTCTGTATCTTAGGAGAGCGTATGAAAACACACACTCAGGAGCAATCTGGCTACCTAACAAGCAGCTAACAAGTGGATATGTTTCACCATTTAACTTTAAATACCCCACAGATAGAAAAATATGTAAAACTACAGTGAGGTTTTAATTTTTACTAGAACTGCATCTTTGCAGTAGTTTTTTTTTTAATCCTTTGTGAAACAGGGTGGTCTGTAAATTTTTAGGTGATGTTCTGTAGAAAAGGAGACAAGTGATTTCTGTTAACATTAGCCAGTACAACGTGATAACATTCTTTAAGGATGGGCTGTTAAACTCAGAAATCTTCCAGTGGAACATTGGTTAGCAATGTTGTGACTGAAGAAGCATAAATTTTGGAATTTAAGAATATGATCAGTCAAACTTTTTATGAATGCATCTCAAAATGATTTTTTTCTTATTTTATATGCTTTTTATGCTTAATGAAGAGTCTTATCAATTGCAAAGTTGTACAAGTAGATATCTCCAAGCCAGGGATTTGCAAGGCTCCTGAAGCTGGTTCAATAAAACAGCAAATTCCTGCAACAGAAAAAGATCACTCCAAACATGTTGCACTACTGAAATATGAGAACTGACTGATTTAAGCTTCCCATTTGCTAACACAGAATCTTTTACTCTTCCTTTTCATTCAAAAAAATAACTAAAATGTCATTACAAGTGAAATGGGAATCTTTTATTTTTCCTTTACAGAAACAAAAAAAAACCCTATACTGATACACCTAGTAGTAATTTTTGTTTACAAATGACTTTTTTTTTTTTCTCTTCCTTTTAATCAAAATATTTTACTAACATTTTGATTCTAGTAATGAATAGTACTTCTTTCTAATAAGACTTCTTAACCCTTCCAAATGGAAGGCTCAAGTGCCCTTTTTTATTTGAGGGCACATCTATTAGTATGTGCTGATTATATATACTAAACACAACCTTACATAGAATTACAGTAGGAAATCTTTTTAAATTATAACAGTTGTATAGTATTGAACAGTATTTCACCAGTATTAACCAAATGCTTCCTGCTGTATTCTATACTATAGTCCCAAGAAAATCTCCATTTGGTAGAAGCAGTTACTGATATGAAAGCACCTTTTGCTTTGGCTTGCATTTTCTTATAAGAATTTCTCTATTACATCGAAGCTAAAAGTGAGACAAGATAGATGCTTGCAGTCTACGTGGATGCTGTGAGGAAGAAAAGAGGTGTCTTATTGTAAACAAAAATGAAGAACATCTCCAGTGCTCAGAGCATTTGTCACTGCAAAGCAACAAGAACTAGGGCATGAGAAGATTCATGATGAAAGCGTGTGCTTCCATGTGATGCAGAGGAAGTCTTCCCTGGGTTCTGAAACCTCAGAGAGGAGACAGGTTTTCTTCCTTTCTATTCTAGGCTCCTTTAATTAAAATTCCTACCAAAAAAAAAACCC
This sequence comes from Todiramphus chloris collaris, assembly GCA_025345505.1. Taxonomy (NCBI): domain Eukaryota; kingdom Metazoa; phylum Chordata; class Aves; order Coraciiformes; family Alcedinidae; genus Todiramphus; species Todiramphus chloris. The sequence continues at coordinate 10,595,904 of JANVCC010000270.1, forward strand.
CAAAGGTTTAGCATTTTAATTTGGAGTCTTGATATGTCTGCTCATAAAAAGCAAATCAGCTCATCTAGTATCCCCCCATATTTCTGAGAATCTCCCTATTTTCCCTTTCTTTTTCTTCACATATTTTTTTCAAGCAGCTTTATATCTCTACCATGTAGGAGAGAGGCTCCATACCAACTGCAATCACTTCCCTCAAGCTTCCAGTGCTTTTCCTTGTCTCATCTCAATTACTGTGCTACCAGAGCAGACAAAGAGAACCAACATGTGAAAACAGTTACCATCTCTGATGAGTATACAGCTCACTACTCTTTACTGCACCTTATAGCCTCCCTAAAATTCAAATGTAATGTGCTGGTTCTCACTTGGCAAGAAATATGGGAAGCTATGAAAATAATCCTTCATTTCTATTTCACTTGGTGCAACTCTTCTGAAAACACACAAGCAATAATGTCTTTGCTATACTTTTGCTTTCTAACCTGAAACAAAGAAATAATGGTGAACCATTATTTCCAGCATCTGCAGTATTCCCCAGCCAGAGTGCAGGGGTTACATCGATACTGAAAAATTGATATCTAGTCATTTAGGGCAAGACTCCTTTGTTTTCTCCTAAGTATGTAAGTCATACTGCATTCTGACTTCTGAATTGTCTGGAGTTTCAGAAAGCATTTTAATATCTTACGACTATGGTAGTTACTTAAATGCCTGTGGTATAATAAAGCAGACAGCTCTTAATGTTCTTTACTTTTCTAGGAACAGCTTTTCATAATCAAGTGTGAAGAAAAGACTTGCATCTTTGCACAACCAAAACGAAGCTGCAAAGCTAATACAGATCATTGATTGAAAACTCATGCCCTCAGAGGCAGGAGAATGCCAGGAAAGCTCCAGGAAGCTCCTATAGTTCCACTTTCCACTCTGCCCCAGCACACAGGGTTGTTACCAGTCCACAAGTGCTTACAACACATGTCAGGAGTTGTGATGCTTAATCACCTTTTTTTACACAGAGTTTACTAGTGAGGAGAAACTGCAAACTGGACATATCCTACGTGCATGAAGTTAACATGCTAGTGGTTCTTGCTTTTTCCTTCCACCCTTAAGTGAGTAGCTGACAAGTTTGATAGCAGACTATTAAAAGAACATTATAATGCTAAAGTATTTTAATCTAGCAACAACAAAGTAGAAGGCAGTTCACAACCTAGATGTAACTGTTGCAAGCATCTAAAGCATCTAAGCATCCTTTCTGTTCCAGCCTCGGCCTCAAGCAGAAAGAAGGGAGGCTGGTAAAGCCTGAGAGATATTTGCAAACATTTTAAAGCACTGCAGTGACAGTCCTGAATTTGAAAGGAAAGCTGTGAGACGGCTGTATGAAAGCTTTAACTTCTTCTATGACAAGCAGACGAGGACCTGCTCTTTACTGGCTAAACTGGTATCTACTGTTAAGTTGGCAATATCAGCAAAAGGCTTAGTCCCTCTCACTGCAACTTTCTAGCTATTTACTATCTTCCTCAAGAAGCCCTGCCTTTTACACCAGTAACATTCACACAGCCATGCATCTGGTTGGAAGTGAGCACGATCCTCCCCCAAAAAGAGCAGGTTTTAAGGTGCATCTGTTGCCCGACTCAGTTCCCTAAACTGAAACAGAAGCCTTATGCACAAAAAAAAAAAAACCAACCCAAAAACCTGACTGTGGGGAGCAGCCCAATACAGAAATGATTTTTGGAAGCAAAGACAGCAGGAACCCCTCCTGTTGGCAGAGCTTCTGCTTGTGCCTCCGATATGTTACCACAAAACTATAATCTTTTTTGTGCTTAAAAAAGAATGACTGGGGGTATTCCTGCTCTGGACATGAACCCTGAGCCTGTCTTTACAGGCAGATGCTGCTCTGCAACGGCCACCATGCAGGTTTTGAGTACTTACAGGTTGTGTCAGAGCTCATATGAAGAACTTGGTTTTCAGGCATGGTTCTGACTTTCATGTGTAGACACAGCGTAGCATAAGGCAGTTTTAGAATTCAGAAACAAGTGAAGTGCATCTTACCTTACAAGGCCTTGCTGCATACTAACTGAAGATTTCAGTAAGAAATGAGAATAAAATTGTCCTTGCAAGAGAAACAGTTAATGCACTTATTGATGACTACAAGGTAAAGCGCACTTTTCTCACTATGCTTATCTTGATAACTATATGTTGACTTAATTTTTCTTCCCTTAGATAGTCTAATGTTTTAAAGGCTGTTTCCAGTCTGTGATTGAATATTTATTTCAGCTGATATGCCGTGAACTACGTGAGCACATTTAAATGCCAGCCACCACATAACAAACACTGATTTCCTGCTAAGGAGCTGCAGCACCTACACTGTGTTATTGTGCCACAGTGGCAGGCTGCCAATATGCTCATTCACATTTGTAATTTCTGTCACTTGTGTAAAAGACTAACAATCATGTGTTATTAGAATCAAATATTTTGATGAAATCTCAAATGTTTATCCAAGACAGTTGTATCATCTTCCTTGAAACTCTGTGAAACATTCCTCTGTTTCAGAAACAGTCAAAACTGGAACACAAAATAAATACCTGGTTATACATTAACTGCTAAGATTTTTTTCTATGACAGGGAAACAATGTACTGGTTACACCAAACAAACAAACAAACAAACAAACTGTGGTGCTTCCTGTGATTTCTGCTTGGTTGGATGACTTTTCTTCTAGTTAAGTCAAGGCTTTTTCGCAGAAACCAGAAATAAGTGCATCAAATTAGCAAATCTTTTGAGCTGGGACCGGTGTAGATTTTTAATGAAGTGACAACTTTCATATCCTTTGTAGACCTGCAACAATGCAATTGCCTAGAAAGGCTGCTATTGTTACAGCCACTGTGTAGATAATGAATGAGCAACACAAGATACTAGTGAAGTGGAAAACAAGGGGTTGTTGGCACAGTCCCCATGTTCTCTTTACAGGACAATTAGAGACACTGCATTGTCAAAACAACTTTTCAAGATGTAGTCACAAGTCTGAGTCACAATCTACCTATGATTCCTATTGGCAAAAGGTGAACTCCATTTTCTAACAAATGTTTTAGCATAATTACTTTAAAATACAAATGTTATCGATATTTCATAGAATTTAATGACAAATAGAGATAAACTAAATGCAGGTAAGCTTTTTTACCTGTGTCATTCCAAAGTTTTCCTTGTCTATACAAAGGAATTCAGACAGTACTTAAGTGGATTCTGTCTATAACGTGTTGCTTGTAGGAACAGAAAGTAGACTACATACTTGAGCAGTACTCTCCTGGCTCCTGCTGTATCATCAGCATGTGGTGGCATACGGTGTGCATGCCAACCCACTGGTTATCACTTACAGCTCTCCTTTGAGGAAGCTGAGGTGGAGTACAGTGAAGAGTGTGCATACAGTTCTGAGGAACAACTCACAAAATTATATTAAATGTTAATTGGCTTACACCTATAGTAATCAAGCCTCAAAAACCACCATTCTCTTTTTAAATTCTTTTTTTTTTTTTCTCTACTGTAAGGTCTAAGAATTTAACACATCCTACTTTTATTATAAACCTAATCCTAATTTCTTTTTCTAAAGAAGCTTTTTATTATCATCCAACAGCTATCTAAGCATCTCCGAACCCCGTCTTTCTTCCTCTTTAGTTTGTGGATGCGAGGATACTATAAAGCATGCACTTCAGTTGACAGCAGCAGCAGATCATCTCAGTGGCAACTCGTGGGGACCTTGTTTAAGGGTGTCTTTCTGAAGCACAGCATGCTGCTGCCACTGCACCCATGTCCTTTCTGCAGGGTAAGCTTGCCACCATATGGAAACCACGTGGATTATTTAGTGGAGGTCGGGCTAACACTGATAGCGTAACTAGATTTTCTATCTCAATTGTAAGAAGTTCGATGGAAAAGAAAATACACAGTAAAACTGCAGGAGAGGAAATGTGGCTCTTTGTGAACCCTTCTTTGTACTTTAATACCAGCCTGAGCCGTCCATTCAAGGCTGAGTCCTGAATGGATGTTAGCTAACCATTTTTATGTAAAGGACAATCAACTCCGATTAGTGGCTTTAGGAAGTACAAATGCTGAAAAAGTCAAATGTGGATACAAATTTGGTGTTTGACTTCCCTTTTTTTCCTACTGACACTGAATGTACAGATCAGACTCATCGGACTGCAGTTATAGTGATGCTGCTTAAATAACAGCATTTTATTTAGGGAAGTAACACCAGATTTACAGAGACGCAATCTAGTTCCAACTTTTTTCTCTAGAGTGCTCAGTATTTTCCACACAAACACTTTAAAAAGTTGTTTAGCACTTGGAACTCAAATATATTACTTCTAGGGGCATGACACAAGAATTGCAATCACAATTAATGGCACGTCAATACTTTTTAAAGAAAAAGATTGATGGCCAGTGGGTTATCAGGCACTTACTGGATACTATGATCATCTTTCAGTGAATGCCATCCATCTAACCTGGGCAATCACATTACATGATAATTTTGGAGATGAAATGTATGAAAAAAAAGTGGAGTAGCACTGAACTAGAACATGTAGAATAGGCAAACTACTGCATCTTGCAGGTAACACCTTTAGGAAATAGTCTCATGGTTGAGAAAATGTCAAAAATCCCATTGTGTTTTCAAATGAGTTGAAATGATTGGGCAAATGTCTGATCTAATAGTTCATAATTTTCCAAAATGCAAAACCACTTAAGATTTTTTAAACTCAGTAGCCTACTTTCCTCGTTATATATCAACATGTAAAAATCAGCAATGTTTTCATATATAGCATAAACATGTACTCATAATCAGCATTCTCCAGTGAGATTTCTATTGGATTTTTGCTATCCAATTTTCACAAATATAGAATAACACTTGCTCAGAATTATCAAAATGTACTGTTTGGCTTTACAGTAAGATCTCTCAGACTGGAACATCTCTCTTATGAGCAAAGGCTGAGAGCCCTGGGGCTGTTTGGCCTGGAGAAGAGGAGCCTGAGAGGGGATCTGATGAATGGTTACAAATATCTGAAGTGTGAGTGTCAAGTAGAAGGGGCCAGTGGTGCCCTGTGATAGGATGAGGGGCAATGATCACAGACTGAAACACAGGAAGCTCCACCTCAACATGAGGGAAAAACTTCTTCACTGTGAGGGTAGCAGAGCCTGGAACTGCCCAGGGAGGTTGTGGAGTCTCCTCTGGAGACTTTCAAACCCACTTGGATCTGTTCCTGTGTGGTGACCCTGCTCTGACAGGGGGGTTAGACTTGATGATCTTTCGAGGTCCCTTCCAACCCCTACCATTCTGTGATTCTATGAGTAGCCTTTAAAAACCTGGGTCTCTGGCTAAAACTGTCAGATGATGGTCAGTGATTTCTGTGTGCTTATAATATCCAAAGCTTTTAAGTCAGTGGCATAAAATTGTTCTTCCCCAAAAAGCAATGAATGCTGTCAGCACATAGTACCAATAACCAGGCCAATAACCAGGCCAATTAACCTCTTCTACGTACCTGTGACAGAGGGTAAAAAGCACCAGCTGCCCACGTACTCCATGGACACTGCTGTGTACATTATTACACAGAGGTCTATCCTGGTAGAGCATCCCACTGGAGTGATGCAGTCCATTCTTGGGGTTTTTATCTGTTGGGGGTTTTTTTCTTAATTCATGTGCAGATATGTTTCAGTGCATGGGGACTGTCAGACTCTCATATGATTTTCCAATAAATTGCTGAAATACTATGATGATCAAATTGAAATCTGAAGGAAGATATAGTGGACACTAATCTTCGTCTTTTAAAATTAGGAAGATAGTGGAAAAAAATCCAAAAAGTTTACTGCTTTCATGTGGATTTTTAGAATGAAACCTTGAACATAACTGATTCTGAGTATAAATGTTTTTCTTCTGGAAACAAAGTATTACTACCACAATTACATTTTTAATAACTATTTTCTTCTTGGTCTAAAGATATTTAATAGAAAAATATCAGACAATATCTTTAAAGCACAGAAAGAAATTAAACAGTAAAATTCTCTTCTTTCCTCTACAAATCTCCCATAGCTGAAAAAAACCCTAAATCCCTCCCCTATTCCTTCCCTCAAAGATTTGTTCATTAAAAAGGAAGATTTTTGCCTTGAAGGGAGAGGTAACGCTTCTCAATTTTAATATGTTAATTAAATGACAGATTATAATTTCTGTGGAATTGAATTTGAAATCTATATTAATATTTAATGAATTAACGAAGACTAATTTAATTGTAATGAACACCAACACATTTAATGATGATTGGTTGCTTATTGTTTAAAAAAAAATGCATAATAAATGTTCTAATTTTCTGAGGATTGCTGTTGACAATTTTCATTTTGTTTTATTTGTGTATCAATTGAAAAAGGACCTAGAGGGATATTTCTTACCTCACCTGAAAACCTCATCAATTGTGGCTGCTCTGTAGAAGCTTAAGAATTTTCAGTATGGTTTTAAGCACTGTCAGTTTTTCTACCTCAGCTTTGTTTAAAACTTGTCTAACTTCACCAAAATTAGTGATACTTCCCTAGATATGTATTTCCATGGAAGAAACAAAAGCCTTTCCCATGGAAAAGAAATAAACAACAATTCTCTTGCTGTTGATGGGGGGTGCAAGGGAGACACAGCTATTCTAACAAACACAAACCAAAAAAGCCAGGAAATCATTTCAGAAACTGAATTTTGAAAACTAAATAAAATCTTGTAAGGTCACAATGCTGAGAGAGGACTTGTAACTTCCACACAGCTTGCATTCTGTGCATATTTTGCTAGAATGCTTTTGTACCTGGATTTCAGTAACATCTGTAGCACCAGCAATCGCTAGATGCTTTCTCATGCCATGTTACTAATGCTCAGAGAGACTCTAGTTAATTCAATGTTTTAAATACAGCAAAAGAGAAGGAAGAAAGCCAAATCAAATCAGATCAAAAACATAAATTAAGTGTCCTGGAGTAAATAAGCCCTCTTCTAGCACGAGTGGTGAGATGTAGGGATAAAATCCCACTTGGAATCACCTAACATTACTGAATCTGCATGTACATGATCTCACTTGTAGAATGTCTTATTCCTTTTAGAAGGGACTGCAGAATCTACCTCCAGTCCCCCAAAAAATCAGCCAGAAAAAGGCTCTGTGTGAACACTGAGAGTCCCAGCACTGCTGTACTACTGGTAATCTCTTTGTTGGCCCCATAGAGTTGCCTATGGTTGTTCATTGATCCCACTGAAGGCTGTGAAAAAAATAAATCTACACACTTCTCGTTTTATGATCTCCATCTTTTCTCCAAAAAAGCAGAAAAGAATGTTTCCCCAGAGAAAATCCACTATTTGGGGGAGGAAGGAGAGAAGAGAATATTATACCTGTAGTCTTTACTACTGCTATTAAACCAACTCACAAGAGTCTCAAAGGAAGACTCATAAGTAGGCCATAGCTCTTTGAGAGCAATTTATAACTGGAAACAACTGCCAATATACACAAAGATATTCCTGTCTCTGTTATGAATGACACTTTTGTAAAGCAACATATTTATTCATTATATTAAGATCATCACCACATAACAGCATAGTATTTGGTAATGACTATGGAGATTACTAATAAACTATTAATTCATGCAATTATTTACTACCAGAGTCAGTGATAACTGAAAATGAACTGTCCACTTTTAAAGGTGAAAAGTTTGACTATAAACTCTAAAACCACTATTCAAATACTCCAACACAGGCAAGATAGCCTTCCAAAAAGGCACTAAAATTACTCTGCTTTCTTGGCCTAATCTTTACTTATCATAACTTCACTGAAGAAAAAAAAATGTTATGAATCATTACTTATTGATTGCCTTAAGTGCGCTTCTTAGAGTGTGATAGCACAGCATGATCATATCTGCTCACAAAAAGTAGTGTAAGCAGATGCCTACCTCAAAACCTATCTTTATTATTTATGCAAGTAAGTGTGTGGCTGCATAAAGCTCTGTGCATATGAGTAGTAATATTATACCATCCTGACGTGGGTTTCACTGCTGTATAAATGAAGCCCATATTAAATTTACAAAGGTTACAAAACCATTAGCACTGATGGCTTTTAAGGAGTAAACGTTCACCATGACTCATACTTTGTTCATTTGTGCCATTTGGAAATTAAGTATTCTTAATTGCTGTAATGCATCGCAAGTTCCAACGTTTCTCAGCGATGGAGGCACGTAATTCCCCTGTAATTTGAGTCAAGTATTCTAATTGATTAATTGAGTTTTCTTGTAAGATTGCACAGGAGTTTTAGATGCAAGAAGGTTATTCTTGTTCTATGTAACACAAAAATGCTTGAACCTGCAATATAAGGTAACGTTATCGGTGCTGGGTGAAACTACACAGCAATACAGTCTAAATGAGAGGACCATTTTTACTGGCAACAAGTGGCTTGTACTTTACATCAAACATGCACTATGGGAGGTGAGAGGACATAAAAGCTTTTTTTTTAATGCCATTTAATCTTTGCTGTCAACGTTGTTCCTTGTGCTGCCTATCATTTATACAATCAATTTTTGTTTTGTTTTTGTTTTACTTGGTGTAATACTTCTCGCTGCATAAAAACAAGGATCAGGAAAATTCTGACATAAACAAATAAGAAAATGGTAAGGAGATTCATCAGTGTTAGGTAGACTTCAAAATTAGGGAAAAGAAAAATTAAAAAAGCCTGCAACTGAAATAACCAAACCCCTAAAGTGTTGTTTTGTTGGGGTTTTTTTCCTTATTAGAAAAAAAAAACCAAACAAACCCCACAAAAAAAAACCAGTACTCCTTAACAATCAAGTTAACAAAGTAAAATACTGGCATATCCATCCTGTCACCACTTGATTTAATTGACCCAGGCCAGCTACAGGATCGCTCCTGAAGTTCCCTTGTTGTTATGGAGAGCTCCTTAAGGTAAAGGTACTCCAGGCTTTAGAAGACAGGAGCTAACGTACACACAGAGACTCTTCATCAGAATAAACCAAAGGGAATATTTAGTGATTTTGATAGGACTTTTCTTACTAGTTTCTGTTATTCTTATTATAAAAGAAGTGAATCGCTATTGGATTTTGAGGTAAGGAATTTTAATATTTCCCAGCATGTCACAAGCCATTGTAAAATTTATGTTAGATAAAGGGTAAAATTTCATGTAAAAATATTAAACTATGAATGAAGCCTTCCAAGATAAGGCCATCAATAAAATAACTACACATTTTGTCTGTGTTTTAGCTGAAATCTGACTTCAAACATAAAGAAAAGTTTGCTTTGACAGCATTTGCTGCTCACAATTAAGAAAATGCTCAAGTATCTGTAGCTGCCCCTGGAACGAGTTATGTTATTCCACTAATCTTACCTATCTTGGCAAATTTCAGAGGTCTAGAACGATGTCAAGGAACATATTTTCCGCTCCCTCCCTCTTCTGACCTAGCTTTCCTCACCTACGGCTTTCATTCTCTTAAAACCGTGATGAAAGCGCTTTCCTTAAATGGCAAATCAGCTCTCTTTTAGAGTAGGGATGTTGATTTATGGGATGGTGATTTTCCTCCAGCTTTTTAAGGCACTAAGCTGCAGAGGACTAGGTGCAATACTTTACCCGTTCTTTTGAACTGGACCCCAAAATTTAGCTTACAGAGCACATGAAGGACAAGACTTTTCCCTTTTCCACCTCCTTGTGAGCTTGGGCTGTGAGAAGCTGCTTGTTCCCCTCCTTTCACTATTTCAGACAGGGATGTGGTGGACACATCTGCAAAGGTCTCCCTGCTCACTCATTCTGTATGAACAATTGTGCTTTAAAACCACTCAAAGTGGTATTATAAAATGACGGGACCACTTGCCAAGACCAACATTTGCTTGGTAACGCCTTTATCTGACTTCACTCAGTATTTTAAAAGCACGGGCTGTTTAAAGAAGTTGGATTTTTTTTTGAGGAGCACACAGGGGACATTTCTCCACCTCAGGACAGAGTTTGAGGAGGTTTATTGTAGAATTCCATGTTGGGCTTCTGCTGTATGAGCCTGGAAAAGCCCCGGCTCGAGATAACAGATCATTTGAATTAAAGGTGTGCAGCTGATCCTTGCTTTGCTGCAAATGTTTAATTCGCTATTCTTCCATCTCCCTTCTCCTGCCTCCCTTTTGTTGCTTGCTTTTTGTATCATTTCTGGAAAAAAAAAATACATTCTTCCCTCTCTTCACATGGTGTTTAACAACGCCTGCCTCTGTCACACCAGCTCACAATTTGTATCACCCAATACACTAAGGGCCACAATTCATTTCAGTCATGGTTCAAAGCTATCCTGAAATAATCACAAAGTGACACTGTGAAATTACTGTAAAAAATTGTGCGGCAGTGTCATGACATTTTATAATTGAGACCTCTAGTACTCATAGCTCTATCAAAGCCTGTAAGGAGGAGGGGAAAAAATTGTGTTTTGACAGACATAGCAGCTTGAGATGTGCAAGCAAGATTGTATAAAGTCAGCCATGTAGAAAGTTATCGGATGTTCCAGTTTGTGCCCCCATGAAATTGGCACAAATCATCTGGATTTGACTTCAGGAAGGTGGTTAGGAGTAACATGAGAGAGTAAACAAGGAGGTAATGGCCACTCAATGACTTAACCTATGTCATAGGGCAACTAACGTGTCAGCAAAGAATCAAATAAAGATGAATGAGCTTATCAGAGGACCATGCACTGCCTCATTGGGCCCAATTTAATTAAACAGAGAAACTGTTCATATAGAAAGATTAATAGAGCAACCACATACTGTAAGTGCTATAAAAGTAAATCAGAGCAGCATACACACAGTTACAGGCAGGTACTATGTAATGTTTTCTCTCATAATACTGATGAAAATCATGAGATTAGCAGAGCTGTTTGACCAGCTGTACACATCTGGTCAGTACAAGTCTGAGCTTACATGGGTTCACAAGAGCTGAAGATGCTGCAAGTATGAACCAGCTATCCAGTGATAAATGGGGATTTTCCTGGTCAGTCTACTCCAAGCAGCCTGCTCGGCTTTTTCAGAGTGTGTGAAACAGGTTGCCCTGTTCAGGGAAGGACTCAAACACATCTCCCAAAGGAAATGTTATATGAAGTCACTTCCCTTGCGTCAGAATACTTCTCTGGATAAGAAAAATATTTTGCTTTGGTCATAGAGGAGCCTAAAATATAAGTACATTTAATTACCCAGAAAAAAAAAGAATCTAATATAAAGAGAACGGGGAACAACCAGCCTAGAAAATAATTTACTGTTAAGAAAAGTGGAGGGAAGAAGAGAGGGGGTAACAGGAATGAAATGTAAAATAAATCAAGCTTATTTAGAAAAACAAAAAGTTAAGGTAGCAGTGTTTCACTTCTGGTTTATAAATGCCATTTCATGCTTAGGCACTTTCCTTTTGACAGTATCAGTTTTGTATTCTGGACCACCATAATTCACTGCAAGGCAACACCACAAGTCTAGCACCACTCTCAACCTTTATTTGAGCACTGTGTAAGCACATCGTTCCCAAGAGCCTTTGAAATTTCACTGCCTTTTTTCTTTCCCTCTTCCTAGGCATATCAGTCTCTCTTGAGTAGAAATATGTACTGCAGAAAATATCACAAACGCAGCTTACAGAAAATTTTTGTAACAACTGCAAATCAGAAGTAACTAAGGTAAGAGAAAAGAAGAAAAAAGGAGAATTCTCAATTCTAGTGCATGAAAACAGACAAACATACATTATATTTACATGTGCAGCAGTAATGTTACAGCTTCAAAGTACTGGACTTCATTTTCGTGTGGAACCTGTTACACTGACATTTTTGGACTGTGAGGATTGTCTCACCAGCATCATTATTGCCCTTTTACTCTGTGAGGTGCAGCAAGAGCTGGTCTGTATCAGGTGTTTCAAAAGAGGACTTGTAGCTATTTGTCAGCTGCCCCACACGGCTTGGTGTCATCATCATCATCATCGGCAAACTTGCTGAGGGGACACTCAGTGCCACTGCCCGTGTCGCTGACAAAGGTGTTCAACAAGACTGGTCCCAGTACTGACCCTTGGGGGACTCCACTTGTCACTGGTCTCCACTTGGATACCGACCCATTGACAACCACTCTTTGGGAGAGGCTGTCAAGCCAGTTCTTTATCCACTGAATTGTCCATCCATCCAATCCATATTTCACCAGCTTGGAGACCAGAATATCATGCAGGACAGTGTCGAAGGCTTTGCTCAAGTCCAGGTAAAGAATAACATGGAAGTCCAGGAAGACTAGCATGGAGAGGTGGGCAGGGAAGGACGGAACTCAGAGGTGTTTGGAAGCTGTAGGCCAGCCTGGCAGACCACAGAGGAAACTTGCTGGGGTTATGTACCAGCTACTCCTGTCTGCTTCTCAGCAGAGGGAAGAGGCTGGGGGAGCATCCAGGCAGGGCACGGTGACACTGGGGAGCGCATTGCTACCGTCACTTTGGGAACTAAGACAACCCTTGCCTTGCTCTTTGCCCTTGCAAAGCAGGGTAGGAAATGCCTTCAGAACATCTGCCTTTAAAAAGTGTACCTCAAGTCTCTGCTGACAACTCACAATAAATCTTCTATTCTCTCCCCTCTCTGTGGCTTTTCTGATCTTTCAGTTTAAGAAAAAGAGTCCTCTCCTATGTCATCTTCAATGGTGCATCAGCACGCGCATGAACAGATCGAGTGCAGACAAACAGGAACATTTTTAGTTGGGATGTTCCCTCAAGAACCATTTTTGAGCCAGATTTTTGGCTGCCTGAAACTTTGTCCTACTCTTCAAATGGCAAAACGTCTACTTGCAGGCTGGTCAGAGCTTAGGGTGTAACTCTTAACCCAACAGTGGTTTAGATGTGCAGTTCCAATACAGTGGATGTTATCTTTCCCCTGATGTGGAAATCCTTTCGTTTTGCATTACTGAACAGTGCAACCACCAGTTTCTTTCAGTGTGACAAAAGTGAGCCATATTTATAAGACAATTTAAAAAAAGAAAAAAAAATATTCATGAAGAAACTACTACTTGATGCAAATAATGTAGGCAGTTTAACGAGAAGTCCCTGAGCACCTATGTAATTGCTGGCAATCTGTAGAAGAGGGAGAGTCTAAAAGGCATTAGTCATTATTGATGAGTATAAAAAGAAATGGGGGGAGGGGAAGCAGTTATATACAACCCTCTTCTGCTTAATGTTGAGGTGTAATGTTAAGAAAATGAGCGTATAATGTATTTTTCAAGATTCTCTCTATTCCTATCAAACCCCCCAATTATGTGACAGTAAGATCTAAAGAAAATTAAAAGTTCTTGATATGAAACAAAACCAGCCCAGTGATTCTTTTGACTGCTGTGGACAAAAGTCTGGAAATTTGGTACAATCATACCATTATGAATAATGAATTTGCAGGGTTTCGTTTCAGAGACAGTAGTTAGCATGGTGTTGTCAGTTGAGAATCTGTTTCCCCTCTGCACGTGTCTCAGAGTTCCTCCAGTGAATGCTCCATTTAGCCACCAGTGCTTTGTCACGTTGGCACCCCTTCCATAAACAGGCACATCAAGAGTATTCGTTTCATTTTCAGTGGTAAGCCACGGGACAGAGAGAAATGTAAGATGAAATGGCTCATAACTGATCACTGAGAGCATCATTTCATCCCTCTAGAACTCAAGTCAAGGAAGTCTTCTGGAAACAACGACAAAAAACTTTAAAATTGGATATTTAACTCATTAGTTCTGCTGCCTCCCCCTCCCCTAAGCCCAACCCCACATGCAGAGGTGTGCACATCCGTGACTCCCCATAGTCAGTGATTACTGGAAAATGGCTACATGAGCACCACTTAGAAACACTGGCATCTCATGAATTTATTTTCTGCACTTTATTTTACTGTTGGCTTTGTGAAGACAAAGATGAGAGGGTGAACATCGAAGCATCGTTCCATTCATGTGCACTTAGCTGCAACACCTTGGTTCTCTGTGTTGCTGGAGTTGCTGCCAGCGTGGACTGTGTCATGAAAGAGACGTGGCATGTTCTCCTTCCCTGATGACTGAGCTGCAAAGCAAACTGTCCATATCAACACAGGCAATGCCAGGAATTCAAGGCCACAATGGTGACCCTTCTTCCTTGTTCTTGATGTGCATGATCAAGACCTTGTTCTTGAATAAAACTTTATTCTCAAACAAACTAATATATGCTTTATAGCAGGATTTGGTTGCTTCTCCTCCAGCTCTCTTCTCTTCATGAGAAAAAAATCTGAATTCATTGAGAATCAGATTTTGCCATAAAACAAAAAGAGAAATAAAGATGAATTGTCTTACTTCCTTTTTATCAATGAAAACACTATGTTCTGTCTGAAAATATATGTTCTTTTGGGGACACATGAAAGGAAAAGGAAAACAGAAACAAAAGGAGGGTCAGATTCTAAGAGTATAAGACAACATATGTCTTGTGGGACAGGGTCAACAGAAGATCTCCCTCATTTCCTTTCATTGGATAGACACACTAACCCAGGATGTGGAAGGTCAGCTTCAATTAATCCCTGTTATGGAGACATCTTCCCAGGACAGTTACATGATGAAGATGTGATGAGTAATGTGAAAAGCAGCACTGTCATTCTCCCTGTGGTAGCTACTCTGTTCTGCATAAATGTAAGCAGGGTTTGGAAGAAATTTTTTCCATCACTGTCCAGAAGGATGCCCCCACGCTGTTGCCCCATGTGCTTCTGGAAAATCTACTATGAATCAAAAAGTGGGTGTGAGTTTAGTTTTCCCACTCTCCAAAAGAGCGTCCTAACCTCGAAGTCAATGGACCCAATTTTGTTTTGCAGATGAGCTGCTTTGAGAAAACTGGCTGCATTGTGCACTTCAGCACATCCATTAATAAACCATGCTCCGTGATGAGCTCCACCGGTTAATGTGCTCATGAAGGTCCCTGGTTTTGAGTGACTGCATTGGCCCAAGTAGATAATTTTCCCAGGAAAGGTCCTCTCAGTCTTTTCTGTCAGAAATAATCCAGTTTTCAAGAAATACTGCAAGTGAGAATAACTCTTTAGCACATGGGATATACCACCTCACTGAGTGTTAACGAGGGATGCTCTAAGGGGATAGTTTAAGAGGTGGGAGAAACGCTGCAATATGGCTGCTTGCCCTTATCAGTGGGCAGGTGAACTAAACAAGGGAACAAGGACAAGTTTCTGTCAGCGTGGTGAAGCCAGTAATGCCCGCTTTTCTGAAAGCCCATTTCCATCTATAGCTGCTTGGTGAGTTTGACTCTAATTGACAGGCAGTTTTGCAGTGACAAACCCATCTTTATAAGTACACAAATTATTCATTTTATAAGATGGCTTTTCAATGGACTAACCATAATCTCTCCTTAATTTAATGCATAATTCAGTTATATATATATATATATATACATAAACACACACACACACAGGTCTTCAATAGCTTCTCGTATTCCCATTGGGTAACTGAAGAATTCCTTTCAAGGTCGGAAGCATCAGAGAGGACATGACTGAGAGCACACTCCCAATGATGCTTTTCAGTTTGGAAACTGTGCCCTGCAACGTCCAAATGCTCAGTATTTGAATACCAGGGCCACCAGTGGTATCTCAGAGATCCCTGCACAAGGTTCATTCCACCCAGTAGATAGACCCATAGGCAGTTAGGTTTCTATTTCCTTTGCATAGGGTTTATTTAGATCGTCTTAAATGCCTATGCAGTTACTTTAAAAAAGTTTCTTCCCTTCCTAAATTTGCATGTCATATTACTCCTAGTAAAATTAAAGGGAATCGCTTAAGAAGATAGACTTATTTTTGTTTAGAGTGTGTTGGTCAATGGAATAACATAATAATTATTTTCTGTCTGCAGAGAAACTATAGACATTTCAACAGTCTCAATTTATATTCTGTTCCAGAATATATGTAAAACAAATTCCAGTGGCAGAATTTAAATTAACAAATGCTTTATACACAATGGAGGAAACATCCCTTCTCCATGTGTTGAAATCAAATGTGATTTTGTATAGACAACCCTGATATATGTTTGCAAACATCCCCTAAAATGTCATTACACTGTGGAAGGATTAAAAACATTGAATCATGTGGTGACCTTTCAGTAGAACAGAGAGTTTAACCCTCAAGCGAAATTTACTGTTGAGAGTTCACTGTCTGTTAATTTAGTGCACTTCTTACTATCAAGCAGAATGTGGAATTACATTTTTGCCTTTTATTACCACCAAATTAATTATGTTAGAGTCACTGTTTGGGTAAAAGTAGCATATTCTGAATCATGCTGGGTCTATTTTGAGTCTCTCCTGGCTAGTGCATCTCATTACACATTAAGCTATATAACACTGCATACTTAGCTCCTAAGATCTGGCAGCGCTCTGCCTACAATAAAGCCGTAGCTAAGGAAGACATCCAACCGAACTGATGAAAGTATTACATGATATATATAAATACTTCACACTATATTCTTACTAATACATTAACAGTGATTAACCCTATGCTTTTGTGGGACTCACAGCATGAAGTCAGCTTTCCAATAAATCGAGCAAAAGGTCCTGGTCAAAGGAATCGGTTCCCCTTTTCCTTTTGTTTGTTTTTTAATTTGTGCATGCTTTTCTAGTGTACAGTTACAGAGGAACAGAAACACACTGAAATTAAAAAGAGAAAATGATAGAAAGGAAGGAAGGAGCAAGGAAAGAAGAAAAAGGAAAAAGCAAACCTCCTAAACAATGCCTCTTTCTGTGACAGCAACTCTCCCTTAACAGCCTCAAGTGTTTAACATATTGAAACAGTTCATCTTCCTTCAATGAACTTTAATAACTCTGCCAGGTAAGAAGCTATGCTCCATACTTCTTCATGTTGTCTTTTCCCTTCAACATATCTATACTGATCTCCTCATCTGGTCAACTTTACAGCTCCGGTGTTTGGAGACCAGTGAGCACAGTTATTACCATCATCAATAACCTGTCCCACTTTCTCCTCTTCATTTCTCAACCCTTCTCTTTCCCCTTCAAAATCTAATAATAGCTCCTTGCCATGATAGCTGATCAATACAAGAGGGCACCTGTTCACTTTACTCAACACACCATGCTAAAGTAACATGACAAAGGAACAAATATGATTCTGCCTGAATTGTGTCAAGTAACAAGAAAACTATCCAGGAAGTTTCCCTTCGGGGCAAATTTCATGAAACGCTACAGATAACCAATTTTTAGACATAGAACTAATCTCTTTCATCTCACTTTCTCTTTTGCTTCAGGTATGATAGCTGGAAACATTAATACAGACAAACTTCAGCTGGTGGGTGCAGCGGCAGAGCTGCAGCAGCCTGCGCGTCAGCCTACCGTGCGCGCACCTACATGGCCGTCAGCGGCGGGAGGAGGGCAGCCTGGCCTCCACCCCCACGCACACCGGGGCCGCTAACGTGCCCACGCACGTCAGCTTTACAGGCTTTCTAAAACCACGAGGAGCAAAACATTCGCCTGTCCTCTTTGACTAGGGAAGGGTTTTTTAAAAGAAACATTAATTTGAGCTTTAAAGAACCGGTCTGTACTGAAAAGTGTTATTCCTCAGTTTTCTACAAATGTGATAATGTTACCATCTACCCGTTGACACTGGCAGGCAAACTGTTTTGCTGGATATAATTCACGTGACATGTATATTTGAGGTGTACGTTCACGTGGACACACATTTACTAAAAAAAACCTAAAAATGCAGTGGTGTAGATTAAACCTTCTGATAACTCAATGAAAATATCTGGTCATAAAATATTACTAGTTAGGTAAATCAGAACTGCTGAACCAATGCCCAGACAGAGTCCTAAAGGAAGGAAGAGATACTGAAAGAACTCATTTTAGTTACCTGATTATTTTCAATGATTTGCCTGATTAAACTCTTACTACATAAGACTTGGAAGCTGAGCTAAAATTTTCATATTAGAGAACATTAAACACTAACCGAGCTACTTCATTCCCATCCCCTGAAATAAATCATTCTAATTAACTAAGGTTTTGCAGCCTTCTCCATGCAGAGGACCTACGCCTCTGCCAAACAATCCATTTTTTTTCCGTGTAACTGTACTAGTACATCTCAAATCAACAGGAAAAAGAATACAAATAAACGTTGCATTACATTATCCGATTTAACGTAATTCTTCCTTTCCCATCCCAACTGCTGTGTTTTAAAAATGAAAACATTTGGAATCTTTCTTCTTACATGCTGACTAAACAATCAATTCTAAACCAAAGAGATACTGGTTTATTTTCTGTGAAAAAAACCACCAGCACTGAAAATTTAAACGTACAAGTGTGCTAACAGCAATTGGTTAAGCATGGACTGACTTTTTAAATACATAGCCTGAAACAACTAAACAGAAGGCAGCCTTCAATTATTTCTGCCCCTATTGCTGGTGTAACAACTGAAAATTCAGGACACTGTTAAATTCATCTTCCATTTTTAATTCTGATCATTGTTTTCCTCTTGCATTTATACTACAGAAATAATAACAAAAAGATAAGTTAGGAGGTTGGGTAGTACTTGAGGAAATATATATCATGGAGTTTTAGAGAAGTATTTTATGTTTTTGATACTAATGCTAAGAATTGCCAATAATTAAAAGATAAACCCTGAACAAATATTTAATATTAGTATTGAATGTGCTTGACCCTTTCCACCATGCTACTTTTGTGGTGTGTGGAATCAAATTTTTTTTTTTTTTTTTTTTTTTTTTTTTTTTTTTTTTACAACCAGTAACCATCACTTTCTTCTTGATTTACTGTAAAGTAACATTTTCAGGTTCAGATAAATTATAAGGCAGCTCTCAGGCTGCAAAAGTTCAGAAAGTATGTTGCTATTCTACCCCTACATATTTCAGTGCCTGATATTCTCCTACCAATACCTAATCATTTCAGGTATTTTTCATGAGTACAATCTCAAACCGTAATTAGATCAGAGATTAAGAAATCCTTTCTGTTGTGATGATGCTGTCATTCTGTTTTGAAATAACACCCTCCCTTTGCACTACATACAGATTGTTTTATTAGGTTTTTAAGTAATTGTTTCTTTTCTTGATTTAGCTAAGTTAAATATTTATGCTACACTCTCAACAAATCCCAGTGCAAGCCTTGGGGGAAGAAATGGGGAAGAGAATTTTATTTGGTTTTTTTTTTTTTTTTTTTAACATGGTGACAGCCATTTTAGTAGAACTGTGTTGATTTACTTTCTATATTTAAGCCTCCAAATTATTACATGAATTTTATCTTGTGCTGGAGAGGCAGCACTTCTTCACTGTGTTGATTGGCATTTTCATGGTTAGGTGGCTGTGCCTTCCTGAGCTCGCCAGCATTTCTGACTGGCTGCAGTGACACCTACTGATGGCAGATCTCCTCAACTGGAGGTGAGGATGGCAAGCCCAGTTCATGGATTTTCACAACACTTCAGAAAGAGAGAGTCACCCACAAGGTACCCATTGGCCAGGGGCATCACAATCATTCCTAAAGTGTTATTCCCACCTTTAAGTGAGAATTGAGGATCTCCCCGCTTAGCAATGGCAAAGCAAGGAGCAGACCTGACAGCAAGACCTGGTATGCCCAGTTCCCTCTTTATTTCATACTCATCTCTCTCTACTCTTGTTTTCAACAAGTTTTTTAACAGAAACAGCTCTGCCACCTGGGTTCACTGTGAAGATTTCAAAAGGCAGACAGTTATCTGCTCTCCCACTCCTCCTGCACTTTAGCCCACACAATACTATCGTTAGCAAAGTGTACAGCTCTGGCTGCAAGCTAAACCACAACACAATTAACAAAACAATTACTCCAAGCGACACTGCATTCTGCCTAAAGTTAAATGGCTTTAAAAAAATGACATTAATTTCCACTCCTGGAACATCTATGACCCATTCACAGGACCGCTAAGCAAAAGCAACATTGCTGCTGAAAAGCAAGACCCTCTCCCACTCCACTCCACAGATGCCCACACGTGCTCCCTCCCTCCCCCCCCAACAAGATGTTCGTGTTTTCCTTTTTTTTTTTTTTTTTTTTACTTTTCTGTCTTTGGAAAAATGACAGAAAAGCATCTTCCTTTAAGACAGTGACTCCCAAGGTGCTCATTTTCACTCTGCTATGGCACAAGATGCCTGTAGTCAAGTGTTTTCCTTTTCTAGTGCATCCTATGCTAGCACCAACATTAGTTTTCAATTTTTCTTATTATTTAACTGGTACATTTTCTTGATTTTATTTTCTATTCCCTTTACTCTTAGAATTCAAAGGAGAGCTGTTCATGCTCATTTCTCTACGCAGCACGAATCTTTTTGACTTGCTGTTGGCTCTGGGTCAAATATTCATGCGTTATTAGTGTAAAATCTTTGCAAAGTAAAAAGCTACTCTGCTGGAAAACCAGCACACTGATGAGCCCGTTCCTTTTGGTAGCAATTAACCGTGGAGGAGTTCGAAGAAAGGTGTGAGCAATACATGAAAATCTACAGCAATATCTCTTTTTTTGTTTTCCAGATGAAATATGAGAACTGTCTGCGTGTATATCTTTATTTATATCAGATACACTGCAGCTATAAAACTGGCAAAAAAAACCCAACCAAACAAACAAAAAGGAACACTAAACATAATTTAAACAAGTAATAAGAACTTAATTTGCCCAAACTGTCAAATATATTGTTGACGTTGCTGCACATGACAAAGCTCATCACTTCATCACGATTGCCTTAGAACAATATGACTTAGCTTTGAATGGCTGTCCTTAAAATCTGGCAATAGAAAACAAGTGCAAGGCACCCATTAACACAAGCTCAAAAAGTTAAAAGGAAAAGGAGTTGTGCTCCAGGAACCATTATGATGTTTGCTACTCGCTACTGCCACCACATGGAGTGATATTTGAATATAATCCAACCATTATAGAACCTTGGAGCAGTCTGTAAATAATACATTGTATACCATACTTCAGTAGGACAGCAGAGAAAGATATATAATTGCCTCTCTACTGTGTGAAGCTCAGGCTGCATCCTCATGAAAGTGGAGAAGTCCCATTTCTAAGAGCATGAATGCACTGTAGTAAAAGCAGAACAGTCAAACTGCTTTATTCCTCCAATAAAAGAAAGAACCATTTGGTAAAAGGATGCATTACACATTTTCTATTTAAATCAGTTTATAAGAAACAGATGTTAAGTTCCTTTGCTAAGAAAAAAAAGAGGGGTTATAAATGGATTAAAGCAACTTCTCACTGGTGGTTCGACTCTTCTTTGTTCCTTTAGAACTTCACATCAGAAGTGAAGCAAACTGAATTATAAGGTGCTATAATAAGCTAATACATGAAGGACAAACTGCATTTACCTGCCAGTGCCACAAATCATGCCAAAGCATCCTATGCTATAGCACAAGAACCAAACACGTGCAATGCAAATACTTATTAAAACAATGGACTTGCCAAACATGAAATACCTACAGTATTTCCCTGTGCTGGCAAATGTAGAAGAGAGCCTGTCGTGTAGCAAACCTGCTGTAGTGTCAGTTCAGTTCCCTGTTCATCTGAAGATGCAGCATGAGCTGGCTGCAGGACCTGCACAGAACAGCTTCACAGGAACTGTTTTGCACACAACACTGACCTAGGCTAGGGAGATACTTTACATACAAGACAATTGTCTTATATGTCAGCTCTAGGTTTTCTTTGTATTTCTTCTTTGCATTTGCTATATATGAGGAGTTGTCTTTTTTACTTCTTTTTTTTTTTTTTTTTTGATTTCTCCTCATGCCAACACTGTCTATTAAAAAAAGCTTTAATTAGGTATCAGCCTCCGTGATGTCCAGACGGGGTTTCGCACTCGGCCGTTGGGGTGCAGGCAGGCTCAGCCTGGGTGTGGGAATGCTGTCTCCCACATGGCTCCACTGAACTCATCCTTAACGATCTACCCCTGCTTAACTAACTTCAACACTATTTTTCCTGAGACTGCATTAATGAATCCAATAAATAAAGCATTGTATCACCCATGCAGTACAGACATTAATTTTAGAACAAAACATTAATCAATTTAAATTTATGTACTAATGCAGACACAATCAATTTGAACTTCTTATGACAATTAACAAAGCTTTTGCTACATCCCTAAAACACACTGACCCATCAATTATGGTTTGCATCAAACTAATGCTAATGGTACTTCCTTCTTCCTTAGGCTGTCAGCAGCCTACCTGATTGGTCAACTTCAATGCAGCAGATCAATTAATATAAATTATACATGCACGGAAAGATGGGTTAATATCATAAGTTCATTTAATTAATTGTGTTTGATTAAATGAGGTACTTTCATTAGCCCTCTTAGCCATGAACCATATATACATCATAATCCTTTTACAAGCTCAGCCGTCCAGACACAGACCTGACATTGGGAGCATATTCAAATTACCAGCCGCAGCCATGCAAACCTCCCTGCATAATTAACAACTAAACGAGCTGCAGTCACTTAAGCTGAAAAGAAAACTGTTCACATCAACCTCTCTGATACTGTTTAAATTGAAGATGTCATGGGTAAAACAAAGGTGAACAGACAATGGTAATTAAAAATTAAAAAGGACAAGGGGGATTTGCTACTAATGGAAGTGAAGTGAAAAGAGGGCTAAGGGCCTGGTTCTTAAAAAAAATAGAAAGAAAAAAAAGAAAACGGATGCTGGTGTTAGGTGATTCTGCTCCTGTTCTTTATAAGAGTGAGCCAGAGCGAGCAGTGCACGTCAGGCTTCAGAAGGAAAATGATACCTTGGAACAGAGATCATTCTATAGCTGGATGAGCTTATAAGAAACTTTACATTAACAAGTGAAAACCTAATACAGGCACAGCCAAGTCCTTTGGTTTTTACTCCATATGGGAAATGAGCCATTTCTATGGGAAATATTGCATTTTCCTCAACTTAAAGAGAAGTCTAAACTGCTACAAAAGGAGTTCTTTACAATGAACTTTTCTAGAAGAAACTTATCTGAGTCCCAACATGAAAAAAAAATACAGATCTGAAGGAAGTTTTTCCCTCTTCCTTGGTTCAGTGCCTCCTCTTGCAGGCAGTTTCAATTCATGACTGTGCTCAAGAGACAACAAACACTGCGACTCCACAGCACCGAGAGCACAAGAACGAATATGAAACTTGCTGACTGTAAGTCAGCAGAGCCACTTTGTAGCAGAGCTAGTGGTGTGATACCCTGATGACATCCTGCACCTTAAGTACAAAAGAAACTTATCACAAAACCCCATGATTATCCAGGGCTTCCAGCTGTTGGTTCATTATCTCCAGTAAAAATATGTAGCCATTACTATGATATTCCAAGCAGAAAAAGTACAGATATGATTTTTCAAATCAGCAGCATATTAGGAATATATTGCAGAGTTTTCTTTATCATTTCAATATAAGCAATTAGTTACTGCAAATCTTACTGCAGATGCAATTCAAAGAAGTCACAAAGATACCAGGTCACTCATATTGTATAATAAATCATGTTTGGGGATAATCAAACTCTCAAAGTTAATTTCAGTACCCACCATTTGATACAAACCTTATTACAGTGAAATTCCTCTGAATTCATGAAAAGCTTTTAGCAGACTCTGCCCATGAGTGTTGTCTTCTGTAAAATGGAGGAAGGGCACTCTGTGGTAAAACAGTGTCAGGGAAGGGAAATGACAGAGAGACAAAAGAGACCACAGAGTGCTGCTGACTAGCTAAGACTTCCAAAAGACATGAATTAATTTGTGTTAGCTGTCCTGGAAACTCGCAGGAACTTCCTGCTTAATGTCAAAGTCATGTGAGTTGTCCCATTCTTCAGCACAACTCACAGAATCATGGAATTGTTGGGAGTTGGAATGGACCTCTAGAGATTGTCTAGTCCCATCCATGCCCGTCTGTCCCCCCACCAAGCAGGTTTGCCCAGAGCCCATTTCACAGGATCACATCCTGCTCTGCTGCAATATCTCTGCTGTGCTGTTACATAAGTGTTCTTTAAGCATATATTTTGGTCACAAGCCCTATGAAAAAAATCTTGCTCTGATTACCTTAAAATAAATAAAAAGCATCAGTTTCTGTGAGGGTCCAGCAATTTGGTCAACAGAAGCATTTCATGGTTCCTTTTCAAAGCTATTGCAATGCAATGCAACTTGGTCTTGTGATGCATGCTGACTCTTCTGTTCTTAGACCATGGGTCTGAATTCTAGTTTCATGAGAATGGTCATAGCATTTTGAGAAAAAGGTGGAGGAGGAGAACTGTCGTGTTGCTATATACACCAGACTAAATATCAGAAATATTATCTGCGTAATACTGCTGAGATAGAATTGACTTGGGAAGGGGATCAACTGCACAGGAACTGCACTTCTGTCACGTGGAGATTTTATAAATAAACATTTTTTTAGAGCTCTGATGGGTTAAACATCCCCAAATTCCAACAGGTACTTTACTTGATACATCTGTCTCTAAGCCTTCATGTGCTTACAATAAATATTAATAAGTTCACTTTATCATTGGCTTAAGTAAAGGGATCAAAAACAAGGGGAGAGCCATTGGCACAAAACATGACAAGAGGCACTGGCCTAAGTTGCCCCAGGGGAGGTTTAGGTTGGTGCTGAGGAACAATTTCTTCAACCCCAACAAGTGTTGTCCAGGGCCGTCCCAGGCTGCCCAGGGCAGGGGTGGAGTCCCCGTGATCCCTGGAGGGGTTTCAGAGCCCCACATGGAGCTGTGGTACTGAGGGACAGGGGTCAGTGGTGCCCTGGCTTTGCTGGGGGAACAGTTAGACTCCATCATCTGAAAGGTCTCTTCCAACCTCAACAGTTCTAGGTTCTATGAGTAACAGTACGGTTTACACAGGGAATTGTAGTCTACAATTCCTCTTGCTCACAAAAGCAAGCACAAGTAGAACTTGATCTCTTACTACTCTCTTTATTGAGGCCATGTTTCTATATGAGTATGTCAGTGGAGAAAAAACTGTGAACCCAAACTTTCCTAATTTTTATGTGGGTAAATTTCCCATTCTTGGATGAGGCATGGAACCAAGAAACAAACTGCAAGTAGTTTCAGGAAGAAATCACAGTCCAACAATTTCAAGACTATTCCAAACAGACTCTTATTTCATGTCATGACAACCTATGTCTTGTTATCATTTGCCTTCTCTTTCATACACATTTGTTTTTAAAATGTAACCTTTAAGAATTCAATTCCTAGAGTTTAACTAATCTGCTTTCTCTACTAAAGCATGAATAATATGCCTAAGTATTGCTAATTCAGCACTGAAAAATAAATTACACTTTAAGCCAAACAATTAACCCACAACTTCAAAATGCTTCTATGTTTCAATGAATGTTGCAAGGAGAAATAATGAGGCTGCCCCCACTGCTGCCCTCATCTTAAAATCTATGAAAATTTCACAGGATCAAGTAATATTAAATCAAGCTGTTGCTGACTCAGAACTTCATCCACTAACTCATCATAAAAGCAGCCTTACTCAAAGTTTTGAAATTATTCCATAGTGGCTCTTCCTTGGGATGTTCCCACAGAAGATGTGCCACGCACATGTGTCAAAGTTGTATGTTACATCCTTAGGGAATGACAACGCAATTCAATAGGACTTGATAAGAGTTTGTTGCTTATCTTACATCTTTATTGCACTGAAAAAATTTAAGTTATCTTTGACAACATCAATAAAAAAATCAAAACAAAACAAAAAAAAAAATCCCAAACACACGCTCCTCAAAAAGAAACACAACCAAAAAAACAAAAGTGAAAAAAAAAAAAGAAGAAAACACACCATTATGGTTCAACCCCCCTTCTATAAAGCTATGGAGAAAAAAGCAGCAAGAAGTTAATACACTTTTCTTGTTAATTACTCCTCTCTGTGACCTCAAATATCACAAATCTGTCTGTATTCACTGGAGCATATCCAGGAAAAAAGTGGAAAACACAACTTCTAATATAAAGATAAGGAAAGTCAAAACAATAATAACCATCATAAACCCATTTGCAAGTTAAGTCTCTCTCATAAGCTGAATAATAAGAGTGTAACTATTTTCTTTTTCCTTTGCATTTGGAATTTAGTATTTGCACTCTGTATTTTCTCTGTGACACGTGAAGGTGTCGTTGACACTTAAGGACTGCAGAGAATTCAGAAACATCCTCTGGTTTAGGTGTCAGTGAGGTTGTCAACAGCTGCAGAAGAAATACTGCATCCAGAATTTGCATTTCAACAGGAAAGAAAGTCATTTCATACAGCATTTACATTTTTGGGGTTTTTTTTTCAGTCAGAGATTGGATCACCTTTATCATAAGCTTCTGAGAATTTACTGATGTGCAGTCTTCGTGGTTTTAAAGCATAATGTATTTTCTTCATTTTATTGATACTGTTTTGATCTTAGGTTAGATTTTTGCCCTTTCAAAAATCATTTTAACCTAGTTTCACATATACACGGGCATTAAAATTAAAACTATCAAGAAATTATCAGATAAGCAAATAAAACACCTAAAATAAGGGCTCACAGAAGCATATTCAACATATTCTATAACCCAAGTAACATCCACTTGAGTGCAAAGTTCATGTTTTGTCTACTTGTTTCTTATCAACAGCTATGCGGGTTTATCAGGGAATACTAGATAACCTAGATAAGCCTACCAGGTAGTTATAAAAAGTTAGAAATCCCCCAAATCCTTCCAAATTAATTTTTTAGTATCTTTCAACAAATTAACATGTAACACCTATTCCTCATACTGAAAGAGCCTTTAACAGTATCACTGGCACTGAGATGTTCAAAGCACTGTATTTAGCATTTCTACAGACCTCCCATATTTAGCAGGTTTTGCCCTCAAAAAAAGTCTTCCTACAGAAATTTTCATTTGTACCTTTGAAGATTTTAAATCTAATTGTCATAATCAGCAATACATCATCAACTATAAAAACAATTAATGTCATGTTGCTTCTAATTCTTGCTAATCCTCCTACAGACACCATTAAAACCTACGCAACTTGCTGCGAAATACACAGTTAAGCATAAAAAGGAGGGAAAAGAATATTTTAAATGGCCTTTGTATACTTATCCAGAGAGTTTTCTTAGTGAAGACAGACAGGCAGAACTTCACTGATATCTAAACTGGAGAACCTCAGTCCATGTGCTAGATATTTGAAGTCCCAGGCAGTACAACAGAAATCACAAACAGTACAGGTTGTGGCAGCTCAACATTCAGACCTCATGGACAATGCACAGAGAATCATGGAACCATTTAGGTTTGAAAAAACCTGTAAGATCATTGAGTACAACCGTAATCCTAATGGTAAGCCCATTATGGCTCAAAATTCCTATTTAGAAACCAGTCAAGTATTGAGATTCTTTCTTTGAATCAGAGGCTTTTTATATATTTAAAACAAAATCAGACTACTGCCATTACTTCCAAGCCTGGATGAACTGATGTGTTATATAGAATTCACTGGAGCGTGCCTTTCTCTCAAGCTTTGTAAGTAATAGCAGTGCTCCAATTTTTGTATTAAATATATAGGGAAAAAAAAAAAAAAAAGTCTTGATTTTTAAACCATAAAGAGAACTGAAAGCTCTTTATAGTAAGGATCAGTTTCCTTCAATTGATTTTAAAAGTCCATTTTTGGTCTTAGGATTGGCATCATGGGAGGAAAAGAGAAAGGGTGAAGGAGAGCAACTGTCTCTCTTAAAAAAATCATGAAATTCATTGCAAGAAATAAATCTGACAGGGGAAATAGAAAAATCCAAACTTCGCATTATTCTGTTTTTTGACAAGTGAACCTTTCTCCATTTTTAGTTCAGCTTACATGTGTCTTGTCAAGAATCACTGTTAACACTGACAGCTTTATTATTTCTAAATTTCTTTTACTGTTATTGGAAACACTATTTGCACCACATAGGCTAACGTAATTATAACACAATGATAGGGGTGAAGAGAGCAATATTTATGTTGCTATATGTTAAGAATGAAACTTGGCAGTGCAAGCGCTGCATTTTGCAAGTGCATGTGTGCATGTACTGGAAGAGGACCACATTTTCCTCTTAGAAGCAACACTTTATAAAGCATTACATTCACAGTAAAAAAAAAAATAATAAAAAATTGGCCATAATTGAAAGAAGCATAAAAACACACTGCCAGTAAAACTGCTCTTGTACACTAAGTTCTTTTAAAACTGTTTGAATATCAAACTTGTGCTCTGCTCACAGAAAACACTTACTGGATTATATAAAATAAACTAAAGCCTCCCCTCCCACACACAGACACATACACACGTGTGCTCTGTGCTCTTCAAGGCGTATTTCAGTAACGGCGTTGGGTGCAAACACCCGCTACAATGTTCACAAAGGAAAACTGCTCCTGAAATCATAACTGCCCTTCTGTGGGGATTAAAAAACTCATTTTATGAATTTTAAAACCCAACTACATGGGCAATACTAAATTTTAGCTTTTTTTTTTTTTTTTTTTTTTTTAATGTAGCAATATTTTGATATTCTGGCTGTCATCTAACTTCAGGCAAACCATCTGAGGGACCTACATGTAAAGCTACCACCAGAAGCTGATTCCTCCAGTCCATTACCACTGCTTTTCTAAGTGAAGTGAGAGTAGTATGAAGGATGTAGGCAAAGGATCATAATGCTTAATGGCTACTAGTATAAAAAAGCATGCTAAGTCTTCAGAGGCACTGAAAACTCAAGTGAACACTGTATATCCACAATCGTATCCCAAAATTTTCAGTGCTAAATTCCAAATGACACGAGAAGATTTACTGTGACTTCATGTAAGTTCTGAAATTATTACTAGAAGCAATGACCTGTGAACATCAGCTTGGCTGAAAGCAGAAATTTAATGATTAGAAAAACATTCCCAGAAAAACTTGTAATTCAGTACTAAGAGTAGGGCTGGCCCCAACCTACAGCCACGAGAACCTCGCAGGCTTCAGGCTGTCACCCGCACGAGAAATGCCAAATTCAGTTCAGTAGAAGGAAATTCAGTGACTGAATAAGAAGAAAGAAGATCCTGAGTGTTGTCCTCTGTATTAAAATATTCTGGTTTGGAACTTCTCAGACAGAGGTTGACTTCCCTTCCCCCCCCCAGTCTGCCCCTGGGCAAATCCCACATACCTAATTTTGAAACTGGGACAACTGCTGCTCTCACACCTCAAATCTGTGCTGCCAAATGCACACGTTAATGTTTAGGAAGGACTTACAACTCCAGTGAAGGAGACATTTCAGGGTATATAATATATTTGGACACAAATTCAACCATAGATCCATAAGATTCTGAACACCTGAACTGGAAGGAAATTTGCTGGCTCTTGCTAAAGAAGAAAACCAAGTCTAAACAATAATTTATTTTTTTCTGTCTGTAACACAGAGAAGCATATTCTTTACAGGTAGTAAAATCCACAAAATGAGGTATGAAAAGAAATCCCTGCCTCGGAGAGTTTGCCAGATTAGCACAGAGGTGTTGTGGCAATACAAAAATACGCTCTTGCTGTCTGAAAAGAGGGTGTCCCCTCTCCCGAAAGAGCCGCCGTACTGCCACTGCTAGAGCCAGTGTTAGCACCAGCACTCAGCTCCTGCTAAAACCTTCAGCAGAAGGCTTCTATGAGAAAAGGTTCTCTGTGATTAAATCCAGGTGCTGGCGATAGAATCAGGGAAATAAGCCCATACTTACCCTTCTTTTAGCCGAATTATTTTAATCATGAACAGTCAAGAAATTATTGGAAATTATTCCTGTGGTGCTTGCACCTCTAACAACTAACCATCATTGACATCAGATATCCAAAGCATGTAATTCTAAACAGGTTCAAGAATAATGAGGTGTTGAAGACCACACTCTGTTCTTGAACACTTCTCCATTGCCCCAGTCTCGGCTGAAACAAGTGTCCCAGCTAGGTCTGTATCCCTGACTCCAGCTAGGCTAGATGGGAAGATAAGGGATGAGGCTTAGTTCTCACAGATGGGTCCACACTCAACTATCTATCCTAATTGGCAGGAATTGCACTTGGAAGGCTGTGCCTTCAAACTCGCCCCTGCCGGGAATTCAGGTATCTTACTGCAAACCACTGGAAAGGGTTTGTCTTGAAGGCAAGATATAAAGTCCAGGATTTTTCAAAAACAAAAGAGTAGAGAATATTTCCCTCCTTGCAATATGAAGTCCCCAGAGGTAACAAGAAACATTTAATGCACCCACACAAGATGCTCGGTTTAATCCTTCTTCTGGATCCATCTCCCCGTTCCCAGAAGAGTACACTGTTTACCTGACTGCAGGCTTTTCTGCGGTGCCTCTTCCTCCCAGTTCTTCCCCTCTCTCTTCATGACATGCTTAAAAATACATATGAGATCTTTCTCTCTAATCCAATGAGTGACTTTTTAGCTCTGTAATTTATTGGGATGAGAAGCCTGGGTACCAATTTTGCTTCAATGATTATTCAATCTACAATTTTTAAATGGTCCCTAGAGGAGGGATTACAGACAGCCCCTCTCCCTCCCAGCTGCCTGCCCTCATCACTGAATCAGAGTTATTTGGCTAGATAAACATCCTAATCATTAGGTTAAGTATTCAGATGTGCTTTCTATGCATCTTACATACTTCTAATGTGACCTACATGGACTGTTATCAGAACCAGCAAGGCTGCCCCTCTCTCTCAACTGTGGCTGTCCTTTGACTGACTTTTGTCACTGCTGGCCACAAATACAATCATGAGCTATAGGGAATAAGCACTTCTTCGCTCCCCATAGCATTAGATGGTCACCCTGAAAGGGGAGGATACTCCTACTGGAGTGACCTAGAAGGATAAGACACAGAAGAATTTTCTTCTCCCCCAGCTTGTGCAGAACTTGTGATGTTTGGTGGGCTCTGAGCACAGCAAAGGAACATGAAACTCACAGTTCCTGGGAGGGTTTGCTAGTGACCAAGGCAGAAATCACCTAGGTCAAATATGAGGTTTTTCTGAAGAAGTATGATAGCTGGAAAATTAAATGCTGTGCAAATCTCAGTGTCCAAACATGTGGCATTTATTGACTTCCAGCATAGCTGAGTATAGGATGAAAGGGAAGCCTGGGATGCGGCACCCAAGGCTGTCCATAGTTCACTCTGTTTCACACCAGTTCACAGGCATAGTTCACACTCCCAGTTCCCCAGGTGTGCTGCTTCAACACCAGCTTCATGGGACCCTCCCTTGGGGAAGTGCCTCAGGGTGTCAGTGGAGCTGCTGCTGATACATGTAGGATATGGTGTAAAGTTACATGTGGAGGGCTGTTAAGTTTTCCTGTATACATTAATTAATCTAAGCTTGAATTTTGTGAATATGGGCTTAATTTCTGGATACTTTAATGAATAGCTTTTGACTAGAAAAAAAAACGTATTTATATTTTTGCCACTTCTAGGTAATTATAACTGGTTTGCTAATACTGAGGTCTATTAGAATAACCTCTTTAATTTACTTTACTGGTGACAACAGTGGGGTTTTATTTTTTATTTCTTTCCAGGTAA
>JANVCC010000270.1:10629898-10632398 GCA_025345505.1 Todiramphus chloris collaris
ACTCCCAGTAAGTAGCAACTTCAGGACTGGGCCTGTAGGACACCCTTCTCACCCAGTTCAGACTGGTTTCTTCTCCGCTGCACGCAGCAAGCGGCAGTCTGGCAACGAGAAAATGGCAGGAGGCGGGGGAAAGAATATCCAGTCCCCAACAAATTAGCAGCTCTACAAATACCTGGCAATCATCCAAAGATGAGGGTTTTTTCCTTATGTAGATTACATTTAATTAATGACCTGAGGCATTCATTTTTTTCCCCCGCCTCAGAAGAGGCGCAGACCCAACAGCAGCATCGCAAGCAGCTCTGCATCCCCACGTCATGGGTGTGCTTCAGCCTGGAGGCCGTGGTGCTTCCAGGGGTGACCTTGGAATCTTGTTTGCATGCCCTTTCAGTGCTCAGCTGCCCTCTTCGAAGAGCTGAGTGCCAATTATAAAGGGGAGGGGATGGGACATTTGAAATATCATGGCTGGGTCTGTTAGAAACCCGATGAATTTCTGTACTTAACAGGAAATAATGCAAAATGAATGTAATTATATACTAAAAAAAAAAAAAAAAACCAGAAAAAAAACCCCAACAAAAAAAACAAAAAAAAAACCCCAAAAAACCAAAAAACCCAAACAAATGATTTCCTTCCTTTGCAAAACTGTTCAGACGTGAGGTGTGGTCATGGGAAAGAAAAGTGTTGGTGAGCCATGCACTGAGCCTCATGCCACAGCTTCACCACAAGACTAATACAAGAAGAGATTAAACAATTTGTAGTCGAAAATGTGGGATAACATGTTTTCTTGGATATTCTGCAGTTTTCACTTTCCCTTTTTCTAAGCAATGCATTCCACCGTGGCAACAGCTTCTAAGGGCTCAGATACAAAAAATGGACTGTGACACTGTATATTAATTCACCTCAGTTCTCTTCAGTTTTCTGGTCAAGGCAAAATGAAAGAAGGAGGGAAATTGGACACTGGACGATCATTAGAAGTAAAGGAATGGGCTGAACTATCACAGCATGGGTTAAATCCTCATTCAGGCTGTGACAGCATGAAATCTCCAGGCTGAATTTATTTCAGTCATTTGGTTAAAGTAAAATTTGAACCTTAATATGCTCTGGCCCCAGGGAGACCAAGGGCTGGTAGCAGTTCACATCCTATGCACTGCCATGCATGTATCCTCTAGCTGTATCCCCCTTTCCCTTGTTTTGGATATCAAGACCTCATTAATTTAATTGTTCATCACTTTAATTACCAAGACATTACCATGTCTAAAGAGTAAGGAGTCAAGTTTGCACTTAAAGGCTAAGGTTTGCTTGAAGGTTTATTTAAACTTGAATATGAAGGATAACCCTGTAAAAAAAAAAACAAACCCAACCAACCAAAAAAATATAACCTTTTTTTAAACAAAAAAATACTCTATATTTTTAGTTCTTGGATGACTGATCATGATTAAATAGTTCCTTGTCCTATTACTTTTAATTAAGGCTACGACTTCTTTACTTGCAA
Organism: Todiramphus chloris collaris; assembly: GCA_025345505.1. NCBI lineage: Eukaryota > Metazoa > Chordata > Aves > Coraciiformes > Alcedinidae > Todiramphus > Todiramphus chloris. Next base: position 10,631,388 of record JANVCC010000270.1, read on the forward strand.
GGTACATATACGCCTTGACTTTTTATAGGAAGTAACTTGGGAAGGAACAGTTAGTTGGACATTGGAAACACGCAAGTTTGTTTCTCTTCACCAAAATTATCCTCAGGATGCCATAGAATCTGTGCAAGTACTCAGGAAAAAGAGTTTAAGTGTGATGGATGGCCTCATGCTACAGTATTTATTCTGGACAATACGCTGACAGAATTACAAGATGTGGTAAAAATTCCTATGGATAATTGTTACTTCTGCCATTTTTTCTCTTTTGACTAAGTCACAGGAATCACCTCAAACTGATTTTTTCTCCAACACACTTGCGCTGAAAAGTTTTTGTGGCCTGATAATGCTGAAAGCTGTTGTAACAGATCTACCAAAGTAAGGACGTCCAAAGGGAGGGACAGGATGACAAACACAAAACTCTTTGAGTTATACAAGGACATTCATATAGAAACAAATCACAACAGCAGCTCTCAGAGAACCACGTGAACATCCTCAGCAGCACAGGGCAATCTGGCAAGACTTAGTTATTTTTCTATTAGGCAAACTGGGAAATAAATCACAAAATATTTATGTGAAGATTATTTCAGATGCAGTTGGGTTACAACTCAAATAGCATAAAATATTTTTTTAAGAAATCATTTTCCTAGATAAAATGATTAGATAGAGTAGACAGTCATCATTTTTGGGTTTGTACAAAAGGTACATAATTAGAAAATTATTCAAACCTCATATTGCTCAATTCCCAAGAGCTCCAATCAATTTTTATTTTAGATGAATTTCATTTCAGTATTACTTTACAGAAAATTCATATAAATGGGTCAGTCACAATTAACACTTATTTATCTCCCTTTGATTTCACTAGGGTTTTCATGTTTGCAAGTTATTCTTCAGTTGCCTATTCATGTAAACAGATAAGACTGAAACCCAGAATATGATCCATATGATCAACGATCGAATACAAATATAAAGAACAGAATTAATTTGATAGAATTCAGAAAGGAACAAACACCAGTG
>JANVCC010000270.1:10637398-10676074 GCA_025345505.1 Todiramphus chloris collaris
ACAGCAAGACATACTAAAACAGTTCAAATAAAGCTTATTCTAATAAACAGACCCAATGAAAAGCAGGATCAGAATTTGCAGAGATATTTATGCTAAATGCAGTTCTTGAATAGTATCTGGATTTCAAAAAAATGAAGAGAATTTTCAGAAGTGTTTCACCCTAATTTTAAACTTGGTGTGAACTTCTCACTAATTTAATTGAGAGAAAACTAAACTACCCCATAAAATTTGGGGAAACACAAGAATAAGTACCCAGCTTAGAAAGTGGGATAGGGTAGACATGGGGGGAACCCCTTAGAGTGCCCGACTGAGCATGACCTGGCTGGTGTCCCTCAAAACATCCCCATATTTCACATCATCTTGAGAACCCCAATGAATAACAGAGTTTTCTGAGGAATAATGTGAAAATGAGAAAATCTCATTAAGGATTTTACTACTTACATTTTTATTTTTTGTGAAGAACGTGTATTTTCTAACTCAGGTCAGCATTAAACTTCACTTGCCAAAGGTGTTACTGTGCCTTATGGGAAAGGAGAGGTACATCTTCTCACACGTGATGAGCTCCCAGATTGGTTAGCACTGAGCTGGATGTTCTACCACCGGAGCCAGAAAAGCATGATGGTTGGGGGATGTAACCCCAGCTAGGGTCACTGTCTAGCAGGGTATATGTGTGTGTATATGTGTTCATTTATGCACTTAAGCAACGGTGTTGCATCTGTGTATTAAAGAGTTATTTACTCCTCTTGTATTTTGGAAACTGGATATTTACAGTATTAGAGAAACAACAACTTTCCTATGGCAAACAGTGGCATGATTTTTTTTCTAGAAACACAGTTATAAAATGTACTTACTATGCATTTATTTATTATGTATGCATGTGAATTAAATTTATTTGTAGTGGAATTTGCAATTCAAAGATTTTTTTCTGGAAACATAGCTATAAAATGTACTTATTTACTGTTTATATTTACTGTGTATTTATTTACTATGTATTCATGTGAATTTAATTAATTTATAATGGAATTCACAATTCATAGATTTTTTTTTCTAGAAATATAGAGATAAAATGTGTTTACTATTTCTATTTATTAAATATGTATTCCATGAGGTCTTGTGAAAACTAAAAATTTTCAGGGAAATATCATTTTGTAAGTAAGTTAGTGCACTAGGTATGCAAAACAATTTTTACTTTAAAAAGTCTCAGTTATTTAGTATTTCTAAAATATAGTGATTTCCTCATTCAGATTGAAATTGTTGTATCGGCTTCATAGGTTCAAAAGATGGTCTAGTGTTCTGAAGCACAGAGAGGATGCTCTTAAGTAAACATACAGGGTTTTTCCCTATCAGCATGTTATTTCCAGTCTGGATAGAGGAAGACACCAAGGAAGACACAAGTACATGCAGCAAGTGTATGATTTGCCATGTTGCCAAACATGTTTACATTTCAAAACATAGCCGAGGAAAGAAGATACTTCATTTTTGTCATCAAGTCAGACAGTATCACAAAAATAGTAGGAAACCACAGTAATTTTGGAGAATGTTCCATAATCTCAAACTACAAAAAAAAGTGAAACAAGACTGAGAAGTACAAACTAACATCTCCATTTTGTTCCATCACATGTCCAAAATCTCAGCAACTTTTTCAATGGCTCACTCCCAATTACTGAAAAACTAAAAAACAAAAACAAAAAAACCAAAACCAACCAAAAAAAAAAAAAAAAAAAAACAAACCAAATGCAAAACAAAAAACCCAAACCAAACAAAGAAAAATATAACCCAAAACAACTAAAAAAAATAACCAAACCAAACCACAAAAACTCCAAACCACAAAAACTCCAAACCAATCAAAATGCACCAAAACAACAAATAAAAGGCAAATTAAAATTCATGGGGTCATACTGAACATCAGCACTTGCTTAAAAGGAAAAGAACATTCGTGGTGGGATATATGGAGTTTGTAAATTTTGTTTCTATGACTTTATAACATCAGAAAACACAAAACCCTTGGTATTTTTTAAGTAATGACCTAGAAAACCAGATGAATGCAAACGTCTGTGAAACCCATTGTTTTTTACTTTCTGGCTGGCACAAGAAGCAGGATTGTACTTCTCAATAAGAGAGGAAATACCATGAGTGAATTCAGTGTCCTTTGTAGGAGCTTGTGCCATCAGAAGACACAGTTTACTGCAAGGCCTAAAGCAATAATACAGGGAAGCAAGAGCAGAGTTTTTTCCCCACGGACAAATGATGGAAATCATTTCCATAGCTATGAGTAAAGACTGACTGGAATAGTTTCATATTAGTAATTATAAAACCATAAACAAAGTTGCTGAAAGATTCTGAAGCGTACCCAGGGAGACCTAAAAAACTAATATCATGCAGAAGAACATGCCCACCCCACGTAGACAACATCTCCTAGGGACTATTTAAATGCTCAACTATTTACTCACTTTTTTTAAATACTCAAGTGTTTACTGAGTCATAAAGCAAGAGAAGCAATAGAACCAGTGTGTCTTAGGGTAGAAAAGGAAGAAAGGGCACTTTGGTTAATTGCACTAGTGGGAAAATCACTTCATAGCTGCTTTCCATAAGAAGCCACTGTTGGCCACTGGCCAAGGCAAACGATGTTAGCCCAGTGTAACCAGTCACCCTACCTACCAGGCTCTTTGATAAGAGAAAAGGCGGCACGGGATCCTCCAGAAGTACGTCTAACATTGAAAATTGTCCAGGTAGAATAGTTAGTGAATTCAACACAATTCAAAATTAACTGAGGGAAGAAATAAGCCACAGTCTCAACAAATATAGTCTTAACTTTCTCTTCACTCTCATAATTCAAGTAATCCACATCCAAACAGTATGTGTGGAGAGGTAAGTAGCACAGGCATAAGGTATGAATCCACACAGCATATCCAACACGGACTATTCTTCTTTCTTTCTGCTGTCCAGATCAACTCTGTAGGGTGCAATCAATTTAACTTTCCCTTGTGGTGCAGGGAATAGAGATATTTGGATAAGAGAGCTTTCATCATTGGATATGCTTATGACTTTTTTTTTCCAAACTAACAAACTCACGCAGAATTTTAAATGTTTTCCTTTCTGCACTGTCCCTAATTGCTTCAAGTTTACTTAGGGAAGACTCAGCATCTTCCATGGCATCCTAGAGGGCAAGCTACTGTCTCTAAACAAATTTTATTAAAAAATGTAATCACTCCATTTCATATTCCACAGCTCTGTGTATCCAGTTCAAGTAGGGTTAGCTTCCATATAACTTTTATTTTCATAACTTTAATTGAAAACTTCAAGTGCAAATGCCAGATTTCTTAGTTCCACTATATTGGGAAGACAAAAGCAAATTCTGTAAGCACAATGAAGCTTCTGATCAGCGACACCTCTAATTGCAGCTGCTGGAACAGTCAAGATAAACATTTGCCACCCAGTAGTTAAAAATACTGTCACTTATGAAAGAACAAAATACTAATTTAAATTTAAGGGGCAGGGAAAAAAAAGTCTCATATGCTACTGATTTAATCCAAATTCTTCTAAAAGTTCTGCTTTTACTACAAGTTCCAGTGAACAGTAACGTAACAAGATATATCAGGTATTAATTAAACTGAAAGATCCTTGTTATTAAAAGATCACAAGCTCACTTGCATTGACTGGGCTACTCGGGTATCCCTTGCTCCAAAAGTAGAGTATGTAGGTCACACATATTTTTGAAAACTTTCCTCTCTCTCTGCCCATTAAAACACATAATCTAATTATTTTCTCCTTAAAAATCATTTTTTAAAGAGACAGATGCTAAACATTCATGAAAAAAATCCCGAGTGGTAAGATTACCAAGTGGTAAGATTACCTGTAAAACTAGTGATAACATCAAAGGTGGAAACCAGGGCTGCAGAGGGTGTGTTTCTGTGGATTTAGTGCTTTAATCTTTCAAATGAACAATGAAAAAACCGACAGACTTCAAATCAAATAGATTCTCTTCTTGCAACATTCCTTTCTTGTTTGGCTCAATCACAGGTAAGCAAAAAAAATATTCATCTGTTTCAAACACATGAAAGTGAATTTTATGCCCGTACTTTTTTGTCAGGATATTTTTTCTTGGTGAACTATTTCAAAATAACCTTGTTCCTTATTACTACATCACTCTCAGATAAGATTGCACTGTTCTGGTTAGCAACTAGAAACATATTCGTATGCAAAGATCAGGTTCTTGTAGCATTTTGCACCAATAAACAAGCAGAATATATTTTTGTAATTACTTAAAACCAAGAAGGATGAATCAGAATTCAGAAGTGACCTGGTATTTATTGCCATACGTGCAAGTCATCACAGAACCTCTGAAAAATAAAAATAATCAGGTGCTTCACCCTATGTTTAGTAACAAAAAAAGCTGCCAATAATTCCTTCCGTTGGTGGCTGATTTAGTGAAACTTTTATGAAGACAGTAAATTTCATGTTTTAGTATACATGACAGTCACATTCTAAACGTTAGGATGCAAGACAAACAGAAATTAATATTCCCCAACCTGAGCATGAATTTTGCCAGCTTCCAATTATTATCTTGATTGTGGAAAAGAACAAGGAATAATTGAGGTTCCTGGTCTTGATGTCACAGAAGAGATAGACAATTTCAGTTGTGAGCAAATATAATCCCAGATATCACACTCTTAAACCTGGATGCATTTGGTACCACAGTCTGTAGGTGTCTGCTGAAGTTTTGTGCATTTTGTGACCCATAGGAAGAAAAACAAACTACATTCAGCTTTATTTACATTGTCATTTTCACCTTAATCCTCAGGTGAAGAGAAATTTCTTCTTACAGCTATACTATATTTTAATTCTACTTACTATATCAGTATCTCCTTCAGACTCTTGTACTGGAAAACATGACTTAAAAGAAAACTGAGTAAAAAGCAAGTGTGTGCATTTACCACACTTGCAGACACAAAACTAGCTTGATTAGCAAACTAGACAGTAAAGAATAAGTTTTCTTCTAGAAAATGGAAGTTGAGCTTATTATTTCTTAATTTCAAGAAGGGTAAGGAAAAACACAACCCAGAAAGCACTAGTCACCATCTTTTAATCTGAAGTAAGAGTCCTGTGGGTGCCAAGATGGAAGGTAATGCTGGTTGGCATCCTCAGCATGGGCCATGTCCTTTCATTTATTAGCACGAGCATAACAACATCAGTAGCAATAGGCCTGTATCCAAATATAGACTCTTGAACCTCAGCTTCCCAGTGACTCCCAATTTCAGCCAATCTGTCCTGCTGGCATAGCCTCCTCTCTGCATTGTTGCACTGTGGGTCTATGAAAGGCACTGAGTTCTCTGTTTATCTCTTAGATGCTCTGTTTTGACATCATGTGGTTGATTTTAAAGCAGTTAAAAAGCTAAAAGAGGATTATCAGAAGAAGAGAGTTTTGAAGAATTGGCACAACCTCACTTCATGAAGGAGATACAGAACTCCCACCCCATCTCTCCCAAAAAGTGATTCTGCACCTCTCGATCATTAACATATAAGCTCCATCCCATCTCCTCTTTGAGAGTCTCCTTTCATAGTGACTATAAACATGCACACCCACTAATGCTGAACTACAGCCTAATTACTTTCTATCAAAGCCATTTAAGTGTCTTCATTTTAAAGCATTTTCAAAAGATTCAGGTAAGCAAAATTCGGAGATGGAGGGGATTCTCTGTATGAGGTGCCTGATCAAACCATGTTAATGCTCATGTAACCAGGACAGTTTCAGGAACTCATTATCTTCATGTATTCATTCCTTTGGAAAGCACATCAACACCCAAAGTAGGTATTATGAGGCAGGTTATAGAAGATACAATCTCAGACACTGTTTACCCTGATTACCTCAGTCTTCTACCACAAAATCTAAGATAGATCCCAGTGCAAAAGAGACACTCACCAGGCAATCTGGCTGCACACATTCAGCATTTAGGTTCAGGAATCAAAGAAAAGCCTTTATTAGAAATTTACACCATGCAAAGGCACAGTCTAGACAACTTAAATTCTAGACACTTTTTAATTCTCCGCTGACACACCAAATCTCAAGCTGTTACGAATCTACTTTTACAGAGAGCTTAAAAAAAAAAAAAAAGTAGGAAAACACATGCTCTTATAGGGTGTATGACACCCGTATCATATCCTTGCAGTATTTTATCAAACCTGAATAAATAATAGAACCATTTTAGAGACCTTCAAGATCAAGTCTAATGGTTAACCCAGCACTGTCAGGTCACCACTAAACCACATCTCTTAATTAATAGTACATGGGGGTTTTTTTAATATTTAGCTTTCCAAGTCTGCTTTTTCATGATTTCTTGAGGTGACATTTGTTCTGCCAGTTTGTTTTGGACTGGGGTTTTTTTTGGTTTTTTTTTTTTTTTTTTTTTTTTTGTTTATTTTTATTGTAAGGGATAGTAACAATATCCATGGGATAACATTCCAAGGATTACTTCTAAATTGCATTTGTCTTTGTCAATACCACCTCCTGTCTTCCAAGGATATCTTTTTCTTCAACGTCTAATTCCAGAAAAAAATCCAAACTATGAGGAGAATAAAGCTAAACCTAGGCACCAGCCTCTTCTGCGTGTATCTGCCACAGAAGCAAGATGAGCAGCTTGCCAATATATACGTACCATCAGAAATCTCTCACACAGCTTCAGTTATGCTGGGAAGTAGGTAAGTTCAGTTATGGCCTTTTCTTGTTGCATTTGATTTCATTTGGGAGACATACACAGCACAAAAGCAGTATTCACCAATATAAATGATCATACCTTACAAGCACTTTGCTAGTATAGAATCCCTTCTTGGACCATTATTTTCATGCTTTATACGAGATAGAGAAGCTTTCAAAAGCAGATAATAACACAAGTACCACCTAGAGTAAAGAACAGTTTATTGGGCAGGGGGGGAGCACACGTCTAAATAATGGAGTTCCTTTGTTTTCCATTCTTGTAGCTATGAGAGAGATTCAAACATGTTTCCTAGAAAGAGGAAAGAGTATCTAAAAGAACCAAACCACTATTAGAAAAGCTCATGCAAGGAAGAAGACATTCCAAACCAGAAAACAAAACAAAACCACAATATATAGGAAAACAGGGGAGATTCTATAGTTACAGATGTTCAAATGGGTGTTCAGGATTGGCACAAACTCAATGCTGAAAGACATAAAGGTAGTGGAGATAAATTCCCTCAATGAAAACAAACAAAAGAAGCTTTTTCCTAAACACTTGAAAGGTGTGCATACATGAAGCACCACTGGTTGTATTCAAAAATTAGATTATTCTTAAAAAGAAAAGCATTTGACTCTAACCAGAACTTCTTTAACAGATGGATAGGGGAATGGCAGAATAATACAATCCCGTCTGCTGTCTGAGTCCCTGCTGAGAGCTTTCAAGCTGATAATACAATTCTATTTGTGGCTAAAATCATGCTGTAAAGGCAGTTTAGCTCTTTAGTTCTCTTTTATTATTTTTGTTTGTTGCTTGTTTTGTTGTTTGGTTGTGGTTTTTTGGCAGAGATTCTTTTGTTTTGTTTTTACTTTAGGTATTAAGAAAATCAGCTGAAAAACAGTTGAGAATGTTTCCTTTTATTTCAAAGTCACTTGTGCTAAAATCTGAATTGAAAGCATCTTCTGAAACAGAAGGAAAGAATATGAGTAAAAGTTTAAGTCCATGCATTTCCAGGACAAGCATGATGGGCAAAATGACAGATCACCATTGAATTCAATAGGATATGTATCATAGAATCATCCAACTGTCAGGGGTGGAAGGGACCTTAAAGCTCATCCAGTTCCAACCCCCCTGCCATGGGCAGGGACCCCTCCCACTAGAGCAGGTTGCTCACAGCCCCAGCCAGCCTGGGCTTAAACACTTCCAAGGATGGGGCTTCCACCACCTCTCTGGGCAGCCTGTGCCAGTGTCTCACCAGCCTCATGGGGAAGAAATTCTCCCTAATGTCCAACCTGAATCGACCCATCTCATGTTTTAATCCATCCCCTCCAGTCCTATCCCTGCCCCACAGCCTAACAAGTCCCTCCCCAGCTTTCTTGTAGCCCCCTTCAGATACTGGGAGGCCACAAGAAGGTCTCCCCGAAGCCTTCTCTTCTCCAGGCCGAACAACCCCAACTCTCTCAGTCTGTCCCCATAGCAGAGGTGCTCCAGCCCTCTGAGCATCCTGGTGGCCCTTCTCTGGACACGTTCCAGCACAGCCATAGCCTTCCTGTGACAGGGGCTCCAGAACTGGACGCAGTGCTCCAGGTGAGGTCTCACCAGAGTGGAGTAGATGGGGAGAATCCCCTCCCTCAACCTGCTGGCCACGCTTCTCTTGGTGCAGCCCAGGACACGATTGGCCCCCTGGGCTGTGAGAGCAACTGATGGCTCATGCTGAGCTTCTCATCCACCAGCAATCCCAAGTTCTTTTCTCCAGGGCTGCTCTCATTAAACAGAGTACTAGCATAGATGCTGTCTGAAAAGGACTAAATCTTTGAGTTATCTTCAACAAGTTTGCTGACGATACCAAACTGGGAGCAGTGGCTGACACTCCAGAAGGCTGTGCTGCCCTACAGCATGACCTGGACAGGCTGGAAAGCTGGGCAGGGAGAAATCCAATGAAGTTCAATAAGCACAAGTGTAAAGTGCTGCATCTGGGGAAAAACAACCCTAGGGATCAGTACAGGTTGGGGGCTGATCTGTTGGAGAGCAGCTCTGGGGAAAAAGATCTAGGAGTCACAGTGGACAAGAGGATGGCCATGAGCCACCAAAGCACCCCTGTGGCCAAGAAGGCCAGTGGTATCCCTGCATGTGTTCAGAAGACCGTGGCCAACAGGTAAAGGGAGGTTCTCCTCCCCCTCCACTCTACGCTGGTGAGGCCCCACCTGGAGAACTGTATCCTGTTCTGGGCACCCCAGTTCAAGAAGGACAGGGAGCTACTGGAGAGAGTCCAGCGCAGAGCCACGAGGATGATTAAGGGAGGGGAGCATCTCCCTTATGAGAAGAGGTTGAGAGAGCTGGGTCATTTTAGACTGGAGAAAAGGAGACTGAGGGGTGGCCTTATTAATGTCTATAAATATGGAAAGGGCAAGTGTTGGGAGGATGGAGCCAGGCTCTGCTCAGCGACATCCAGTGATAGGACAAGGATTAATGGGTACAAGCTGGAGCATAGGAGCTTTCGGGTGAACATAAGGAAAAGCTTTTTCACGGTGAGGGTGACAGAACTGGCCCAGGCTGCCCAGAGAGGTTGTGGAGTCTCCTTCTCTGGAGACGTTCAAAACCCACCTGGACGCGTTCCTGCCTGACCTGATCTAGGTGGTCCTGCTCTGGCAGGGAGGTTGGGCTAAATGATCTTTTGAGGTCCCTTCCAAACCCCTAACATTCTGTGATTCTGTGAGCTGTGGTGTTCACACAGAGCAGGTATGTCTGTTAATTAAAAAAAAAAACCAACCAAAACAAACAAACAAAATCACCCACAGGACTGATACAAAAATTCAAAGTAATTGATCTCTGACTGGTAGAAAAGGAGGTCTCCTATTTTACTGGATATGGATCTGATGTAACTTTTATAGTCAAAAGTTGTCCAAACCTAAACACAATGCTTCTGTAAATATGTTACTGCAGAGATACAGGGGGGGATAAAGCTTTATTCACTCTTCATGTTGACATTAAAATAGAAACAAGAGAGATAGATGAAGACACCTTGAACCAAGCTGCACCAAGGCACAAAAGAATTTAGTGCTTATTTCCTATATATGGATTCAGTCTGGCTCCATGACTACTGCAAGATCAGCATCAATAGGAACTCTAGTTGCAAGCCTACACTCATCAGCAAAAGTTTTTTTTTTCATGGACCAGACTTGTAAATGTAAGAAGAATTCTAGAGATAGAAACAGCACCACATAAAACTGGAATGAAGTCTAACCATCTAACCAAGAGCACTCTTTCATATAAGGGGTTGACTTAACGTGGATATGAAAAGTTGAATGTGGTTTTCAATTGATTGTCCAGAAATCTTTTTACTGTAGCAGAAACTTCACGTTACACAGTAATGGTGTTGATTATTGAGAAGCTGTTGCTTGCCTAGAAATAATGCACCCTGGTAGAGATTAGCCTGTCACTTCTGCTGTTCCATTTCAGTAGAACTCTAGGTCCGATGATTTAAATGATAATGCAGATTTAACCTGTAATAGTGATAACTAATATTCAGTACACTTTGAAACCCAGATGTGAGATCTTGTCACTGTCTAGCACACTGAGAACTCTGATACTTTCGCAGCTCTGTGGAAGTTTTATTCCTGGTGACAGCCCTGCCAGAACCGGCTGGGCAGCTCAGCCTCTGAGACAATCAGCATTTTTTGACCTACGTTTTTTTAGTCAGGATCTAGTTCAGACTGGCAAAGAAGAACAGTAAAAAGCCTTCAGGCCAAATATCCTTCTCCTCACTGCAATGAAATCATGAATTTAGGAGCCTGGCATTTCGGCACAGACGTTTTGCTTGCTTTGACATGGTGTCCAATGTTTTTTGTTCTCTCACCACAGTAAACCTATCTTTTTAGTAACACATATTTGGAACCATTTTAATTTACTTCTTTCTTCAAGAAACAGAATCTATTACCAAATCCATAGACTTTTAAAGCCAAAAGACATCAATAATGTCACATGACTTGGCCTCCTGTGACCAGGCAGCCCACAAAATTTTGACCAGTTACCTATTTAGCCAAATAAAACCCTACAGTTTAAGAGATGTAATCTTAATTTAACTCCCAAATGACAGGAAATGGTTGCAATACTTAAACTTAAAAGTTTGTGGTTTATTTCTACTTCAAACTTCGGTGACTTCCCCTTCAAGCCCTTATATGTTACTAGGTCTCTGCCTGCCTGACCTGGAATTGTTTATTAAGATCAGTGTGCAACCAACAGCATTTTTCACCTCAAGGCCTGGACTAGAGCAAAGACCTCATGTCCCACTTGGTTCCCTGAGACAGATAAAGGCAAACTGCAATTTCTGTTCAATATGATTCCCAGAGCTTCTTCAATGCACAGGAATTTTTTCCATTCTGGCCATTTCAAAGAGCTGAGAAAGAATTCTAAAAGCATGTGAAGATTTGTTAGCACTGTTCCTTTATGTTCTCCACCTTCTATCTGGCCATTTACTAGAATCTTCTCATTTCAAGTACAATTACTCCTCCACTTCCTCCTACTTCAATAGATTCCTCATTCTTTATCAATAGTGCAGAGGGAGGAAGAACAATTAAATAACTTTTCTGAGCACTATACATGCCGGGTTGATTTTTTAACATTAAGCATATTCTGCATTATTAAAAGTATGGTTTTGTCTCCAAAGCACATCCCTTGCCTCCACCCTCTTTTTTTGCCCCTCAAATAAATAGAGGAGAAGATAAAATGGTGAAAAAGAAAAGAAAACCAAAAAAGACTAAATAAAAAAAAATAAAAGTTGAGCACATCAAGGTATGTTTTTATGATGAATTTGTATAAACTAGCTCTGAGACAATGTGGTGGGTTAACCTTGCCTGGCTGCCACTTGCCCACCAACCTGCTTTCTCATTCTCTCTCCTTAGCAAGACAGGGGGAGAAAGTAAGATGAAAAAGCTCGTGGGTTGAGATAAGAACAGAGAGACTGCTCACCAATTACTGTCACAGACAAACCAGACACAACTTGGAGAAGATTAATTTAATTTATTGCCAATTAAAAATAGAGCAGGATAGTGAGAAAACAAAACACAACACAACACAACACACTGTCCCCCCACACCATTCCCTTTTTCCCAGGCTCAGCTTCACTCCTGACTCTTCTTCCTTCTCCCCCCACCCCGAGTGAACTGGGCAGTTGGAGAAAGGGTGCTTGCAGTCTAACACTTTCTCTCTGCTGCTCCTTACTCCTTGCACGTCTCCCCTGCTCCAGCATGGGGTCCTTCATGAAGGGCTGTATCCCACGAGAACTGCTCTAAGTTGGGTCCCTGACACAGGCTGCAGTTCTGCCAGCACGGGCTCTCCGTGGGCTGCAGCTTCCTTCAGGGCACGTTCACCTGCTTTGGTGTCGGGTCCTGCATGGGTGGCAGGAGGACAACTTGCTTCACCATGGTCTCACGCATGGACCAAGCAGAGGAATCTCTACTTGGACACCTGGAGCACCTCCTCTACCTCTTTCTACACTGGCCCTGGTGTCTGAAGGGTTCCTTCTCTCCCATTTCTCTTGCTCCTCCCTCTCACAGCTGCTGTGCAGCATTTTCCAGCCTTTCTTCAATAAGCTATCCCAGAGGCACCACCAGTATCACTGTCTTGGCTCAGCTTTGGCCAGCGGTAGGTCTACTTGGAACCTGGTTGGAGCTGGATCTGTCCAACCTGGGGACAGCAATGTTGCTTCTTGCAGAAACCACCCCTGCAGCCTACCCAACGTAAACCAAATACAACTAGCAATTTCTTACAGATTCAGAAAAGATTTTTGTTTTCTGCTTTTTTTTCAGTGTTTATAGAAGCACTGCAAAACAGGGATACTCATGCAAGGAGTCATCAACAGAGCAGGACTTAAAAAAAAAAAAGCTATTCATAATTACATTACTTTAGTTATTAGGTTGATGTTGAGTATGTGAGACAGTAATATAAGGTTTACATAACACTGAACCACTTGGAAACATTTATGCTATGCAAACTCCAGTTATGCAGCATAAACTAGTTGGGACTTGGGACAATAAATGAGTAGTTTCTTGCTCTCAGTGATTCAAATCATTGCAGAAATTAATGGATTCCTCTGTGAATGGTTTGGAACTCAGTGCTGAAGCAACAAAAAACAATTGCCATTCTTCAGAACTGTGCCAGGGAATCCACAGATTTTTAAAAATGGTCTTTTTTATTTTTAATTTTTTTCCCAAAAAATATTTTCAAGAAATGTTGGTATATTTTTAATAAAAACATTCCACTTTCACAGTACAGGGAGGACTTTGTATCTTCTGCTGGGCTATGTGGTAATGTGCACAGGGAGAGAGCAAGCATGTTGTAAGGGGGACGTGATGCACTGCAATGTTCCATTCCGAAAGGATAATAAGCTCATAAGTACAGCACAGATATTTATGGTTTGCAGAGCATGAAGAGCGAATCCAGGTTTATTTTTGGAACACTAATATGTTAGACTGTGATGGCAAAATTAAGGAGATGCTCCCAAACCTCAACAATTACTCTATTTTAATTCATAGGTATGAGGTGCTGGTAATTCCGAAGAGAGTTTGTAAGTCTGTACTAGTCTCTAAGGCAGCTCCATCTACTTACTACTAATCACATTTCTTCTTTTGTGTGAATTTTTGAGAGGCTAAGATTTGAAAAGTTAAATTTCCTCCTAACTGGGTTAAAGTGCTCAGCCTTATGTTAAAGAGTTTCCTACTCCATTTCCACTTGTGTCTCCTAGCAACAAGTTCAGAAAGAACAAAAATGAAAGTTGCTATAAGCATATGCTCAACTCAGCTGTGGAAGTGATGAAAAATGCTTGGTTTGGGTTGTGGCTTTTGTTGTTTGTTGGACACGGTGATCCTACAGATCTTTTCCAACAATGACAGTTCTGTGATTCATAGCGTTAGGGGCTTTTGTTTTAGTGGTTTTAATTTTCTGATGTACCCATTTGCCCAGGAGGCAGAACAAAGACATAATATCAAGATAAGTAATTTCAAGTCGACAGAAATTCGAAATAAGAAATCTTAAAAACAAAATGCAAAATCTAATCTGAAGAGATGAAACTCTGAGGAATTTCAAGTTCTAGAAGGTTTTAGGTTCATGTTTTACGTGTTTATCCTATAATTGTCCAGAATCTTTGAACTTGCATGTTATTACTTGAATAAAAACAACAAAGTGACAATGAAGCTGGATGATCGTGTTGGTTCTTGAGTGCCAGCAGTAACCAACTGAAATTCACAGTCTGCTACAGCACAGAATTTTTATAACTATATAAACTATATGTTTGTAACTTTTTTTTGGAGGTACCCAAAACATGGGGCAAGAATTTGAGTTCTGCTTAGAAAAAAATAAAAGGAAAAAGTGAAAATGGTGGAAACACATCAGATATGTAAGGAGCAGTTGAATAGTTTTCTAATTAATTGTCCTATGTAAAAGACCCTAACCAAAAATGATTAGAATGACATAGCTTTAATCTGTAACATATTTTCTGTTTACTTCTACTCATACAATTCTGTTCAGTTATGATTTGAAATGGGATATTGGAAAGTGTTCACGTATGCTAACAAAAACTTTTTACATCTCTTTAGCAGCATGTATTAGTTTTTAAATTAATTAATCAAAATGCAGCTGGAACTTTGAGATGGATTATTAATGAAATTATTTTTTGCTTTGTTGAAGGTTCCAAAGAAAATAATAAAAGGTAGAGATTAAAAAAATACTTCATTCAGTGTGTATATTCATTTAAATTTTGTGTAGTAGCAAGCACATCGATTCAGAAAATGCTAGCACATACCACCAAGGCAAATCTGTGACACAATATAAGGAAAAATCATTACACACAAAGCTTAGGAACTCAAGTTTAATTTTCCCCAAATCCTGGGAAAGTTTCTCCACTACTTGAATACAGTTAGAAAAAAAGCTTCCTTTGAAGACAATTTCAGTAAATATGTAATCGGAATATGTTACAAATACAATAAAATGAACAATATAAAATATAGCCACATGTAATTGCAGATGCTCAATACATCTTTATAGAGAAAAGGTCTCAGCAAGAAAAAGCAAGTATTAGGAATGTCACAGGCTCTGTGTATGGAAGTGCCCAAGTAACTGGATGAAGTACTCAGACAATTCAAAATAAACGCCCAGAAAGTCTATCATCTTCAAACCCCCAGTGCTGCTTGACAAACGTTAAGCTTCACCTGCAAGTCCATAATTAAAATACATTCTGAATTTGTGCTCTCACTGTTAGATAAGCCTCTCTCATTCTCATGTATCACAAAACACACAGCAAAATGGTTGAACCGCATGCAGTTGTTGAAATGCATGTTGCAGTTCCCATAATGAAGGAAATTAATAATCATTGTGGCTTCTGATGTTCATCTCATACTTTTCCTTACTATAGTCATAAAATAATTGCTGTCATCTGCGAAGACTATGGGATGGTGAATGTGGAACACTGGCTCTGCCCCATCTCTCTCCTTTACAGTCTCTGACAACATCCTGTACATTTTATCTTAGTTCAGAATCATTTTTATAAACCAAATAAGGAGGAATAGCAAACACAATGAGTTAGAGAGGTACTACTTCAGCCACAGGATAAAACAGAAGGAAGAGAATGGGAGAAACAAATGCGCAAGAGTTCAGAGAAAAAAATTATTCCTAATATGTTGTTTCCTTACTGCGAGCTTGACTCCAGGAAAAGGACGTTTACATTGATTTGCAAATACCACTTAGAACCACAGACTACTCTGTTAATCCCAGCTGGAAATGGGTAGCAAAATAGTAAATTAGTAAAATTAAGTGGAATGGAATATTACAAATGTTTCTAGCTTGAGTGGCATCACCTCTTTGTTATCACAATAAAGGCAATATAAGAACTCCAGCTACTCTGCTCTCCATCCTTTATTAGTAACTCCTGTAGAAACAATTTCTACATTACTAATTTCTCTGTATAATTCTACCTCTATCTAGACAGCTTGGTCTTTTTATTGTCTTTCGTTTTCTTAATCAGAGAAAAGGATTATTGTGGCTCCTTGGTACCTTTGTGTAACCAGCCGTAACTCATCTACCAGGGAGCTTCAGGAATGCATCGCACACCATCAGCGGTCTGTGGCTGGCAGTGCTTACTGCTGAGAGGACAAACTGAAGAGCAATATAAGCACTAACATGTCAGCAAATCATTTCAGTTTGATGTAAAGTCCTTGCCAGACTCACTTTTGAGTTTCTGCCAGCGTAAGCAGGAAAAGCCAAGGCCATGGAAGCCCCTCAAGAGGGAAAGCCTGTGGGAAAAGGGCAGAGATACAGGAGAGGGAGAATCAAATTCCTGAGGGGAAATGTGATTTGATGTAACTTTTCAGAAAATCAAAACTGGTCAAGTGATCTACTTCCTTAGAGTTGGAAAAAAGTGGTTGCAATGGAGGTTACCCTTGTTCTAACAGTTTTGGGAAGGAGGGAGGGAAGGAAGGAACTGCAAAAGAGTAAAGCTTTACAATTAATTATTTAATTATAAAGCAAAAATATTTTTTTTCAACGTAGGAAAAGACATTTGTCAAGATTTCCAAAATCTACATGAAAGTTTAAAACTTTCCAAATGCCCCAAAGCAATGGTTTCTTTGCCTTTTAATTTTCCTCCCCATTAAAATAGCAAAGATTTCAATACTCCCTTTTTGTTTTACCAGGAAGTTTTTTTTCTCTCTCTCTTTTTTTTTTTTTCTTTTTTCCCTTTTTCTTCTGCCGCAGGAAGCTAGAAACTTACAAACACAAAGGCTGAAATCTTGGTCCCCAGTGAAGTCAACAGAAAAATTCCCACTGACTTCAATAAAAACGGGATAGCATTCAGAATACTCATATTCCTGAGACCTTTCTACTATATGCACAATAAATTACAGTTGGTGTCCACCTGTCATTTTGAATTTTCCTGCTTGTCATTGTCTTTCAGCTCAGAATTTTTTTTTAGCAATCTGATTTTTGAGCAATGGGTTTCAGATATTATAAGAGGGGTGAGACACAGGGATTGTGTATCACTCTATGATGGCCCCTGCCAAGTGATAATGGATTGACATTGACAAATCCCTAAGAGCTAGACCTGACAGTTAACGGATGCTGTGAGATCAGTCTCAGAGAACGGTATAAGGTTAAGGGGGCAAAAACAGTGTGAATACTCTACACTTGTCTGATTTTGAGTCTTCCAAACTAATGTGTTGAGAGCGAGAGAAACAGTGGCAAAAGGAAAGCAGGGGGAGAAGAGATAGTACAGTGAAATCTTTACATCGAACTCGACACATCAGTCATTGCAGAATTCTACACAGACTACAGGTAGTGATGATTTATAGGTGGTAAGCTTCAATTTGGGAAGCCATAAGCACATTCTTTGATCTAGACTTCTACAGATTTGTTTCCTATGTACTCAGTAAGTAATAAGTGATTTGCTATTGATTTGTCCACAGGCAGAAGAAAAGTGGATTGGTGCTGTAACCCCAATGTGAATGGGAACTTCAGGGACATAGCTGCAGAAGGGAAATGCACGCAGACAGAAAGAATGCCAGACACTTTGAATCTGTGCTCTCAAAAATGCTCCAGCTAAAGATTTAATATCACCAAACTCTACACAATTGCACTTACTTTTTTATTTTAAATCATAGTATTTAATCACAGCTAACAAAAGGAATGTATGGTAAAAGAAAATCCCTTAACAACCTGACCTGAAATCCCATGCACAGACTCCCAACATACAACAAGTACACATTATCCTAAAGAGCTTAAAATGTCACCAAGAATTTGAATATAAGGCAAAAGTAAAACCTACAGCAAATGCTTTTCCAGTTTCATAACAACTTGATTATTTAATCCCACAGTTAGTGCAAAACAGTACAAAGCCATCCCCTGTGTTTTGCATCATAAAGTTGGATGACCAATTTGCCAATAAGGGCCATTTAAACTCTAGAAGATTTTGCTTTGATTCCTGTTCCTGAATTGTAATGTTGTAGGCTTACATACAGAGTATTATATGAAAAATATCTTTGTCAAAAAATTGCCTTTACTGCTTCAAGAATGCCTTTCAGCATTCAAACTTACTTATTCCCATGACAAGCAGCATATGAGTTGTGTCTATTACATTATGTCCTGTGACCACATGTATTTACAGTCATTATTTTAATTACAAAATACATTAATAGATTGGTTGAGTAAATCACAAGAATTTGCTTTTTACTTTGTGAGAATTTTAAGAAATAAAATTTTACTAATAGACATTGTTCATGGATAGATAAAAAGAAATGGGAGTCATGCAAATATTGATAATACATTGTAAATATTCTTAATATTATTTGTCTAGATTTAATAAGAGATAAATATAATTGGCGAAGGGAATAGCTTGGGTCCAATATAATTGGCAGGTACCTTCCAATAGGGATAAGATTTGTTGCAATAAAAAAAAGCATAATATGCAAGTATTCCTACCTTTGACTCACGAAACAAAGGAAAAAGAAAAATTTACATTATTTTGTTGTTGATTTAGGGTGTTTGGTGGGGTTTTTTTAGACTTACTTTGTTTCCTGCATCTTGAGGTTATTTTACAAAACTGAAGTCAGCAAAATTCTGGTTTAAGCTCAATTTATTAAAATTTTCCCTGCTCAAGGACAGATTCCCCAGAGCAAAAACGTTGGGCTTTAAGAAGCCAGTTGCTTCATCAATCAGTCTTCCATATAGATGTTTGAAACAACAGCAGCAGCATACTATGCCTGATAACATTTCTTGATATCCAAATACTGGGCCTACTCTCTTTTGACTAACAGCTTTAGTCAGCTAAGAAAGAAAAACATGAAAGGATGAGTATACAAGAGGTTAGAAAGTTTGCCTCAATGTCTGCACCTCGTCTAATAAGCAGCTGCTCTCTCCTTCAGAAAAAATGGAGGAATATGCAATAAACCTACACCAAATAGCTCGGCAATGTTTTCTGGTGACTACAAACACGTATAAATTAAGCCCAGTCACTTGTAAGGACTGACCAACTCTCATCTTTTATGCGTTCAAGGACATCCCTCCTTCAGGGATCAAAAAGTAGTATAAGGATGAGACAGGAGTTTTTGCCTCTGGTCTTCAACCACCTGTTTCAATGATGAAGCACTACAACACTGAACTGCACATGCCTGCAATACCCATTGAATTGCAGGCTAATTTTTGTACAGAAATAATGGAAAAAAATATCTGCAGGTTCTTCTCCTAGGACCTGCAGAACTGAGGTGGTCATAGTCATATATCACATACATAATATGTACATAATATGACATTAAATGCTGACAGACAGATTCTCAGGGTGCATAAAGTAGAGCTTTCCTACCCTCTATTTGAAATGGATGTCAGCTAGGATCAGAACCATATTTATAAAGACTATACAGTAAGTCAAGGTGCTTGGTAAAACAAAAGATCATTTACACAAACACAGACTCCCATGCTTGTTAAAACAAGTAACTCGATTTTGTTAAAACTGAAATCTTTGCCCAGATAAAATGAAATTTTGAAGACAAAATGGTGAAAATTTGAGACAAATTAAGGCATCTGTTTCATGAGTACATGGGGGAAAATAGCAAAAAACACTTTTAACATAACTCCTCAAATCATTTTCAAGGCCAAGCTGAGCTTAATGCTCAGGAGGAGACAGTACAAAAGGTCCTAAAAAGGCATCACTAAGGTGCAGACCTAGATAAAAGACAGTTAATTATGCTCACAGATATTTATTACCTCAAAGTGTCTACATAAAATGTAGCTTTTAAACTATTATCCAAGCAAAACCAATGATTCTAACTGGTCCTTTTTACTCTGTATTGATATTCTGTAGAGAAAAACCATACATAAGCACAATTTCTTAAAACACACCCAATACCAAGAAGCATACGTTCTAAGTGTAAAGAGCAACCTGAAAATGAATAATAAACACTCTTTCTCCACCAGTTTGACTTTCTTAAGAACACAGCTATGAAAACTATGTCACTCATAAAACACACTGATTATAAAAAAACCCCCATGTTCCCAGTTTTCAAGTGAGGATAAGTGGTAAGTGGTGGCAGATATCTAAGCAAATGCACAGTTAAAATGAAAATATATGGAAAATAATTTACTTAAGAGCACTACATTAATTTTGAAATCATAATCACAGTGTGAATTTGCATATGGCCCATGAAAGAGAATTAAAAATGCGGACCATTATTTAGCAATGGACAACTGAATAATGCATGTTTACATTTAGCATTTTCCTTTGCTATTCTCCTTAAAAGAAAATCTATATAAATTTATATTGTTTGTTCTTTGCTTTTCTCTGATAGCTAGAAAACAGCTGTTGTACTGCATTGGACTTTGACTGGCTAGATTGCAAGGCTCAATAATCTGTCTCTGCTCAGGGTTAAGTGATGGAATTCATTTAAATGCCCCAGAAGTAATCATCCACAAAGAGTACATTATTTCTCTTTTATGAATTTTCAAACCTAATACTGATGGGTGGCATGCAATTAAACCTGATCAATATGTAATTTAGGTGGGCTGACATGTTTTCAAATTCTCAGAATATAGATTCTTTCAATATTGCAAGAGCTTAGTGAAATACTCAGCCCTTATGAAACAGCCAAAGCAGTTTAGTACAGTAAAACAACAAAACTATGCCTATTCCAAAGACAAATGGGGAAGAAATTAAACTTGTAGATACCAACTTTTTAAAGAATTCATTATCTTAGTACTAAATTGAGAGCTTTCTTTGCAGAATCAAAATAACTATTTTGATAGAAATGAACATGCAGATACAGAGGCTTAGGTGCTGCATTATAAAAAGCTGTGGATTAGGCTTTTTCTTTTTTTTTACAGGAAGTTTACACATAGCTCTGAGAAAACTGAGTTATGACAACAGTCAGTTATGTGTCACAAATATTTCTCCTGGAAGACTGGATTAGCACAAACTTTAAAAGTTCGTTTCCTCTTTTAAACCTTGGGTTATCACAATGATCTGCTGCATTAAACCAATAAAGAGGGAGAAGTACAATGTCTTATGACCCTAAGGGTCATCAGTGACAGTTTCTAGTATTACTAATTACCTTGCTGTTCTTTACACGATAAAAATTACACCTGAGTTCTTATAGTATTATGTTATATATCTTATTTTATCTTATTTTATTATCCTATATATATTATCTTATACTATTACATTATTACATCACTCTTACATACACCGATTTTAAAATGTATGCCTGGGTTTCTAGGTGGATTCCTTTTCTGTTTGCACAGACAGCACCCACATTACTGCCCAGAAAAAACACAGTCATGCATTATTCTCTCAAAAACCAATATTTGACAAACAAAGGAATTTTTTAATCTTTCGATATTATGAAAACTTACTTACAAATTTGCTACTGGTTTTACACAAGAAGGAAAGACTGAGCTGCCTGTTTTCTCTAGCTTTTGCTATCACACACAAACATCATTTATCAGCTGCTTCTATTTATTTTTTTTTAATCTTTTGGGGTTATTTTTACTTGGCATCGTTACACAACTACTGTAAGTGCTGAAGATGTATGAATGAACGATGAAGCACAAGTGTGAGCATCACCTGGGATAAATTTTCAGATTGACTCTGCCTGTTTTCTGTTTTAAGAGTTTTTAAATCATCCTCTGTTGCATTCATGCCATGTGATCACTCATTCCCCTGCCCAGTTTCAGAGATGGACGTAAGCAGTGGCACAATTTTGAAACCCTTTTCTCATCAAGTGGGAACAGACTGGGAGAAAGCAAGTTCCTAATTTTTTTTTTCACAGTTACAGGGGTGTAAATCTGCTCTGAACACGTGGATTGAAGTTATTCTGGATCTCTGAAATGCAGTCGTACACAGATCTAATAGGTGCCCACAGACAACTGCCCCCATGCACACTCAGGGACCGCGCTATTCAACCGCAGCGTCCAGGTTAAGCCTTGAACTGTGCCAAGAGAGGAAAGAACCCTGCTTGCTGTCCCTGGGTCTGGGTGAACATCACAGTGACAAGAACATAAAAGCAAGAGCAACATCGAGGCAGGTCCAGAGTGTAATCCCAGTGCCTACACGCTCAAAAATCAGCGGTAGGAGGGAGGTCTGCAAACACAGAGGCACTATGGTCTGTGTGCAGCCACAAACAAATTAGATAAAGCATTTGTCCAGCAAGCGCCTTTCCTCAAGGTGCAAACAGTCCATTTTCTAAATGACCTGTCCAGCCTGTGCATTTAAGATCTCTCGAGTTTTTAAATTAGCTAAAAACATTTGTCCCTCACAAAAGCCAAATAAGAGTCATGATTATTTTAGGTCATCTGAACAGAAGCCTGGATTTTCTACAGCAAATGCATCTTTATCAGTAACTAGATGGAAAATCCAGAATAAAAAGAGTTTCTACTACAATACTACAAAATAAAAAGAGTTCTCTATTACAATAATAAATAAAAACCCCCAACTGTTCTACCGATTACTGATTTGATTAGCTGCTGAATAAATATTTGCACGTCCAACTTCAGTAACTTTTCCTGTATTATGTTCAGGACTGGATTTCTGTGAATGAAAAAAACCAAGAAACCAAAGATCATTACAAATACTAAAAATCTTTTGTGAAAATATAGTAGATTTGCTTAAAAACTGCACCTCCTGAGTGCCAAATGTACATCTAAGAAGAGGCAGCAGTTAGAACATGAATTGAAAACAGAAATATACTCATTTTCAGTAGGGAAATCACTCTAGAATCAAGCAGCTTTATAAAAAATGCATTAAGGGTTTTCAACATGATGCTAAAAGCTGTAGGCTTAAATAGAAAACATTCATTAAAAATTTCTACAGAAAGCAACAGCTTACTATTCAGCTACAGCAAAGCATTTCATTTGTAAATTAATAAGCCTTTATAATAGCTACAGCTGATTTAAAAAAAAAAAGCTGATTGGAAAGCTCTACCGACTCTTCACTGTTAAATTCTAGAAAAATCTTCTACAAGGATTTAATTTCCCCCTTTAACAGATATGGGCACAGTATCAGTGCAGCACGGAACAGGGGCTCCAGCCCAAGCCACTTCCAGCTTCTGGCGAAATCCCTGGGAGCTGCTGGGAGCAGGTGCTCCAAGGAGCCCAGCAGAATCCAGCCCACCCTTGCCTTGAATAAAATGCTAAGTGAGTACCTGCGATGTGTCATTTCAAAATGCCTGAAGTGATAGGAAGGGGAAGACATTCACTGAGCTATTTGCTGATCACTGGGACAGAAATGACAAAGGATTCTGTCCATTAGTTTTTCAATACAGGGTTCAATAGCAGTAGGAAATTGATGGTGTAACAGTGGCATCGCATCGGGGAAACTTATGATGCGGACAATAGCACTTCCAATAAAAGGGCTTTTGATTTTCTGTGTGTCAAACTGTTTTAATATTAGGGCATTTCTAGGTCAATGAAGGGTTAATGTAGCACCATAAATCATATCCAAACAAGAGCCTTTAACTGCCTGCGTTGAAGTAGTATTCTACTAAGGTCAAAAAAGCATTAAGAGAAGAAAAGCAAAAAACACACACACAAAAGTAGGTTGTGAAAGCAATGCAGAGCCACATTTATTCCACTGCCCCAAAACTGACATTGACACAGCATACTAAAGAGAGTGAATAATAGGTGAATTAGAAATTAATGATTCCTCTGCTATGTAAATGGCAATTAAAGGACATACCATGCTGCAGGCTCTGTCCTAAAACTCTTCTCCATTTGTTTGGATTGGAATTCATAGCATATGTAAATGCAGCAACAAGACCTGGTGTGTTTTTACAAAAACCAGAAATCTGGGCATAACTTGCTTCTTAATTTTATATTTGCAAATTCACCTTTAAAATAGAATTTCAGGGAAAAAAATATTCTGTAGCTAATTTCTTGGTATGAATAAATAATGGCTGCACAAAGTAACACATTATACCTTCAACACAGCACAGTAGCAAAACTCAATAATTTACATTGATTATAATCCTGCACATCAAAGTGTTACTCTAACAAAGCAACAGAATGACTGCTATTTGTAAGTGCCTTCTGTCCTGAAAGGTGCTCGAAAGAACTGTTTTCCTTTCATGGTGTCAAACCATTATGTTTTTATCTCATAAAAAAAATTAAAAATATCCTTTTATTTCCATTACATGTAAATACAATTAATAACATGACAAATTCAATAAAGAACAGAGGAGTTGCAGTAAAGGAAAGCATTCGTTGTTTTGTACACGCTCTTAGTTGAGAATGGCTGCATCTATCACATAAGGGACAGAGCAAAGGCTGTTGGAGCAGAAGATTCCTTTAGGGACGTTGTCGAACAGGAGAAGATCACAGTCCAATACTGGTTTACTACTGAAGGAGCAGGATCTACTTAAAATAAAAATTCCAGTCCAGCTTTGGGAGTTACTGTACCTTGTAGTCAGTCTAGCGAAAGAATGATTCAGAACTGGGTAAACTTCGACACATTTGTCATTTAAAATCTGCAAATTCCTGCAATATTCTGTGCTAGCATGTGAAACAAATGGGCTTCTGGGAGGGAAAGCTGCATTGACAAACTCAGCAAAGAGCAATTTTCTGTCATTTAATGAAGGATGGAGGGAGGCCTTGATAAAGTACCCACTCATTACAAGTTTGTTTTTGTATGTGTGCCTGTGTGAGAGACAGAGAGAATGTGTGTGTGTTGATGACAGGGTAATCTCACTAGTTCAATCTTCTCAGACAAGTCAGACTTGCTAAAAGCACTCTTTATTTTCTTGTAAATTCAGTTAGACACACTTTCACGCACATACATGCACGCAGGCATTTCCTGTCTGGTAAAAGATGCACAACGTTTTTCCCTGTTCGTGTGTTGTCTCTTTTTGTATGAAATGCAGCAATCAATTGACCAAGTTTTCTCTCCTTCCTTAGTACATAGGAAATATTACAGAAATAGGGGGAAAAGTTTTGGTCCCATACATATTGTATATAAGGCAGTCAAACACTTGCCTCTTACGGTCAGTTTTCAGAACCAGGCAAGTCTGTGCTGCATGTCATCCTAGACCATGTCTGAAAATAAGATGACAATTACCTGGTTTTGTCCTGTGCCTCATACAGAAAGCAGGATAAACAGATATTTTATTAGCATCGTAAATTCAGCTTAGTTGTGCAGTACATCTGCAGGAGTGCTGTGGTTTAACTTGGAAGAAATACTCCTAAACTGCGAGCGGATGTACATCAGCCCTTAGTGGCTCAGCCCTTTAGTCCTCAAAGAGCTGCTACAATTTCAAGTCAGTGAAACAAAGTTGTTGGCTGGTTTCTTTAGTGAAACAGCTTTTACATTTTTACCTTTATTTCTAACTATATTCTAATAAAGGACTGCATCTGTAACAAATCAATTCAGATGCTTCCCAATAAAACATAATTCATCAATTCCTTTGGGTAAAAATTTTTCCTTGTGTTTGGAGTAAACCATAATTGATTATTGGTGCCAACAAAATACAAGAAGCATAGGTGTGACTGGACCCATGGCATATGTGTATCTACCTCAGCTTCTCAGACACGTGACAAGCATCCCAAGAAGCACATCCAAGGTTCCCCGAATGAGGTCCTGATCCTGCTAAAGTCAATGAGGCAGATCCACAGTCAGATGGATTTTCTCTTGGACTTTGGTGAAAACTTGTATCAGCTGGAAGCTCAGTGTATATACTGGTTTGTCTGAGATATAAGAAACATGTTAAACTCCTTTTGCTGGTGACTAGATTTACCTTAGTTCTTTCTCATCATGCAATACTTATAGATGTGGTTAGCAAACAAACACCAGCCTGCTAACATCATTAACCATATGCTTATACATAAATAAAGAGGTAATTTCTAAGAAGCTGTGATGGCTTCTGCTGTATTAGGGAAAAACAAACAAACAAAATGCCAAACATGTGAAATAAAACTGGTTACAAGAGATTAACCACAGCTTACAATGCTAAAATTTCCCAGAATTTCAGTTTGTCAAACTGTAGCTGTATCAGAAAACTAAATTTCAGGACAGTTGTTATTGATTCCTGTTAGTTTCTATATTTTTTTATATGTACACATTAAGTTACACACTCATAACACGTGCATGCCAATTCCATACTTCCTCTCTCTGTTCTACTGTCCTTTTTCTTTACTGATAGTAAAAAAAAAAAAAAACAAAAAAGCATTGTAGCCATTTGATATACTGCTTTGGTTGGTATTGTAACACTGAGATGTGATCAGTATTTCTTTCCCTATATAAATGGAAATTTTTTACTAAATAATGGTTTGCTTGATGTTTTAAAACATAGAATGCCAAAACCCATTAGGAGGGCACCTTTCTTGGGGTATGCCTGTTAAAATAATGATGTTTTCATACCAGTGCTCTAATGCTGCATAATATTTTATGGTGCAATCTACATTTTAGAACTACACCGCTATTTCGATATATTAGCTAGCAAATTATTTCAAAAACTTATTAAAAGTATATGTCTCTGAAATACAAATATGGCAAGACTTATAAATTTTCTTTGATACGTAGTTCAAACAATACACAAACTAAAATTTTCTGCAAGCCTTTAACATATAGACCTCCTGGTGTTTCCAGGAGCCAAAACCATCATGTTCCAACATTTTTGAGAGGAGCAAAGGTACTGTTTACTACCCAAGGCAGCCCACAGGCTTGACACCGAAGCACTGCAGTAAATGCAACACGCCAGCTGCTACCCGTTCCCAAAACTGAGAGCCAATGACACATTGCACAGGTATGTCAAAATTACAACTACTTTGTATTGTTGAACAAGATATTTGGTCCATACGGAACTCTGGTCCTTTCCTCAAGTTTTTGAGATGATAGAACTCTTTTCTCTATTGTACCTGTGCCATACTTGAAGGTAAATTAATTCTCGATCTTTTCAGTAAACCTATGTTTCTGTTCTGGAAATGAGATAACAAATTCTAACACGCATTTTAGCTTGTAGGCAAATGCAAGATTTCACAGCACAGCTACTGAGACCAAGAAAGTTCACTGGCAGTTTCCAGTGAACGCAGAAATAAAAGATCAAAAATAAAAACCACACAAAACCCCCAAACACTCAGAAACCCCCACAACAAAATCAACCCCCCAAAAAAGGAACCACACAACGTCTCAGACATAAAGCCTCTCAAGCTGTCTAATCAAGCCTGCCCAGATAAAGTTCACCTCTGTGTGAACATAACCAGTTTTAAGGCACAATCTCGCACAAATATTTGCGCAGGATTGTTGCTTCAGTCACTAGCCGGAGTGCAGTCTAGGAACACGGTAGTGCTCTACACCCTCACTGAGGACACCGTGAAGGATCATTACCTCACGGAAGTACCGGGTGATGCTCACTGAACGAGACAAGAGGTACTTGAAACAAACGGCAGCCTCAGCTCGTAACTCACAACACTGCAAATAAGCCCCTAAATTTACCATTGTTTTCCTGACGGTTGGTTTAAATTGCACTTTCCTGCTACATCTCTTTAAAAACCAACCTTTTCCTAAGGTATTTCCCCATTTGCTTATTTGGAATTAAAAAAAAACCAATAAAAAATAAAATAAAACAAATAAATAAATAAATGAAAAAGAAAAACACCAAAACAACCCAACTTTAAAAAATTACTCCAGTATACTGAAAACTCATGAATTACAGTTAATGACGGAACATTTAGAGCAGATTCCCAACCTTTTCATAATCTTCCAGGGAATCCTTGATTTCTAGATGATAAAAGAGGCTGTATAAGCAGGACCTAATGAGCACATACAATAAAAGCATGTGTTTACACTTTGCTTTAATGAAAGAACCTAGAGTAGATTTCTAAAACATTCCATAGCTGTTGGCAGTGGTTGCTTTCAAGTTGCAGACTTCCAACAAAATTGTAAGAAGTGAAAAGAATCCCCACCTATTTGCTCTGACAAGCCATAGAACCCACCTTTTTTTCTAAGGTATTGCATTCCATTTCTATATTGTTTTGTTGTTGCTGACTATCCCTCTGGTGCATATCCATGCTAGGGTACAAAACTGCACGTTGGAGTATTGGGTGAGCAGATGAATCATCTGTCCCAGTGGCAGTGTGCTCAGTTCAGGCTCACACAGATAGTAAGCACTGGTGTAATTTCCATCACTGGATTCTGTGAAATCTGAATTGGTCTGATCAAAGATTAATTCAGCTTTAGTTAAATTTTCCTTTGCTATCCATGGTTAATTGGAGCTTAACTGCCACTGGGAAGTGAAAAATAGTGAGATGTATGGTCGAAGTCTCCTTTTTCCAGAAAGGCTTTACATCAACTCTATACCAGATTAGAAAAAATTATGAGTTTCCTGGTTAAACTTGTATAACTGCTTCTTTTCACAACTACAAAGGGTACAAAACCAGTAAAGCTATCCAGGGGACTTTCTTCTAGATCATTAAGCAAGGTCTCCTCTTACTTACACTAGTGCAATATAAAGCCTTTGCAGTGGTTTACATATCTGTAGAACAACTCTCACCCCCCACCTTTGAGGTATATAAGTAGCAACGGGACATAAAAACTTCCCAAGTGTCTCACAAAGATGACTGATATTTGGATAATCTCCACATTATTTTTCTGTTGAATATTGTTCCAAACCATCATTTTTTCCCCTCTAAAACTTCATTTCAAAAGCTCTTTTCTCCATTCTAAATAGAAAATCAGATTTGCAGAACTGAAAATAAAAGCTACTGGGTTTGTGCCTGTATAAATACCAGTCTGATCAGAATACAGTATATTATTGGATTTTTAATTTTCTTTTCAAACCAAGCTATGTTAAGCAGCCTTTAGCGAGCTGTCACAGATGAGACCAATAAGCACATCCTGACTTAACACACATCAGGGGTTGCCAAGGATACACTGTCAGGGGACTAGGGTCAGGAGTCAAACTGACCAATATTGAGTAAATTACATTGGTTCGAATGATTCCCCCTGAGCTAGTAATGATATGGCATGCACATAGTTTTGCTCTGCAGACTGATAAATACTGCATTTGAAGGCTAAACAAGGAACAAAGCATGGAAAAATGATTCTCTATCGACTGCCATAAACATTCATTCACATTATCTTGAGATTAAAAAAAATACTATCATTGAAATTATCTCTATTCCTTTTCTGAAGAAATGTAATAAAGGGACTGAGGCTCTTCATTTCAAAAAGAAAAACAAGTAATAAGCTAAAATAATTGGAAAGGGCAATGTATGCAAAAGGGTCCAAATCACTTTTCATATTGTGCACTTGTACAGTCCTTTACTAATATGAAATGTATTACAAAATCACTACCAAATAGAACTGCTCCTGACATCTTGCAGTAGGAAGCAGAATGAGCTTCCTTATTTCCACCCATACTTGATACTATTTTTTTTTCCAGTCATGAGTCATCTGAAAGAAAAAGTTGGGTCAGAGATGTAAAATTATGACACCTTTCTGGATGCTTTTGGCTTGAAGGTGCTGCCTAATACTTGATTTCTACTAAATCAAGTTATGACAAATTCACTGTGCAGAAAATTAACTACGCTGGCCTTGTGTTAATTTGAACTAACTTTAGGCAAGACCTACTAGCATCAGAGAGCATGAATCTAAGAGAGACTGACACTGACCAGTCAGCATATCACAAAGGAGCCTTCTCTGATTTCTTTGAGGCCCAATGGGAGACAACATTTGTAAGATGTAAGAAGTAAAGCTCAAATTTACATTTAGAGCAGAAGTTTGGGTGACACATTTTACAATTTAAAATTTTATTTGTTCGTTGCTTGTATTGTCTTGCTTCTCTTAGAAATTCCTCATCAAATAACTACCAGGGAGAAGCATCTGACTTCTTTCTCTTCATCCCTTGAAATCCATATTTTTCTTCCACAATCCTCACTTTCATCCTTTCTACATTTCATGTTTGGTGTGGTTTTTTTCTATTATTAGACGAACACTTTTTTTTCCAAGGCAATTTCTATTATATTTTCTTCTTTGAGCTATTCCTTTCATTCTCCTTACTGTATTTTTCCCCTCCCTGATCCTTGCCAGTGAACATAGACAGCAAATCTTCTTTCCACCTTCCATATCTGTGTCTCCAAACAAACAGATTTAGTATCTTGCAAGACAAGGTACTTTATGCTCTGTCAACAATGCTTTAAAATTGCTCTTGTCCCCTGTATGATTTTTGTCACTAGTGGTGATATAATATTTGCATATACATGCACATATCATTGTTTGTTACCAAACACTCAGTACAATGTTGCAAACAGATTTCTCCATTAACCTCCTGTCAGAAAATAACATAACCTCTCTTTCTCACCAATGCAAATGGTTTTAGGTCCCATCTCTCCTTTTCTGTCACTGCTTGGGGGCCGTGCTTTGAAGATAAACTTCAGTGAAGAAATACAGAAAAGCAGGTGCCTCTCACAAGATTTACGCTGTTCGTGCTCACTGTTGTACAACAGCAGCCGTGGACACTCTGAGCAAAGCTTACTGAACAGCCAACCAACTACTCATCCCTTTCTCATCTGATTTGTCCTTCCGTTATATTAAACGCAGGAGAGAAAAGGTAGTTTTCTCACGGACAAAGCGAGTCCTGGTGCATCCACTTCCCTCACGCCAGTGAAGGTGTTTTTTGGCATTGCTGAAACCTACTAATCTGTCTGCTCAGAAAATGATCTGTCCAAAAACCTGGTGACACAGGAAGGAGTAGCAATGGCCACCAGTGTGGGACACGCCTGTATTTACACCAGATCAGACAAGACGCATCCCTGCGGTCAAAGAGCCTGCACTGGCAGGCACTTAGAAACTGCCCAGGAGCTCCTCTTCAATACTGGCTACACCACTCTTCTTGGTGCAGTCACCAGCAGAGCAAAGGAGACAGTTCATGAAGCAGTAAATTGAGGTGCCATCTCTCTACTGAGCAGAGTCTGATGACTCCCAGACCTGAGCTGTGATCCAGTTTCTGCCACAGTGGAAAGCACTGCTTTTTGGCTCTGGTAGACAAGCCCATGACATCAGTTTCTTTTGATTTGCTGGGCACATTTCCAAGGTGCACTTAAGTGTATTCTTCCAAGAACAGGCAAAAAACAATTTATCTCCTTTTCTAGGAAAATTCTGCTCTCCCTGAATTTTGAGCAAGGGGAATTTTTCAACCCTCAGTTAATACAATCACATTGAAGTACAGCAGATATAATATATACAAAGTTCTCAAGCAGTATCAGTGTAGAAGAACTGCAGGCAGAACTCAAGATTGAAGGCATAAAGTACCACAAAGCTAAAAAATTCCAGATGTATTTTCAACAGTAAGTCTTTTCATATTAATTTCATTTTGATCTGCATATGTATGAAATTTTCTTTGTCCTGCTGTAGTCATCATCGGGATTAAACACAGGATTTACATCCACATCAGAAATCTCTACTATAGAGCTGAGCAAAATGAATATAAATGCAGAGAGAGACTGTAGAACACCTAACCATTACTTTAGCACTGACAAATGGTGTTAAGATGACGACATGTACAGGAGCTGAACGTTATGACAACAAAAGAAAGTAGGGAACAGGTATAAGATTGCAGTCTACAAAGGAGGTGGGTTGGATGTTTGGCTCTTGGGACTGAGTAGATGTGACAGCGGTCACTGGTCCCTTTTTCACATGTATGGCTAGAAATTAGAAATTTTGGTTACCCTCACTACCTCTTATTGCTTAGGCTGGTACTTCTGTGGCAGAGTTTTGTAAAGCCTGTCCTAAAATAAAACTATAAATGCAGACAACCAGTACACATTCAATAGTGGAAAGTTTGACAATATGACTGGGCAAACTAGTTTGCGTCTTCTGAAACGCCTAAGCACTACATTCAGTAGGTAGTGAGATTAGGTAGAAATAAATATTACTCCAAATCCTATTTAATTCAGTGTTTCACGAGAGCTATCGCAGAACTACATACAAAAATGATCTATGGTTCTTCTGCTGGACCCATTGTGCAGGTGAGAAAGCATGTTGCACAGAGAAGGGCACCTTATGTTGCTTCATGAACTGATCCCCGACTGACTCGTCGAAGGACATTTGTTTCAGTTACATAAACTGCACTGATGATGTTGTAATTTCACTGCTGTATCAATAGAGAGGGTGACTTATGAGTGTGGTACTAAACTTCTTCCACAGGAAATAACGACTGAGATTATTAACAAATCACAGCTCCATTTATACAAAGAAGGCTAGTTCTTTACAAAGTACACTACTTAAACCACAATTAGTCCGTTCACGCTCTGGCAGCTGGATATATTGTTCTAAGAAGTGCAGTAAGATCTTCACTGAAGATTTAAACTGTTGCAAACAACTTCCATTCCACTTCCAAGCTTGAACCACTGTCTGTTTGCAATGCACTGCTCGTCTTCCCGGATAATGGCGCTAAGGTCTCATTTCTCAAAAAGAGACAGGTGAAAAAGAAAGAAGACTGAAGAGAGCATTGCAGTTACTCCATTCGAATGTCTGGAATTTGAGGAGAGCATTGTTTTGCTAGAGGCACTATCTAAAAGTTAATTCAGTTAATTTGAAGGACTAACATGAGCTGCTGCTCTCAGAAAAACAGCGTGAAAAATGATATAGTACATTCATATGGTGTCTGTGCAAATATCAGTCTCTTAGCACCGCCGCTTTCAAGAAAATATGAATTGCCTTGCACTTCCTCTACTCATTTACTTCGCAAGAATCTGCACACCAAATCAGTTTGGCTTATTCAATACCCACACAGCTCTATTCTTGATCAGCAAGAGTAACCAGAATAACCAATGCCTCCTTTACACAGCGAGTACAAAGCAGATGTGATCAAACCCAAATGGAAAGTAGTTATGAGTTTGTCTAAGCCTATAGGGACTGCACAAAGGACAAAGGAGTAGAAGTCTGTTGTCCTTCCAGCTTATCCTTTTTCTAGAGTATCTAAAACTAACTTCATGTTCCCATTTTGCCTAATTAGAAAAAAATAAAATAAAAAGAATGCTGAAACAAAAACATGTCATGCAAGGAACTAAATTATTCATCACAACAGTATTATTAATACAATTAATACTTTTATTAATGTAACTGGTTTTTATATTGTTCTTGTTGGAATGTTATAAAAAGTATAAAAGACAGTACTGCACAAATTTGACCCTTACAATAGTTAAAGTCTATGTTAGATAATAAAGAGCAGTATTTTTAAGATAGTGAAGCCATCCTAGGTAGCTACATGAGTTGTTCAAAAGCCCAATTAGAAAAAAAAAGCTTTCACTGTAAATGAGAATTACACATTTCACAGCTTCCTACTGTATTACCAAAAAACAGCAGAATCTTCTAAAATCTCCCAATTTAAGGCCTCATTAACTTATGTAATAACTTGCGTGGTGAATTCACAATGCTGTAGTTAAAGGTCAACAGACATTAAGCATAAATGTTTAAAAAACATTCTATAAGAAGCATCGCTCTCCATGACATAGTTACAGCTCACTTCGGTGTTGCACTTGATGTAGAGATTCAAACTAATTTTTACATAAGAAATTTCTATCTGAAATCACGTGCACTTAAACCTCAGAACAAATTACCACAGATTTTACAAGTAAATTGATGGCTTTAAATTAAAATTAAAGATGGATCTTTCCAGAAATACAGCAGTCCCTTTCCCTTCAGAGTGCCAGAATCATTAAATGATACTGATTTCCAAAATTCATACCAAGGATTTTCAGATTACCATTTTCCTCATTATTTTTCTAAGAGAATTTCATCTGTTGGGACGCTGGCTATGCAAAATGAAACTGGGGGCGTGGGAGGCTTTGCAGAGAAAAATAAATTCTGTGAAGAAAAGAGATAGCAAAGGAAAAGGGAGCAGTAAGAGGCTGTGGATACGTGAAGGGCAGGCTGAGTGAAGAAACCTGGATTCATGTTTTTCA
Organism: Todiramphus chloris collaris; assembly: GCA_025345505.1. Lineage (NCBI taxonomy): Eukaryota > Metazoa > Chordata > Aves > Coraciiformes > Alcedinidae > Todiramphus > Todiramphus chloris. Next base: position 10,671,010 of record JANVCC010000270.1, read on the forward strand.
TTTGTCTCTCTGCTTTTTAGCACTGCCTGGCAATAAAGGAGAAGTAAAGGCAATTTAGCTGGCCTATATGCTCTGTTTCATAGGATAATCCAAAGAGGAACAGGACAGACAGAACCTCAGTGGTCACTAAGGCAACCATGTCACCAGTTGAGAATAACATTACTATTCATAAATTGACTTGATGAAGAAGATTAACATACCCTTCTATAGATGCCACTTGTGAGAACTCATCAAGGATGCCATGTTCAGGCTGGTTTCTCCAGCTCCTGAAAGACAGTGTCATACTGGATTGAGCCCAGTGGAGAATCACCAAGGCAGGCAGCGTGCCAGAGCACGGATGTAGGTGGGAAGCTGAGGGATATGGGCTTGTGGAGAAGGGTCAGGGAGACTGCACTGCTATCTTCTCAAATGGGAGAGTCCAGAGAAGACAGAGTCAGACTCTTATTAATGAGAAAAGTAATAGAAAGATAGATTTAATGAGAAAATAATTTCCTATTTATTGTCAATGGTCAGCTATCCTGAATAATCCTCTTTAAATTTAAGAGGAGTTGATCTTAAAATTGTGAGATCTTGGGGGGAAAGGGAAAAAAACAAAAAAACCAAAAAAAAACAAAGAAAGTTGTGTTTTCTTATACATGAAGATAAGAAAAGTTTGCAGGAAAAAAAAAATCCATTTCTTTTTTAAAAATTCTCATTAAAAAAAATTGATGACAACTCCATTCTAATAAAATGCTTAAAGTTAATGAAATCAGTACTTCTAGAAGAGAATATTTTAAGCACCAGATGTAACGATGTGAGTGTAACACATCTGCGTGTTGTTATACAGCCATAGAGTTTATATGTGTTTCATATTTATGCTTTAACATTGTTATATGCTTACAATAGATTTGCTACCCGGTGCTTGAATTGTCACCATGGGTCACCCCCTCCACCAGTCCGAACCTTGCAGTGCCCAGGTACCCAGGGAGACAGCAGCGGTGTGGACATACCCAAAGCAAGCGGCATGGGAGGCTGGAAGAAGGGAAATGCCCTTTGGCCTCCCCAGGCAGACTCTTCTCCATCTCTGATGTGTGACATTCGGCCACTAAGAAACCTGTCTTCCCAAGTACAGACTGCGGGACTGGAAAGTCAGGACATGGGTGAATGTCCTAGTAGGAGACTGGTTTGAAACAAGTAAAAGAAGGAAAAATTTCTTCAGATTTCAGGGTTACACTACAGGAAATATTGAAACATACAAAATTACAGCAACTTTGACAAGAAACTCACATTTATTGTAAAGGAGCAGAAATCCTGTGTCCTGCATTCTGTTAGGAGCATAGCCCATGAGTGTTGGAATGTAATAAGGAATGCCTACACATTAGGAGGACATTTTCAGCCTGGCAGAGCACTTTTGAAGCTGAGCTTTTGACTGTCTTCACTTACTGTGCTTTGCCTTGCATTGTGAGGTGGTTGGAAAACATATGACTGGATTCTTTTCTGATGCAACTCAAACTAAATTTAGTGCTCTTCAGCTGCTCCTGTGAATTCAGTCCACATGATGAGATTAAAGCTAATCCAAAATTAACTTATCAAAATAGGTATGAATATTGGGTCTTCAGCGACAGTTGGGTTGTTTCCTGCGTGCAGATCCCCTCCTTTTTGCACTGATTACTGTAGAGAGAGCTTTAAGACTTAGAAACCACTGCAAATTTCCTCCCTTGGAAGTTGTGTGTAGACCACACTGCCTTTGTCCAAATATATCATCCTTGGGCGCTCATATGATGTCTGTAATTACAATAGCTGTTCTCCTGTTTCTACACAGATTTTCAAGCTCCTACAATTTTTATTATCTGAATGATCAACTTCATACATCATTTAAAGGAGATTATTCACTTTTCTGTAGAGAAGAATCATTCAGAAGAGCAGTAATTCAGTAAAAGTCCCCAATCTTGGACTCTCTCCTGTTCTAGGCAGCAACTAGAGAACAGAGGACATACTTGTATGAAGGAAGAAATAGAAAAAAATGACTCCAGTTTCTACAGGAAATGGTAATTTCTTTACCACGGGTTCACCATAGTCTCCCATAAACTGCTCTCGGAATCCAGTGTTGTAAAGGTCCATCTGGCACAAGGCAGGCTAGACCCCCTGTGATGCTAAGGTTGAAATGTTATGTGCCAGGAGCAAGCCCAGCAAACATTTCTAATATCGATAACCACGAGTGGGAGGTGCCAAAAACACCCCCACACCACTGGGTCACACACGTTCACAGTAATGCTGCAAAACAGCCCAGTACGTGCAAGAGCTCACTCTAAACTGCATCACTGTGGCTTGGATTTAATGTTTTTCTAGGAAGGCAATTAAGCAGATTCTCATGGCTGACTTACATTAATGAGACTTAATTACATGCATAATATACGTGCTTTAATGCTCTCCCAAAGAAGGTTCCAGATCACAATGATGGCATTTTAGTCTCTTATTCTTCCCATAATTTTCAAAGTTCACAGTACTCAACACGTATCATTTCCTTGTATTGTTCCTCAAATATTCTAATCTTTTTAAGCAGTTAACATTTAATAATTATCTTTTATTAGTCCTGAGTGTTTTGATATGTTATGACTGATTCCTCATAAGCCTCTTATTTTCTCTTACACTCACAAACATCCTTTTTTCAGGACTGCAGCAGAGATGAAATTATAAAGTTATAAAACAATTGAAAAAAAAATTAATTCACCGGAAATATATGAGCAAAGTTTCATCCTGAATTAAAACAAAAGCCATGAAACTCAAACAAAACAGATCTACCTTGCTTTAGGATTTCATAAAATATTAGGGATACATCTTGATTAGAGTCATTTGCAAGTATGTGAGTGCCTGCATAAAACACTTAAAGAAGTAGCTATAGACTGTAAGAGTCAGTTCAACCTGAGAGCTTCATGGCAGCCCTATTTTTCTCTAGTTTAAACCAATCTCTTCATGTTACTTCAAACAAGATATTTTTTGATGATTAGGGGAAAAAAAAAATTCTGGCAAGAAAAAGAACTGAAATATATCATACCCTTTACTTCCTGTCAGTTGCTGTATACAGGCTCAGATAATGACCTTGGGTTGGGGAATTTTTCAGGTATCATTTGCTTTTTATATACATACACATACATTTTCCTTGCTAAACTGAAAGCAAGTTTTGTAATCTTCCATAGAAGGTCTGTGCTTTTTCACCTCACAGTTAGGTAAGCTATTAATTTCTTAAGTAAAAGGGCTATTATAGCAGCTTGGCAGATAGATGTCTCAGCAGCAGGCAAAAACCGAATACTTGCCTAAAAAAAAGTGTCAAAATGTGGATGTGCCTCCAATAATTTAAAAAATAGAAGGTGATAAGTTGAAAATGTCAGGTAATTGGCAGACAGATAGAAAGTTAAAATGTGTCCTCAGTGAAGAAAATTAACCAGCAGCTGCCGGCAGAGGCCCCAAGGTCATCTGAATGTCAGAACCAAGTAAGGGCCAATCATTCAGAAGGGGTTCGCTGCTGATATTTGCCCTCCCCTGGTCATTCTCAGATCTCCCAGGAACTGCCCTGAACTACTGCCAACATGTGTTCATTTCTAAAAATTACACAGATTGTGATTTATTACCCATCACGCTACAAAAATCCATTGTGAATTAAATCAGCCCTTTGTTTAAATTGCTACTCTGCAATACGTATCATATCATCATAAATGACATTGAAGTTATAATCTACAGTAGTCTGCTTCAGCCACTGATAAGGCTCCACCAAGGGACGATCAATACTTACTATTCATTTTTGAAATTATCTTCACATTGATCCCTGAACAAGCGCCAGCAACACAGAGGCACAGTGGCTTTAATACAATAATTATATAAAGGTTTACAGGCTCATCCTCCCAGCCAATAAAAGCTGTCAGCTGGCAGGGACAGTTACAATCCCATAATCCATCAAAATGCTGTTCTCTGACCTATGGGCTTCTGGGCTTTTGGTAGACCTCGATAAACATGCTTATAGAAAAGAGAATAGCAACAAACACCAGCAAGGAAAAGCATCAGATTCATATTACCGATTACAAAAAAAAAAATCTCTCTTCTAGCACATCACCCTTTTTATCAAAGCAACAAAGAGGTGCATTTTTATTGCAATTCACCAAAGAGTGAGCGGCCGAACGCATGTGGATATTCTCACACAAATTCGGTCTCTTTTTTTCCAGCAGGTGACTTTGGATCAAATCATAAACTATAATGAAGTATATGGAGCTAGCATCAGACAGAGCTAACGTAGAGAGGAACAGCTAAGCACTCTATACACAGAAAAACAAGACGACTACAAGTCTGAAAGTAAAATACTGAGAGCCTAAGAAGAAAAGGAAGCTACTATCCAGGGGCAAACAAAAATCTGGATTAAGTAGATTGTGAATGACTCTGTAGCACTCAGCCAAGATGCCAAGCTATTATTTTGTACGTGTGAATTTGTATTTTCACACAGATGGGGCTAAACAAATTGGTTTATTTATTAGTTGAGCTACAGAAGTTCAAATTTTGCATATCAATTAAAGACGTATAAAAGAGAGGAGCATTTATTTTCTAAGCAAAGCCTTTGGTGAAATTGTAAAGATTTACTAAAGATACATACTTTCTAATGATTCCAGAATTAAAATAAGGTAACATGGATTTGAGGCAGAAGGTTTAAGGAAAAAGAAGGCAAAGAAGAAAATTTAAGATATCAAACAAACAAACAAAGGAGGGGGGGAAAAAAAAGAAAAAAAAAAAAAAAGGAGAGAGCGCAAAGAACAGGAACTGGTACAATGCTGGAATACTTAATGATGTGTAACGTCAACACTGCTTCTTGTGTTATTGTCTGCCACATCAGTTCTACCCCTCCTCTACTGATCCCATTGTCAGCTTCGCAGTATTATCATGTACACAAGAAGCACAGAACCTGACTGGGATTAGCAGGCACAATTCGCATTTCAAGTTCACCCTTTAAATGCCTTATTTGACTTACAAGAATACTGATTAATAGCTCTCTATTTGTTGGGGGGGGGGGGGGGTGCCAACCAAAATTATTGTAAAAAGCGGG
>JANVCC010000270.1:10677111-10697111 GCA_025345505.1 Todiramphus chloris collaris
TGGTACCTCCTATTTTTCTTCTCTGTTCTTTTAGGTATTGTTCTTCAATTAGCGTTTTTATGCGCGGGGGGGGGGGGATCAGTGGTAAAATGACTTTGTATTTCTCCCTACCTACAGAAAACTGTTCCTTACTGTGAAATTTAAGTCACTACTAATTGTTTCAAAGACTAATATACGTATATATTTAAATTGTACAAAAAGGTTTTCTCCACTGATAGCAGGAAAGGATGGAACAGCTGCCACCCATCAACATGCAACAGTAACCAAAGTAATGTTCTGCAATAAAACCAAGTATCTTCACAATAAAAAAAGTATATAGTGGCCCTTGGAAGGTCAAGTGTGTTGCCCTGGCTCTCAAACAGCTTTCATATAGGCCAACTTCGATGACCTTTTGGTACCTACTAATTTTCCTCTCTGTCCTTTTAGAAATGCAAATTAAAATAGCGTTTTCTTACATATCTTGGAGAGTGAATCAACACAAAGCATCTTGTATCTTTAAAAACCAGTTCCCAGATGGAATAACAACTCTAAAATACTAAGCTAATTGTACCCAAATGACTACAGAAATATCCAGAGCCTTAACTGTCAACTCACGCTCGGGTCTTACAATTTTCATGGGTTAAATCTTGCACAGGATTACCTACACTTGCCAAATGACTCCCCCAAACAAATGTCTATGGTCTCACATTAGTCATACCTCAAATCTGGATCACCCCATTCCTTTCGAGGAGTTTGCACAGGTAAGACTGATTAGCCCTCTAATTGAGAATTAATAAACACTCCAGTTAATGACAGTTATAGAATTCCCATTGCCCCTTATTGATCGCAAGGGTTTCGCAGGCTGGCAGTAGCAAACCGTAAAAGAAAAAACACCACACCTACATAAATACATCCTCTTCCCAAACCTCACGTATTTTGAAAAATAACATACAATATATGAAGAAAATGTAGAAAACTACTACTGCACTAATATTACTTAATTCTAAAGCACACATAACTTTGGTCCTAGAGTTGGGCTTCCTCTCCTATCAACAATCTTTCCCCATTTCTCTAGCAACTCAACACGGATGCAGGAGTTAAAGACCTATATTAAGTCAATGCTGCATCTCCCTGCCAAGGCAAGATTCTTCCCCACCGCGCATGTAGGCAATAACAGGCCTAAAGGAGGACAAATTATAAAATCAACCCACTATAATATGGGATTTGTTATCGAGTTATGTGAAAAGACTGGAATAATTTGCCAACATAAAGATGGTCTCATACAGTGTACCGTCGACAGCTAGTATTGTAATGATAATGAAGCTATCTCTGCAGAACTGACACAGATGCATAAAACGGGGTTTGAATCTGATATTAGCAACAGGCACTCAAAACAAAATTGAAATATTCTTATACTATTTAAAGATTTAATATAAATAGGTCTTTAGGAATACAAATGCTTAAAGCTTCAACTCCAGTAGCGATGCTATAAAACAATAGTAAAACTTTGCTTTTTGACGAAGCTTCTTCAGACAGAAGTGGTTTTTATGAAATTTGAGAGTCCAAAAGCATCTGGTTTGGACATTTTGACGGTATAGCGTGATGGCACCATGCTGCTATTTTCAACTACTACATCTGAACATGGTATAAAAAAAAATGCAATGTTTGTGAAAGAGAGAGAGACGTGAGGAAGGGTCAGCAAAAAAAGTCAGTCAAGCTACATATACTGGAACAGACACATTTTCAGTTTAACCCTGCCAGGGCTCTTAGAATATTTGTTACGTGACAAACAGGAGACTAATCCCTAGCTTAACACACCTTTCAAATACCATTGACCTATATGAACAAACATAATAATAAATAAAATAATTTAGGGTTATCTTTGGCATAGTAAATAGGATAACATCAGCTCATGCTTTAGGGAACCATTTCTAAAATAGATGCACATACAAAAATTACTGTCTAATACACCATTAGTGAATCTAATGGATAAAGTCACTGATGAATAAGTAATTATAGGGCATAATTATTACTTTTAAGTTACGGATCTTATGCAGCCAGCATTCACATTGCTATATGGAATTGTGAGTCTCTTCTGACATCATGATTTCATTTCTAAAGCAAATAATTGAATTTAATATTTAGAGAAAGAAAGACGGGACAGAAAATTATTTTATCATTAACAGAGCCATCATAGCAGGTAGATGTAGAAGCTGAAGGTTCAAGGGAAAACAGTCTAGAGATGGCTTTTTAGCATAAAGAAGAGGGAATTGTCAAAGACCTAACATTAAACCAACACATAAGGAAAAGGAAAAGAAAAAGGTAAAGATCTGTACAAGAGAAAGAATTATTCTGTCAGAGATAGCAGAATGATCAAGAAAAATAAATTAGGTCCTCCATAATGCAGATAAACAGGTGTGGCTTTTGTAAAGGGAATACACTGCCATCTGTTAAGTGAAAGCCACATTTTAATGGTTTGCAGCAAGAGTTTAAGGAAAAGTAATTTAGTTAGTAGAGTAGAGTTACTAGCAGAGTTTAATTTGCTTAGGGAAGGACAAGAAGACAAAGTTGCATCATTAGAAGCAGATAATTAAGAAGGCACCAACAGGTGAAGTTAGAAATATGATTTTTAAAAGCTAAGAAATACCAGCCTTGTGTCTTAATTTTACCTGACAATCAAGAAAGAGAAGAATAGAACACTAAGACAAGAGGTCTGGTGAGTTGTTGGAAGATAAGAGCAGACCATTAAGAAATTAAAGGAAGACCATTCAGAAAAAGGAAGTACTCATGAAATATGTGTATATGTACAGCAAAATTCTGGAAAGTATCTCTGAATATTGGGCACCTCCTGCAGTCAAATCTGGTTTTGTTTTTTTGTGATGGTAACTGGTGAGTGATGTCCCTGTCTTTATCTTGACCCATGAGCTTTTCCACCTTATTTTCTGCTCTTGTCCTGTTGAGGTGAGGTCGTGACAGAGCATCTTGGTGGACAAACTGGCAGGTCAGCACCACAGGTGGATAATGATTGAACTCCTAACATCATAGACCATATATAACTTAGTAAATTATGTTGTTTTATTTTAGTGAAGAAAACATTTCTACCATTCCACATTAAACAAGTCTCAGTAACATAACATGTAATAGTTGCTTTCATATAAATGTGAGCTGGGACAAATGGGACAGAAGTGACTGCCAGTTCAGCTAGGTTCCCCTGACCTTCTCCTGTGTAAAGATGATGAATGCCATTCAAATAAAATTAATCTCAACAGTCCTGCAAGTTCCATAACCTACTGTGCATCAAAAACTTTCAAAAGTAGGATAAGATACCATTACCAAGGTTTGGCTGAGTCAGTTTCTTGCATCTCTGCCAAGTATAGATTTCCTACAAGAGCTCAGAGCATTTAGTTATTCCGTAGAAAAAGGGTTGGTACTGAACAGCTATTTATGAGATGTAAAGGTACAGGAGAATTTCAAGAATCAGTCTGATGAGCTTCCAAAGGTAGAAGGCGAAAAGTTTTCCAAAAATGCTGCAGAGATATGAATATGTTTTAGTTAAACAGAATCTGTACATCTGCCTCTGAATTAGTAAACTTTTATCACTGAAAGACTCCTCAGAAGAGTGACCTAAAAAGTAGCAGTCACCAGAAAGCCACATTCAAATAAACTCCCAGCAGCACTGTGAAGAGTTTTGCCCTAAGGATCACTTGTAGATGTTTAACACAAATCCTCTTTCCTGAATCAAGAACAAATAGTATTCCTCGAATGCCTGTCTTTGCAACACTATATCCTCAACTATAGTCAAGATATTCTGTCTATAAAACATCAATCGCAATCAGTTTTTTTATTGTTGTTATTACATTGATCCACAATTTCCCATACACAGTTGTGAGAAGCGATTCACTATGCAACTCTCTATTAGGCATCGGAGAACCAAACCCACTGCTCTCTTCTGCGCGGTCTAAAGAGTATGCAGTGAAAAACCTATGATCAACAAAATGACTTGCAAACTCCAAATGACTTGCTCTAAAGCATGACTGTTTTAGACATACATAACATCGCCTAAATCTAATAAAAATAGCACATCAGATCAAATGCTAAAATGCTAAGCTTATACTTCAACCGTACATATAGCAGAATGATACTCAAGTAATTCAACCTATTGCCAAAGGACACATCCTTTCAGCACCTAGTATTCCTATGAAGGGGGTGTGGAATCAGGAGAATGCTTATTTGGAATTACTAATCGCTATAGTAATTGCATAGTTACATATATTTACTGAAAACGTAACATCTTTCCTATCAGTTTCCTTTTCAGTTCAGTTATCTGAACTGAAATTCATTCTCTTCAGAATCAAAAAAGCCATCATTTTTTTTTTTGCTGTTAAAGACTAATTTGAACAAAAGTAGCTATTATTATTAATAATAGGTAATAATAAACAGAACCCTTTAGAAACACCAATGCCTTTTGACCAACGTGATGTAAATGGTAAGTAATTGTCACAAAAGCATATGCTGGTTTACATGCAGCCGATATTAAAAGGGAAACTGTTTGTGACTTCTCCTTCTGTAAAGTGCTGTACAAGATTGCAAATATTTTTTAAAAACCAACCAAACATGGCTTTGTAGATTGGATGTTTGGCAGTGAATTTAGTAGTGAAATGACAGTGTAAAGCCCCTGTGGTAAACTCTTGCCAAGATCAAAAATGTGATTATTTTCCTTATCTCTCTGCCTTTTCTCCATCCAGTTCTAGAATACCCATATATTAATTTCTTGACTTACTTTTTTATCCCGTTTTAAGTTGACCTTTCTTCAATATCTGTACCAAAAGCAATACATCTCTTGCAGAGTGCTGTCCAAGAAGTTGAATATGGAAAACTTGAAATGAAACTGTGCCCATCTCTTCTGGTTTGGTATTTATAAAATCTTTAGAGGCCAAAAGTTCATTCTGCAGTTAGTATTTTAAAGCTCATATTGTAAAGACTTTTCCAAAACAGTTGGAAGAACATATTGCTCATGATGGGAGCAATAAAGACACATGATTGATGTGTAGAAATAAATAAATTAAGAAAAAGTGAATGAAGAGGTACACATGCCAAAGAATGCACTTTTAGTTACAGGAGCTTTGCCCTTTGCAAGATTCCGTAGTATTCTGTACAGCATCAGTGTCACGTCAACCCTCCTTCAAAACCATGGAAACACGTCTACAATCTTTATTTATCCACTTATACCACTTGGAAGATGTTAAATAAAAATAAAGGTTGCTCAAATTGCTAAAGGATGAGTATTTATTGAACAACTGTGGTGGACAGATAAACTGAAAATGACCAATAAGTAATTGTTATTTTTCTTAAGTGAAATGCCAGTCTCTGTTCTCTATGAAAATAATTTTTAAGTGTATATAGTACCTTATTTTTACGCAACATATCTGCAATGCAGAGATAGGGACTTTCTTTTTCCCCAGTTAGGATGTGAAGCAATATGAAAAGTAATTATTTGGATAGGACTTGAGTGGTCATAGTAACACACACGAGGACAAACACACCAATAGCGAGTCCCTGGATTAGATTTCAAACAATAGAGGCCTCCTTCCCAGAAACTGCATCACTGAATACACACGGACGTCTCCCTCTAATTTGTTGTGTCAACCGTGTAGAAGAGTCTCAGTGTATGCTTCTAGGTCATTATAATATTAGATATTATCTCATATGAATGTTAAATGACAGTCACACAAGGACATATATGAAATACTAAATATACTCTAGAAACTTTCTCTTGTATTTTTATTTAATTGCTTTCGACTTATAACAATAGAAAAGTACTGGGCTGTGGAAGAACAGCACTTGCCCGAACAACAGACGATGTATCTATTATCTCACTTCCATGAAGGTCATCGACCTATGACAGTTGGAGTAGCAGAAACATTAGAAATCATGTGCAATTTAATCTTTACACAAATAAAGGAAAAGTATCACAATGCCTGAATAATGAAGAGTCTCTCAGAGAAAAAGAAAAGTCTGTCCCTGAGGATACTCTTCATTTTCTTTCCTGAACTGTTCCAATGCGTTCACACTATGAGATTCACTCACTGTGCTGACACACGTATTAATAGTATTTTGGCTGGAAGAGTGTAGATGTTCTGAAGTGATTGCAAAGTGCATCTGTGACTCAGTTCTCCTTTCATTCATTCATTACTTCTCCATGTCAATTCTGGGAGACTATTGTTCACCGAGAAACTGTCATCAGGATTGAAATTAACTGTTTTTTCTCCTACTTCAAGCAAGAATGTTTTTATGTTCCCTGTTTTCCAGAACACGCTACCTTATCTTTTACAAGACTGGTGACAAAAACAATATATCAGTTCCATTTGAAAATGAACAAACATCAGGAAAATATGGAGAAATGTCAAAAAACAACAACAACAAAAAAAACCAAACAAAAGAGGATAACCTATGAAAGCATTTTCATATCATCAGCTTTTATTTCTCTTCTGATAATTTAGAAATCAAACAAGCAAAAATAAAGCACTTCCTATTGCAATTCCCAGTAAACTAATAACTAATGATGGATAAAAATAACAGATCATTTTCTACTCAGTGAAAATGGAGCCTCTATGTCTTCAAGAAAGGAATGGTGAAAAAATAAAAATAAAAATAAAAAAAATAAATCAAGAGTCAGAAGAAGTCAGGTGGGTTTATTTTGTTATTTAACTGAAAATACAGAGTATAAAAATTACTTTTACCAATAAAATGCTGACAAAGTGCAAAAGAACTTGATTCATCTTCTAGTCTATCTTTATAGTCTCCATCTAATAATGTAAAGGGGTTTTTCTGTTTTTGTTTAGGGGGTTTTTTGGTTGTTTTTTTTAAATATCAAGCTGCAGGTATTAGAATATCTTGGTAAAGACCAACTTCCTCTCAGAACCAGTACTTTATTTTTCACTGGAGCTTGCTTTCTCTATGTAACTTAAGCCAAGTTATCTTGGTGGTTTAGAGAACTTCTTTAGTGTCATTCTCAACAAAATTAGAGTAACATGGAGTTCTATTTAAATATATAATTGTTCTTCTTTGGAAGGAGAAACGTACTTCAAAATTTTGTTTGCACTTAAGATAGTGACAAGGACTCAAAATTTGGAAATTATTCAATTTAACGAAGTCCAAAGGTATCATGAAAGTATTCATATTAAATTCAGCATTAAAAAAAATACTCAAAATAAAGCAGTTATACAACAATTTCTATTGGCAGCTGAGCCAGTGTTTTCCAATGGAATATTATTATTTCAGAAAAACACTGAGCTAACAAAAGTATTTTTAAGTTATTATTTTTCAACATATTACCAGAAAAAAAAAACATCTCCTTCCATGATAAATTAGAGTTTCAAATTTGTGACAACTGAGAGCAATATGCCATGAACACAAGCTCTTCCCTTGTTGTTCTACAGCCTGAAGTCGAGAAGAACTACCATTAAATCCACCTAAATTAAAACATACTGCTTTTCCACTTAGAGAAGGAGATAGAGAATTTATTCTGTTTTATTCTCATTGCTGTGGAATTGAATTTTCATATAAAGAAGAGGAGAGAGGAAATGTGGATGCTCATTAACAAATGATAACTGTGTTCAGAAAGGTTCTAGGCTTTGCTGAAGTAGTCCTTGAAGGTGCCTTTCAGTGAAAGTATCCACTCACTACCCAAAATAGAAACATCCTTTTGCAGAGTTGTCTGTCTCTAACAGCATATTGGGCCAGGGAATTATTATATCTAATGTAGGTGTTTGGATAATTGTAATTATACAAGTGAAGCATGAAAAAATGGAATAAAAAAAAAAAAAGAAAAGAAAAGGAAAAAAAAGCTTCATTTCGTCTTCCAAGATAAGAAAACTGAAAATATTTCATTTGTTTCCAGATAAAATATTGTGGATTAAATTACGGTTGCCACGATACAGGTGTAGGGAAGCCTGAAAGACTGAGCTTAGAGAACTTATTCCCCTGGCTAAAGGGTCCTGTGGATACTCAGCTCTAACATATGGACTCAGTACCATGGACATGTTCACATTCTGCTCATGTAGGTGGAGGCAGCAGCAGATGTGCCTTGCCCTTGGTGCCTGCCAACAGGAAACATCACAGGAGCTTTTCTTAAATCTGTACTCTGCAGAGAGACAGTGTCATGAATTGGGACACATGGACAAGGCTGAAAAAAATTTTCACACTACAAATTTCAATTATATCTCCGGCGCTGGAATTTCTGGGGAAAGAGACAAAACATTTGCATTAGCCACACAATCAATTTAATTTTCACACACAACATGTTTACTCTCTAAAGAAAGAGGATTACTTTTTTTTTTTACTTCCAATAATATATTTGTATAGCCAAACATCCTAATCTCTTCAGCTTTCCTTGGGGGGCGGGGAAAGGGCATAGTTTCCTGTAGAAAAAAAGGTGTATATCTCAGTTTTCCCAGCAACTCTACTGCAGGGAACATAACTTGATCTTGTGAACTAAAACAGAGGATAAAAGCAGCATCAACTCAAACAGGTGTAGCTCAAAACTACACATTCAAAACTTCATTGGATAATCTTGATTTTTTGTTTTTTGGGTTTTTTTTTATCTTGAGCCTTTGCTATTCCAGAGATAGTACCATGAAGAAATAATCTTCAAGGTGCATTATTTTGCATTCCTGAAGAAAACATTTCTGGTTTTGTTGCCTGTAAGAAAAAAAAAAAACCCAACAAAACTGTATTATGAGTAAGGGCTGAACGCACGGATTTCTGTGACTCTGGCAGCAATACAGTGGGCAGTGACATGCTTGCTATTCTTAATAGAAATATCAAGATCATAACAGTCAAGCACGCTCTAAATCTGTATGTCGCCTCGTTGAATTGCTGCACGACCCCATCGTGTCTTGACGCATCTCAACAATGGTAGATGTCAGGGCCTTGTGGATTCTTCTGGGATCACACATTTTATGTAATATTTATGATTACCTCATTACAACTTAATCCTATATTTTAAAGAAGAATTTAAGGATATTTCTCCTTCTGTTTCTTTGTTTTCATATTTTGGTCACCTGTGGTGTACGTGGCATGTCTGCTTCTTTACCAGCCAACCAAAATTGGTCAGAATAAGGACATCGTAGGTTTTCACGTATATGCTTCTGATGTACAAATTTTGATGCAGACTCTTGAGGATATTTTTGCTTTCATTTTTAACATTTGTTTTTCCCAAGACTCAATTTCTTTGTGACGATTCATTCATTGTAGAAAGTGAGACTGTTGTTTGCAGTTTAGGTGTAGAAAGGGAGAGTATTTTGATGCTGCTTTGGACTGCCAGGGTGGTCATCCAAAAGAAGTACCTAAACTTTACAGGAGGAAGAAAACAGCTTTTCTTCAGACTCAACATTACAAATTTCCTGGGTTTTTCAGACATTTCTATGACTTGTTGTCTAAACCTTACAGAGGTTTGTTATTTATTTACTGTTCAATATGAAGACTCCTTTACAATGTACTGGGCATAAATCAAGAATACTATCTGGTACTAAATGCAGATGCCCAGGCTAAGAGATAAGAACAGATACAAATGGAATAGCAGAAGCCGAAGTAATTAATTTCTTGTTGGTTTTGATTTTTCTGAATTCCGATACACCATTTCATTCCTTTTCTTTTCTCAGCACACAAATTTAGTGTTACATACCTGAGGCAAAGGACAACATACCGTGTAGTTAATTGTCACCTTGTCAATTATGCATGAAACAAACAAAACAATTTAATTAAATTTGCAAGTTTATAGCAAATTTAGAAAAGGTGTAAAGAATCTTTCCTAGCACTGAATGCTCTAGAAAGCTTGTGGTTTTTTCTCTCTTTCTGTCTTACAGAAATACATGCAAGCTATTATATTTTAGAACATTTTCAGAAAAAGAGAGGGGAAAAAAAAAAAAAAAAGAAAGCAACATACAGTTAAGAGTTCCAAACACAGCATTCATACATGATTTACGTGTAGAAACTAAGGATTACAGACTTAATTATCTTGTCACATTCTACCTACATAACAAGGAAGGGAAGTTACACAGTTGATAGTGTATTGAAGCAAGAAACCTGGAGAGAAATTAAAGCCATACAGTCAATAGTGAAACATCTACAGATTTAAGGCTGTCCAAGAGCTCGCCTCAGAATATGTTGCTGGTTTGCCACTATCCTAAACTTATGTTTCCCCATATCAAAGCAAGGATTTAGAATGGCCTGGAAATGAGAGAATCCTGATGCTGAAACACTCATTTCACATGCTTGAGTTCACCATAATCAGAGAAGTGACAGATGACAAATTGAATAGCTTGGATTTAGGATGCTCCTAGTATAGAGAAAACCTATTCTATGTCCCCAAAACACATGGGAAACCCACGGGAAACCCACAGAAAATTTATACAACACTTTGTACAAAATGGACAATTTTACTTCCTGATCCTGCAAATTGTACCTAACTTAATGCTTATGAATATTCCCATTTAAATCAACTGGATTATTTACATGCATTAAATTAAGCACATATATAACTGTTTTTTCAGATAAAGGTCTTAATTACTTTTAAGATATTGAACCATTTTTCTTCAGACTTGACTCAATGAGAACTATAGATCAAGTCTAGCTCTAAGTTACTAGTGTTATCTGGGTACAGCTATCCACCAAAAATGTTTCTGACTAGAATATATACAGAAAATAATTTCACATTCTGTAATGATTACAAAAAACTATTTTAGAAATATCAATTGACACATATTTTCAACTAATAACTGTTCCGATAAGACTTTTTATACAAAATAGGAAATGGGTTTCAGAAATGTATGTCTCAAAATCAGAAGTAGTTTATTTATCTGGGAGAACATTCGTTCTTTGTTTCTCCCCTCACGATGCATAACTAAACAGAACCTTGTAATTTTTTTAATATCCTCTTTGCATCTGAGGAAGGAATAGAGAAGTTTAAGATAGATGACCAGAAAAATATTACTGTTCAGATATTGATGGAGGAATGACAACAGAAGAAATGAGTACAATAAGAATTTTAAGAAAATATTGGTATTCCTAACATAAATAATAGGAAAAAACCAAATCAAAACCTTTGAGATGCTCTCAAGTAAATAAATAAAAGCCACATTCTCCTATTCTCTGAGTTGATCTTTTAAAAAATTGAACAGTTCCACTATTAAAATTAAGCATCACAGAAGCACAAAAACATGAAGATAAGGAAGTATTGAATCCTGTTAATTCAGAGATTAGTTTGGTCAGTTCCTTTATGCAACTGAAAAAGGCTAACGACCTTTTTTCTTCCTATCTCTGTACAAACACAGAGTGCTCACATGGGTTCAGCCACCGATTCAACTCCCAGAAGAGACTGAGACAAAAGAGGCATTTGCCTTCTATGATATAAAAGGGCCGGTATGATCGTCTTCCCTATAATAAGACTGTGGTATGTGACACTGTGGATGCTGTCCCCAGGTAGAGGACATGCTGTCCCCAAAGACATCGCGTCCCCAAGTTAGGTCAGTGTGCTGAGTGCCATCACACTCCTCCTGTTATTCTTGAGCATTTTGGTTTGTGTCCATTTTCTGTTTAAATGCCTTGAATACCTGTTTGAGTTCAGACGGTTTTCAGAACAACTTTTGCACCTACTCCCACAGCTTATTTCTACAACACAGAAGACAGAGGTTGATAAATCAATGGCAAGCACCGTGTTTGAAGAGAATTAAACTACCGGCAGGTTACATTTCAAAGGCTGTAAATATTGTAATAATTTCAAAACTAAAAAGCCCTGTACCTCTGTATTTTCCTCACTATTGTAGACGGCACACGTAAGGTTTCTGACTCCTAATGTGGTACAGCGAATAAGGGTTCTGGTAATACTCAACCCTGCCATCAGTGCAGTACTGGGCATAAAGTTCAGCTATGAAGTTAACCCAAGGAGATGCATGTTGAAGTCCTGTATACCTTTATGAGATAAGTTAGTCACACTCATCATGATTCCTAAATTTAAATGAAGCTGTGAAAGAAAATCTAAGAAATTAAAGGACTGCAAACCTCAGTGGAAGTCTAAGAAAATCAACTCCCATAATAGACCTTTCCTAACAGTAGTACACTTACTATGCAATACAGCATGTAGTTCAATTGCAACATTTTCCGTGCTTTACGAGCATCAATAAAAACAAAATCATAAAGTAGCAGAGCTTGTAATTCAATTAAATCATAGCAGTTTATTTCTGAAGCGATCCTTGTACATACGAGAAACGCTCCCAGATAAATAAACTCCTTTTGACTCCGCTGGTAGCAGGTTCTTTCCCATTTGGTTTCTGTTACCTAAATTCAGGTATAGGCGTAAGTAACAGCTTTTTTCCTCCACTTCACTTAACGTGGCTTTCAAGTCTATTCTGAGACTGCAGACAAAATCTGGCCTTGTCTTCAAAATCAAAAAGGATACCCTCATCATAGTTGTATTTTTCACATGCTGCAATTAAACTCTAATGCTAAAATTAACAACTGGGGGAAAAAATGACAGCCCTTAACTTTTGGGAAAGCCTTGAGAAAAAGCATGGAACAAGTCTGATCAGTGTCCATCTGCATGACAGTTTGCTTATGGATAAAGAGAAGAACAGTAACCTAATTCTTTCCAAAGCTTTTAAGTGCTAAACTAATCACTTAAAGTTTAAATATTAAAATATAATGCAATAGTCCATGAGCTGACCTATTTTGGCACCAGGCTTGCCTAGATGCTAGGGATTTTGCTGGAGGTAGCTGAGTTATAATGACTATACTTTACAGCCAAGAAAGATTTAACCCAACATGCCTTTCATGATCTTGGTTAGACTTTCAGGTCTTAGGTAAAGAAAAACATTAATAATAAAATATAGGAAACTAATACTTTAATTCTTTTTCCACCAATCCTGGAACATGTCCCTTGGCTTATTAAATATATTTAAATTGTCTTCATTCACATACATATACATTTTCTAAATTAAAGGTGTAACGTGATCTTACCCTTGAAACTTTAGGTCTATTTACTCCTGCAAAATTGATGCGGGATCAAGTTGAATTGGTCATGGTAAGCATAATTAAGAAGCTGGTATATATAGCACAAGAATGTTCGCTTACCTGGCTCTACGTTGTGGTTTGAAGACATATGTAACAGTCTTAATTACCATGCCTCATTTCCCCCAGGGCCCTCTGCTTTTGACACGAGCCTGAGGACAGGATTTTTCTGCAACTTGAAATGCAACAAAGGCAGCAATCTACCTCTTAAAACTTTTTTGAGCTGTAACACCCATCCTCCTACCCTTCACCAGTGGAAGCAATGTGTGGAGGCCAACAGCTGACTAGAGAGCAGGTATTGCCAACAGCACACGTGGATGAACCTGTTCTTGCATTACCTCACTGAAATTCACAGCAGGAAAAATCCCATCACTGTTATATATTCCAAATTAGGTCTGAAGTATAACAACACACAAAAAAATTGTGACCTGTGACAGAAGAGTGCACACTTCATATATTTGATGTGTAAGGGCACGTAACCATTGTGTGAGCTATAAAAAGAGCATATATATTAAAAACTTTGTTTTTTGAATATGATAGTTAGCAAGCACATGCAATACATCCAAGAGTTCTCCGAGTTTGAATTGCCTGCACACCTTGTTTCCTACTAAATCACAGCAGGTAAGAATGCTGGGCCTTATTACAGCTTTTCTCATGTTTCAGAGGAGGCTTAGAGAGTTTACGGGAAGCTCAAGGAATATTCTGTCACTGTGCAGACAGAGGTATTGAAAGGAACAAACAGAGCAGAGTATTTCAGCTTCCACGCTCCTCCCACGATCAAGAACGGAGGGTCTTGACCTTAGTACTCTGAATGTCTCTGCAGGCAGGGTCAGGTTTGGTGTTGGTTGCTGCACTGTTCCAGAGCGCGTGCTCACTGAGAGCTCAACAAGCCCGGGTACACTGAACTCTGCACTATGTTCTTCCCTAAAAAAACCTACATTTTCCTGTAAAAATCCTGAGGATATTTGGGGTTAGCAGCAGGGGCCAACTGTCCACCTTCATCTACTTTCATGCTGTAGCAAGATTTCCTTCTGCTTTTTGCTACACTTTAAGATTTCACTGAAACAACAATTCAGATTTTTACGTCTTCATTTCCTCATCACATAATTCTTTTTAAAAAAGCAATGTGATCAACTAACAAAAAGTATTTGGGAAATTATAGAGAAAGCCTCAAACAAACAAAAACTGAAACCAAAACAAAACCAAAACAACAGAAAACAAAACCAGAAAGAAAACCAACACACACAAACAACGCCCACAAAACAAAACAAAACAAACCCAACACAAACAACCACCAAAAAACCCACCAAAACCCAAACAACCAGAAAAGCAAATACAGCATTAATTTTCCATGCACTGCAGTCACTTGCAAACTGAAGAGCCATCTCTTATCGATTGCTCCTGAACACATGTGAGTGCACTATGGAGCACATGGCAAGTCACTAAGTCTCTCTATGGTTCAGATACAGGAGGTATCACAATAACAACAAAACTTTCTATCCCTGAAATAAAATACTGTACAACTGAGAGAGAAGGCTTAAACATGTCTGGATAAAAAAAAAAAGTAATATGCCAGGCTTAAAATACGATATTGTAGACTACTTAGCAAGCAGCTAAAGAGGGTTTATAGAGATGAATGATGGATGTAATTTTCTTTTTGGGAAGAAGAAAAAACAAAAACACAAAAACCCAAAACAAAACAAAAAAAAAAAGAGTTATAGGCAAAAGAACTGAATTTAATCTAATATCACTACTAAAGCTTGCCATAATCTTATGGAGCATTTGGACAGTACCTAGGGCCAAAGAGATGATCCTGAATTAGCATAGTATACAAATCAGCTTTTCGATTTTTATCAGATTATCTGCATTACTGGCTAATGCTGGTGCATTCTGCAACATGTAATAAACACCTCTAAGCATCATATTTCCAAAGTGTAAAATATCTTCAAAACAGATCTTAATTGTTTTAGCAAGATAAAGTATGCTACTTTTGCATGAATAATATTATCAGAATCCCATTAAATCTCGTCATTTATTATCTCTAATGTTACTTAAAAGAGAAGTTAATAGAGTAATTCATTCTCATACCATGACCTTGGTCACTAGTACATGATGTTTCATATTCATTATGCTGAGCTAAGTGAGGGCCCTGTTATAATATCATTTAATTTATATTCTGAATAATGCTCTGGGGACAAGTTGCTCTTGTGCATTAGGGTTCTATCTAAATCACAATATTTGAAGACAAGTGGAGAGAGCAGATAACTAATAAAAAACACGTTTGCTAATATAAACCACTGTTACAGGCTCTGAACGTAAAACCTTGGGAATTAAAAGTTAAACAACACAGTAGTTCCCCTAGAAATATCGGGCTTGTCTTAAAAAAAACAAATCTAACATCCCACGGTCAATCCGTATTTTTGTTTTATTGGTAGATTCTTGTAAAGAGTACCATGTATCACACCATGGATATGAAACAGATACAACTTCTGTCCCTACCACCTCCCTCTATATTTTTCCCCCCTCATAATTTTAAAGGCTAGCAAATCACTGATATTTTTCTGTATTTCAGGTTTCTCTTCAGGGAAAAGTCCAATACAGTCTAACCTATGAGAAACCATTACATAATACCTAGTTTCCTGAGGAAAAAAAAGTAATTTCTTTTCCTTCTACTTTCATGATTACTATAGATTGGTGAATTAAATGTATAAAAACAAAATAATTTTTACAATTCTAGAATGAGAAAATCCCAGCTTGCCATATGAATCTGCAGGTTTCGCATGAAACGTTTAATACTTGCAGTCTTTAATATTATGAAATCCCCAGATTGCTTGACATACTGAAGTAAACTGCTTTGAGGAAAACATCATAAGGCTACACATTTATTGTCACACAACAGCTTCCAGAAGTGGATCTGTCTCTCCAGCTATGAAAATGAAAACAGAAATCCCGACTACAAGCGTGGAATCTTAACATGGGACATGAAAGCTAAACTGGCATATTATCTTTTCCATTTCTATTCCACTATCAGTAGAGGACTCACGAGTCATGCTACCTAAAATCAGTGGATCACCATGTGAACACAGTAATTGATTCATTCTAGCTGGAGCTAGGCAGATAAAGTCAATGTTATTTTTAAGAAAAGAGAGACTCCAGCTCTACTCCCCATGATGATTTTACATAAGTCACATGAATATGTCTTATTTCTACTAACATGAGATGTAGCTTGGTTTCCTGCTGAGCACAGAAAAAATGCAAGATGATAAAAATTGCAACTTGGTAAAATTGTTTTTCAAATTCTAACTGTACTTCTCACATTTCTACGAGCCTTTCTGGAGCCACAGTATGCATCTGCATCTTCTGCCCATGTGAAGCAGACACAGCTCTCCAGTGTACAAGGGTAACAATGCAGATTGTTTTCAGTTAACATCAACGATAGGAAAAAATATATCCTCTTCTCCCTCACCATAAAATACAATGTCACAGAAAGTCCCACCACTAGTTAAAAAGCTCTAAATTTACAGATTTCCAAAGGTCATGGTAGATTAAAAAAATAAAATAAAAATCACCACATATGAAGTCAGTGCAGATCTGGGCCTTAAGAGTCTAACTCGGGAAAGCAAGAGTAATTTGTGATGGTCTGAGATATCTCTGGCTCAAGTGTCCTACAAGGGCTCCCACCCCACAAGTCAAATTCTTCAACCCCCAGTCTCACGGACACCTTAAGGGCACCTTAACCCGGCAGTGCAGGTGGGTCTGTGCCGATACACCAAACCATGATAGCTGCAGCTACGGCACGAATCTGCTGCATCTTCCTCAAAAGCTAGAGGCAGGAATATCTCGACAGACCTGAAATCGAGGCTTCTGATCCACAGTTTATCTCCAAGAGATGAGGTTGGCATAGCAGAGCTGCTCCCGTATGATGTGCTCAGAGACAGTGGGCACAGGCAGCGGAGCAGGTAATCGTGTGTTTCTGCCTGTTACCAGGCACACAGGTCATCCTGCTGGGGATCTCCTATCTCCATCTAGAACACTATGGCACTTGTATGAATAGTACCAGAAACGGCACTGGAACTCTAATGAATTATTTTGGCAGCTCTGAAGGAAAAGGTAACAGAATATGTAGGATCTGTGTGTCTCTGACTGATACATTATGATGTATTACAACGCTGCTGACATGTCAAAAGACGTGATTTAGTAGTCACTGCTTATTTCAATTTACTCTTTTTGCGGTTTTAATTAGTAAATGAGTCCCTCGTGGTCAAATGATTAATTACACAATAATTCACTGCAGTACCTTTTCCTGTTTGAGTGGAGCGCACAGTATATAGAGAAACCATTCGGAATATAGACATGGCATTATAAATTATAGCAACACGTTCACACCGCTTTAGTTAAGGTTGTGTCAGCACTCCCATTAAGAACTCCTGTTTCTGCAGGTTAGTTAAAATTACGCAGAGAAAAGTTCATTCTAGCTTGCGTGTTGGCATGCACAAACTCAGCCAAGAAATAACTCCTCCTGCTCATAAACCCTTAGATATTCCTACATAAGGAGAGGGTGAGAGAAAGTGAAGGAAGCATAGAACCATTAAGGTTGGAAATGACCTTCCAGATGATCAAGTTGAAGCATCAATCCTATGAGGAGACACTGAAAGAGTTGGGTTTGTTCAGTCTGGAGAAGAGAAGGCTCTGGGGAGACCTTATTGTGGCCTTCCAGTATCTGAAGGGGGCTACAAGAAAGCTGGGGAGGGACTTGTTAGGCTGTGGGGCAGGGATAGGACTGGAGGGAATGGATTAAAACTAGAGACAGGTCGATTCAGGTTGGACAGTAGGAAGAATTTCTTCCCCAGGAGGCTGGCGAGACACTGGCACAGGTTGCCCAGAGAGGTGGTGGAAGCCCCATCCTTGGAAGTGTTTCAGCCCAGGCTGGCTGGGGCTGTGAGCAACCTGCTCTAGTGGGAGGTGTCCCTGCCCATGGCAGGGGGGCTGGAACTGGATGATCTTTAAGGTCCTTCCAACCCTGACAATACCTTGATTCTAAGTCCAACCATCTACTAAACATTATCATGACCACTAAACCATGTCCTGAAGTGCCACATTTGGATATTTTTTGAACACCTCCAGGGATGGTGATTTCACCTGTTCCAAGGCCTCACTGCTCCTTCAGTATAGAAGTTTTACCTAATGTCCAAGCAAAACCTCCCCTGGCAAAACTTCAGCCCATTTCTTCTTGTCCTATCGCTAGTTACCTGAGAGAAGAAACCAACACCCACCTCACTGTAGTCTCACTTGAGGGAGCTGTAGAAAGCAATAGGGTCTCTTCCTTCTCTTCTCCAGACTAAACAACCCCAGCTCCCTCAGCTGCTCCTCATAAGACATTTTCTCCAGACCCTTCACCAGCTTTGCTGCCCTTCTCTGAACTCACTCCAGCCAGCAGGCAGCTTACAGTTTGTTACAGAGTGGAAGGGAGAGGGCAGGAAGACAAGACACAGAAAACAGCTGCTGTTTGTTGTATGTGATCATAACTAATAATGATACCTCTTAAACTTCATTTCATTTCATTAAGAGATCCCAAAAGATAATTGCAAATGATATCACTATACCTGACAGAGGTAAGAAACCCCTTGTATACTGCTACCCAAAGCCATGGAGTGAGGACCAACGTTCAGTCTTCCTTCCAAGTCCCGGCACACTGTCTTCCCTAAGATAGTGCACAAAAACCACTACTTAAAAACCTCTAAACTGAACACTTTCCCAAAGGCCTTAGGGTATGGTTTTCCTTAGGGTTCCTTCTTCTATCTAGAAGACTCAACAGGAGAAACTTTCAACATGGCATATGGATAGAGATCTTCCAGTGACTAATACTGGAACTTAAACTTTAGGCTATGATCCTGGCAAGAAGAAAGTACCAATAAGACCTTAGACTCCAGACTAACTCGGTATGGAAACTGCAGAGCTCTGGGGGTAAGGTTCCAGCAGCGAGTCTTCTTTTACTAAAAGGATGTTTTAAGCTAATCTGTTTTACTTTCAGTTAAAGTCTAGCAGGTCAGGTGTACTCATGGCAGTGCTATTCCTTGGCTGAGGATGTGACAGTTCCTGAACAGTTCCCACTGGAATAAGGTTTGTTTGATGGATCAAGATATGTGAGCACTTGCTAATGTTTGACAGGCAAAATAAACCAGCCTATCACCAACAGTTTAATTCAGCAGGAAAAATAAACTGATGTTTCACCAAGAAATTCAGAAAGTGCTAAGCTTACGCTCTCTGCAGAGAGTTCAGATGACAAGAGAAAGTATTAAGGGTTCATAACCCTCTTACCTCTTCACGTTTCACCCTAAGGGCTATGAATAGCCCTAACATTCACTCAGTTGTGTGTGTATGTAAGACTATGCTGAAGAAAATACATATTCCCAGTCCTGCCAAATGGTGAAAATTGATCAGAATTACAGGGCTGGACACTTTAGATTGGGCAAATTAGATTTATTGAACAGGGTGGTCCTAGTGGTAGTACAATACATGACACTAGTAACTGATGGATCACATCTTTCATTGGACAAAATTATTTTGATATCAACCTTAGGATCTCATACATATTAAACTGGGGAGAGGTAGGTTCCTACATCGCTGTACATAAAAAGAGGGACAAGCTAGCAAAAAAGCTTCCTAGAGTTATCAAGCATCACACATTACGATTACCATAGGATAACACACATTCAGCAAAAATACCTCTTTATGAGTCATGAAGATATGGTCTGTGGAAGAACAGAGAACTCAGAAATCTAAACTTATAACTCCCATGAAGTCATAAAGCTGTCGAGATAGGTAGCAGCAGGGGGATTTACAGCATCTTAAACATTTACACACATACTTCCTCGCTCCTTTCCTCCAAGCAACCACCTCCTTCTAGTCATTGTACAGTGAATGCAGTCTTCCTGAAGTGCTCTGAAACTGCACCT
>JANVCC010000270.1:10702111-10735805 GCA_025345505.1 Todiramphus chloris collaris
TAAGAGGTCTTAAAAAAAAAAAAATTTCTATTCTAGACTGTAGGATGAAAAACATGGATAAAACATGTAAATAATATGCTCTCATTAATGCAAGTGGCCCCTATGCAGCACATAAGGAGTCAAAATCAAGATCAGGTTTGCTTTTAACCTTGAGTATAAATAAGCAGCAAAAGAAATCAACATACGTTTTGCATATTCCAAATTATAGTTCTTCAAAAATCAAGAGAGCCTCCAGCACGCTAGTCATTGCAAATCTCATATTTATAAAATTATCTGTTCTGTTACAGTGGAGCACACAGGAACAAACCAGCTGATCTCAAACATATCTTCTAGTCAGAAAAGCACTGTCCCTGCACCCTGCCCACGTGAACAAAAGATTGTGAAAAATATTTGGAACCGTCCTGACCAGATGTGGAACCATAAGATGCCAAGAAACCACGGTTAACTCCCCACAGGACAACTACAGTGTGCTCATATACAAGTAATCTAAACTGTCACACGAGTGCTGTAAAACACGAGAAAACCTTTGCAGTGACAAGTGTTCGAGAGGCAGCAGAGGCCAGTTGTCCTTTTCAGAAGAGCACAAAGAAAGAAAATAAATACATCCACTCTACTCCTGATCGTCAGATTATGAAAATCAGTCTTGGAATGATCCCACACAACCTTGCTATGAAACAAGGGCAAATTTAATCCTTCATACTCAGTAGCTTGGCTGTAGTCCAGGAAGGTCCTCAGCATGAAGGCTGAAGTGAAGCCAAACCATGAATATCTAGGAGAGCACAAATATTAGATTGAAGGTTCTATTAATACAGAAATGACTAATGCTGGCATTAGACAAAATTTATCTGGTATTTTACCAGGGAATTAGAGCGCAATGCACTGCTTCTACGTCAGGAAATCATCCTGAAGACATATCCAGATAAACGTTCCGCTAAGGAAGGTATCCTGTGCACATGCCCAGTAGCGTGTTTCCAGGCACGCCGCACGCATGCCACAGATGAACTATTATCAGAAACAATAGTGGCCACAGGAGCACTAAAATGGGACCAAACGCCAGTTTTCCTCACACTCCAATTTTCCTTTCTAGCAAAACCCACATGCAAGTGTTGGCACGCGTCGCACGTCTCCGTGCAGAACGTGTGCAGGTGCACTGTGTGCTTTTGCACAAGGGCAGAAAGAGAAACTCTGGTGTTCAAAACCCAGCAGTCAGCCCACCCTCTATGCACCAACATTCACCTGGCTGTGGGCCAAGCCTTTAAAAGCAGCATTTCTAGGAATTCATTCGGTATAGTCTTATCTGGTTTGTTGTTTATTGGGTTTTTTTTTTCCATGAGCTTTTGAGACTGTTAACATTAACTTCTCTTCCCAACTTTCATGTTGTTATGCAGGTCCAGAACACGCACCAAACGAGGTCCTTCTCCCAGTAGTCCTCAGAGACAAACTACTGAGCTCACCTAAAAACTCACAGGCACAAATAATGGTGAGATACCTTCAAAATAGAACCCACTGATCCTTCCTTCCTCTACCTACAGGTAAACCAGGTGAACTATTATCAGAAACAACAGTGGCCACAGGAGCAGCAAAATGGTAGCAAACGCCAGTTTTCCTTACACTCCAATTTCCCTTTCTATCAAAATCCACATGCAATACAGAACCTTAGTTCTCTTAGCCAAGAGAGTAGCATGAGACTGCATCAGAGAGTTTTCTGAAGAAGGAAAGGCAGAGGTGAATGCCGCACCCTTGGACAGCACACACGTGCACAATAAGCACACAGTGTAACTCTGGGCAGAGATGTATTTTCCAGCACGGGCAGCTAAGCCAAGGGAGCTGCAGCGGGTGTACAGCAGCTTCAGAGCTGCCCACTGCAGGACATGTGGGATGGGAAAAGAAAGCAAACCCTGAAAGCTTGGAATCAAAGCCTGTTTTAGGGACTCCTGAACAGAATGGGAAGGGTGCAGTGCTGTGATACCCTACCGCTCATGGGCCACTTGGTACTGGGTATGACTGTCCTCCTGAGCCACACAGCAACCCTTTGGAAAAGCAGAAGCTGTGAAAGGCAGCAGACCAGAGCGCTGGGGCAGCCCCGAACGCTCCTGGCCCCTGCCTCCCCTCTTCTCTGGGCACAACAGCAACTGCCTCCCACAGTGGGCCAGAGCACGACGGCAGCCCTTCGGGGCAGCTGGCTCCTACTCCCCTCCTTATCATCTTGCGTGATCAGTCAACCCTTTTATGACCTGATACACTTGTATACTTGGGTTGTGGCCCAGGAGGACCCCAAGATCCAGTGAGTTCTGGACACGAACAAACCAGAGTATTGTAACACTCCAGAGTTAGGCTGAAATGGAAAAGTCCCTGACAAAGGTCAATTATGTCAAGCCCCATAAACAGTGATCCAAAATTAGAGCCTTTGAGCTCTCCTGGATCAGTGGGCTGCATCCAGCATGCCCCTGCGTTGGGGCTCCTCACCGATGGGGTCAACACGAGGCCTGGGCAAGGGCACCTCCTCAAGACTCAGCTCCCGCCTGCTGAGAAACGCTGATGCACTGGGAGCCTACGCTCTAAACCCCAAGAGGGCAATTCCGACTATTGGCTAGTCTCTTTATGTTTCTCTCTACCCATCTAGGTGTATGATTTCATGCATTTGCTTTTATGAGTGCGGGCACATACATATTTCACTGGCCAAGTCTATCCTGTCTGCATGCTTTGTGTTTATGGATACATACATGTTTGGGTTTGAGACACCTTCCAGCAAGTTAGCGTGAATCTTGTCATCCTCCAGCCTGTAATTAACTGTTTGACTAAATAATTTGTTATAGTAAGCACTGCTAAAATCAGCCTTTGATTTATCTCATTTTATTAATAAACCTTGAATTGCTGACAAGTCAAACTGTCAAACACATTCATCAGTGACAAAGGGTTCATTTGCCACTGCAGTCCCTGATCTCAACATCTGAATGAGCTTCTATTCTGCTACTAATTTCAGGTACATCAGTAACACCATTCATACACAAATTGTATCTAGAATTTCCTTCCATTGGTCTTCCCTATGACAAGGAAAGATGCTGGAGAGTCACTTGGGTTTTTGACAGCCAAAGGTAACAGCTAAAGAATAAAACCAGGGAACATTGTGATTGATCAACGAATAAATAAGTTTTAATCCTGAGAAAAGCTAACTGTAAACTGAGATGTATGGCAGATACACACACAACACAAAGCCATTTAAAAGTATTCTAAATATATATACTTTCCTCTGACCCAGAAGTAAAGTCTGAACTCAGTTCAGTTCTGAGATTTGTAGGGAACTTGCTGCCACTGACAGTTCAGTCCTAAGTATCTCCAGAAGTTAACATCTCCATTGGATTAACCATGGATAACATCACACTCCAAATGCACTGGGCAACTCCTAGTTTATAAATGAATATATGAGGTCTTTGCTAAGGATGACAGTCCTGCATCAAAGGACTTGGGGGTTCTGGTGGATGAGAAGCTGGACATGAGCCAACAATGTGCACTTGCAGCCCAGAAGGCCAATCACATCCTGGTCTGCACCAAAAGAAGCGTGGCCAGCAGATCAAGGGAGGTGATTCAGCCACTCTGCTCTGGTGACACCTCACCTGGAGTCCTGCATCCAGCTCTGGAGCCCTCAACACAAGAAGGACATGGACCTGATGGAGCAGATCCAGAGGAAGGGCAGGAATCAGAGGGCTGGAACACCTCTCCTACGTGTTGAGGGTGCTGGGGTTGTTCAGGCTGGAGAAGAGAAAGTTCCAGGGAGACCTTATAGCAGCCTCAAGTACCTGAAGGGTGCTTCAGGAAAGCTGGGGAGAGACTGTTTACAAGGGCATGTATCCTATCACTGATAGGATGAGGGGCAATGGTGATAAAGGAGAAGATAGAGGATAGATTTAGATTGGACATTGATTGGGAAGAAGTTCTTTACTCTGAGGGTGGTGGAACACTGGAACAGGTTGCACAGGGAGGTGCTGGCGGCCCCATCCCTGGAGACACTCAATGTCAGGCTTGATGAGGCTCTGAGCAACCTCATCTAGTTGACAATGTCCCTGCTCAGTGCAGGGGGTTGTACTGGATGACCTAAAGAGACCTAGAGGTCCCTTCCAACCCAAAGCATTCTATGATTCTTTTCTATGATAAAATTGCCTGCTACTTGGATAACTTTTCTCCTTAATAAACATCTCAAGGGACCTAAAAAACTGATGAGTATTATTATATGTATTGTTGCCATCACTCTGATTAGTACTTACCTTTGTGAAACAGCATAGCAAATAGCACATTTCAAACTAAATGAGTTTCACACTAAACACATTTCATACTAAACTAAAGCAAGTTATAACTATATATACTATAACTATATATACTATAACCCTACAACTGCTACTACAAAACAAAAAAAACAAACAACCAAACACACACACAAGAAAAGCAAACAAACTCTGGACTGTTTCAACACAAACTGTCCCTTTTTACTTTTACCTGAACACAACACTTCATCTTGCAAAGAAAAACTATACTGTCAAACACCGTGATTTCCAAGTTATAACTGGCAGATACTATGATTTCCAAGTTAAAACTGCAATATCATTGCTAAAGCAGTCATTTCTTGCACCACTGGAACATAAATCTCTCTGGGACTAGAACAGACCAAGTCTGATATAACATCATGCACGACAAATTAGTTCCTGATTAGGAAATTTCATTAAGACTAGGTTTAAATATCCAGTCTCATGACTGGTAGACCAACTGGCCAGCTGCTTTTTGCAGAGAGCTTCGTTCCATAAAATTGAAAAAAGCCAACCAAACCATCAGGGTTACTCAATGGCTTTCACAGAGGTATGTACAGAAACAAACACAGTGGAAGGAAAGGGCATGGCTGTAAGCAATATCTGACTGCACTTAATTGGGTAAATTTTACACTTTGATACTCATTGTACTTTTTAAATCATTGTATTGTAATCCCATCATTATAACATTAAGAGCAAGGACCTGGGGGCTGAAATTAAGAAGTTAAGAGTTTGGTTTATGATGATCTGGTTGAATTGGTGCATTGTTTCTATTCAAAGTAGTGAGCTGTTAAACAAAGTAGCCAGTGGTACGTAGGAGTAATTCTTGTTCCCTGCTGTCAGAGATCACAGTCTTAAGCTTACTTTTTCCTTAATACAAAACTGACAGATTTAGCGTTTATCAGGGAAAGTTGGTTTTTTTTTTTTTTCTGGCTTTATATATAGCCTACAACTTGCTTTCCTGGAACATAAGGCAGTGTATTGTATGGAAACTATAGGTAAGAGTGTATACAGCCAAGAACTCATATCATCCTCATAGTTGTTGCCATCACATCAATCTTCAGCCCACTTTGTAAGATATTTGTAACAACAGCAGGCCAAAGACTGATTGTCATGTTCCTAATGATGTCAGCCAACATCTGGGACATTAACATTGCAAATACTATTATGATTTACATCTATAAGGGAAATTCTTCCTAGCAGAGATGGTTAAAGCAGGCAGACCATGACATTAATCTGGACCTGGTACAATGACATTACGCTAATTACGAAGGACACCGACATCTAGGACTGGGGTGTTCTGTACCCATTGTAGCTATTGATGAACAGATCTCTCTCAGAGATATCTCAAAACTGTGGGCATCAGGGCATCAGGGCATTCAGTCTACTAGATCTTCCTATAAAGGGCCCCAAACGCATTAAAAAGCACAGGTAAATTCTCAACATTTTGCAGTGTAAGCAATAACATTAAGAGAAATTAAAAGAGATCAAGTCAAAAAATGAGATACTTAACTTAGAAACACAGAGTCAATGTGTTTTTTGAGCCAAGGAGAACAGATACATGATAATATTAATATACGAATAGGGAAATAGGAATTTTATCCTGGATTTTAAGTGTTAGAATGCAATATATTAAATAAATAAAGGAGGAAAGTGGAACAGTTGTACAGAAAATTAGTACAGATGATAGTACAGTCATCAGGCTGGAATGATATCGATACCTCAGATGATTCAGCAGGGTCAAGCTCTAAGGTAAAAGCAGCAAAAGAGGTCAGATGATCTGAATATGTTAAAATGCACTTCCATGGCAGCTTGAGAAAACAGACTGGCAAACATATTTTACAGCTGAAAGAGGCCAGAGATAAACAGAGCTCTGGAGCACAAAGCATTTTAATAATTTGTGATACTGATTTGGCTAACAACTAATGTTAAAGAAGCACACGTGTCTAAACACAAAGGAGTATTCTCGGTATTGCATAATAAAGGCAAATAAAGGGAAATTCAAAACTCTGTTTTTGAAAAATGGCAACACAGGTTACCAATAGTGAAGCTGGCCATAAAAGACTGCTGTAGCTGGCATATCAATTCAAAAAATATATTAGAGAATTCAGTCTCTTTTTTTTTTTTAAGCCAAATTTTGAAGAAATATAGATTATTGTAATAAGAATTTATACAGATGCTCCATTATGCACAAAGTGGAAAACTTCCAATGCGGGAGAGAAAAAGGTTTAAAATATATTCCAGATGCACCTCTGATCAACACCCATGATGGGTCATTCCTTCTGCAGAATCCCAAGTAATTAGCAGAAAAGCTTAAAGATACACAAGCCAATACAAAGTATTCCTGATTTCACCCTATAACACATGTGCCTGAACAAGGAGACAAAGTTAAGTGCAAAGAGGACTTGATTTCCCTGAAGATTTTTTGAAATGATCCATTTTTGTTTTCCTGCAGATCTTTCCAAACCTTTATGGTACAATGCCTTCCACATTTGTGCAGTCAACATACTGCTTATTCTTACTTTTTTTCCCTGAATATTAGTAAAAATCTTGGTCGAACAACTGATCTTTGAGAACCCTCTCTAGTAACTGCTGGATAATTTTTTTATTAATAGAGAAAACTTCGTTTTCCTTCCTAAGTATAAACTGTTCTGTCAGCATGACTTACTAGAATCTTCCCTTTTAGAATATCTATTGTAGTTTTTATACTAATACTAATCTTTCCAGTGGTAACAGTTTCATGAGGGCATGAAAAGATTACAGGAAGCTTATATT
Source organism: Todiramphus chloris collaris (assembly GCA_025345505.1). Taxonomy (NCBI): domain Eukaryota; kingdom Metazoa; phylum Chordata; class Aves; order Coraciiformes; family Alcedinidae; genus Todiramphus; species Todiramphus chloris. The sequence goes on from JANVCC010000270.1 coordinate 10,709,185, forward strand.
CAAGATAATTTTGGTGGAAATATTTTTCAAGGCATTTCTCTTTCTTTTATTTTTCCTAAGGAAAAATTGCCGAACCATTCTATGATTCTATGATTCTTGCCTCAAAAATGGAAGTCCAAAAGGCCAAATTCAGTCTTCTGTTTAGATATGCCTAGTGTTCATTTATGACTTCAATGGACTGGATAAAGTAACGTAACAATAACTCTGCCAGACATCTACAAGCCCACGTGGAGTTCCCATTCTGCCTGGGTTGTCAAACATCCAGTAACACGGGACAGATGGCCAAAGCCTGAGAGAAGAAAAGGACAGAAAGCCTCTTTTACATACCATTTGTACTCAGCACAGACCTCTGTTAGCCCCATCTCAAAACCACCTAGTCGAAGAAGACAAACCACAGAAGATCCACGGATTCAAATTTGTCCCAGGCAGATAAAGGTCGCCAGTTCACACAGGTATTTCCAAGTGCCACCCTGCATCCCAAAAAGGGGTAGGAAGCTGCCTTGTAGCATGGCTCAGGAGCCAGCTGGTAGTGCCAGAAAGGAGCACGGCTGGTAATGTATAGATATACGCACTCTGTCGTCTTCGCCCCCTTGAGATACTTCTCCAAAGTAGGCTAGGTAAAGCTCTGCAGGCTATTAGGAGACATTTGCTTGCCACAGGCTCACATTTTATTCCTCCTCCTGCTTAACAGATTCTGTTCTCTCCGCTGTCAGCAAGGGATCTCTCTCAAGCACTAAAACTTTAAAGGCGATTAAATGCTATGTTGAAATGACTTCCTGGCATCCAGCTCTGGAGGGGAGGATTCTTCTGTTAGCTGAAGTGCCGGGTCCAAATGATTACCTCTAAGTCATTTTTGGAAAGAGGCTCACATTTAACAACGGGGCAGAGGTCTCACAAAATGCACGGCTCAGCTAAATGATTACACTTTGCGTTTTAAGCGCTGTTTTAGCGTGTTGCTAAATATTCATTTTACAGATTCACAGTGACTTGCTACTTTAACAACAACAAAAAAAAGAGCCCGATTTACCCTTCCTTCAGAACTCTAAAGTATGTATTGAACCATTATCCCAAGTGTTTCCCGCTTCTGTTTACTAATGAAACCTCTTGACAGTCTTGATTAGAAAGTGTCACTTAGAACTCTTTGATCTGGTAATATAGCAATGACACATTTGACACATTATAAAATGCCAGAATATAAACTGCTGCTTTTTTCTATTAAAAAAAAAAAAAAAAAAAAAAAAAGCAAATTTTATCATGCCAAGTAAAGCTAATTCCACCTAATAAATTACAGAATATAAAGTCCTTTTAATTTTTATAAGCTTAAGTTGGAAAAAAAATATATATTGTGGAAGATGTCCCACAAACAGCCTTTGTCATCTTGTATTTGTCCTTCATGTTATGTTCTCAATCTGCTCTAAATATTAAGTTTATCTTTCTTCGTGGTTGTTTTTTACTATACTTTTATTTATATTTATTTATTCTATACTTTGCTTCATTGTAATGATTTTCATCACTCATGAAAGTCAACTGCATTATAAATACCACACACGTAACTGAGATCCTGTCTAAGCAGGCTTTTTAAGCATAATTTATAGTACTAGGCAGTGGTATTAGTAAGTTGCCTACAGCATGAAAGCTTAGAATTTGTCAACACTCAGAGATTTGCTTGTGTAAATACTGTAAAATATATCTTGGTGAATACTCGGAAAAATAATAAAGAAAATTCTATTTGCCAAAAGAGAACAAAAAAAATAAATAAAAATCAACAATAAAAAAAAAGAATTGCTGTTTCTGCACATAAGTGACTATGAATAAGTGTAAAGCAGTAACATGGGTGGGGATAGTTCCTCCCTCCAAGTAACAATTTTTTCACTTTTATATTTAAAGCCTTTTCAAAGATTTCACAGTAAAGGAGACGGTTCAAATTATCTCTTTGAGGACAAAAAAAACCCCAAACATTTTTGTTATGGATATTTCCTTGGTCATTTGTAAATTTAATTACGATAAGACTTCCTTCCATCACAGATATTGCAAGAATAGGCAAATTCCATCTAGTAAGATTCATAAGTGATTTTATAGAGGGTATGTACATATTGGTTCAAGCTTCCTACCAAACTTAGTCAGGAAAAAAAAAAAACCCAAGAAAACTGAAAGCTTAAGAATTTCACAGGAGACATAAGCATATGCATAACACCTGAAGATTCTTTTTAATTAAAATTTCAAGCCTTTCAAGTTCAAACTTCCATCTAGAAAAACACATTAGTACATCTGTAGCAATTTCTAGGTAATGTTTGATTACAAAGGTTAGTTACTATCAGTATGCATACTCTACACAGTCATTTAGAGAAGCAGAAGAAGTTGTTTGCTCAATAAACTCAACCATATGTCATGCTTTCTGTTTCAAGAAAATAGTGTCTTGCAAAGAAAACAAGAAGTTTCTTCCTTGACAGGCTTCCACACATCAGTTTCCACGTGCACCTAGCTTAGATGCCAGTGAAAAGCTCTGGAAGGAGAGCAGTGGCCGTTAATGATCCCGTTATGCCAAGAACTCAATACAGCAGTCTCAGGCTCTGTATAATGTGTAGATGAAAAACACAACCACCCCTGATCCGCTCACTTCTCTCGTGGCTTCTTCCCACTTTTACACGTTGCTCAGAGTACTGAGTCAGGGCAGGATAAAAAGAAAAGGTGCAATCTCATGAAGAACTGAATGGAGAAACAACTCACATGGCAAAGAAACACTCACTCTCTGCACCTTTTTTTGCCCCTAACTTAGTTTTCAATGCATGAGTTTACTGCTGAACCTGTTGAACCTTTGGATCAACACAGAAGACAGGGTGGTGTTGACATGAGGACAACTGGCAGGAGACAATACCTGTCAGGGCAAGCATACATCCAACTGTAGCTTTAGACGAGGGTTTGTCACAGACGTACACTACAAGGACTCTTAAAAGAACCAAAAAAAAACCCCAAAACAAACAAACAAAAGGAATTTCTAATGTGACAAATTATATTTAAGCCATATCACCAGTGTGTTCTCTAGCGTTATTTTTAATTACGTTAATATCTTTCTCCAGATAACTCAACATGGTCTGCAGACTTCATAAATACAAAGAGAATGAATATTAATGTTTTAATTCATAACAAATGTGGCAGACCAACACTGTACTCACAATGGTGCAGGCACTAGGCTGCTTGCCCTGTGCCATACACAAAAGAAACTGGAAACAAAAACCTGACTGAAGTTTCTAAGGGAAATTTCTGATTTTTGTAGAAAAATCCATGTGCTCATTTCCTGTATAAAATTGTAGATTTTCTAGAACTATTTTTTATTTAATTCTGTTGACAGGTAAAAAGTTATTTTAGTTTGATGTGGCCTAAAATTATTTATTTCAAGACAGTTAAATTTAAAATTTCTCCGTTGCCTAGAGAACTGGAATTTAAAGTCTAACTTTTCATGCTGAGGAGGCTCCCATGAAGGTCTTGCCATTGATTTAGGGGCTGGCTACCAAAGCAGAGCCACCCTGCTTCTGCCCCAGGTTGTTACCAATGCCTCTCCCTCCTTGCTCCCCCAGCATCACAAGAGGGGAGTATTTCACTGAAGGGACTAGAGATACCATCTCTTTATCACTTCTAAAAAAGCAATAAAGAGGCAGTTTGGGATGGGACTGGTGAGAGTATGAGGAAGCCATAAACTATTTACCTGCTTTTGCTACTAAATGGCCTAGGTGTCAGTGCTGGGGGTGAGAGGGTTACAGAGCCAGAGAATATTTGAATGCCAGAGGGCATTTACTTACCCCAAAGAAAAGATAAATAACTTTTATTTAAATAGATAAAAGGTTGATAGAGGAACTCCCGATAACATTTTTCAGAGCAAAGGGAAAAAGGCATCATATGCTACACTGTCTGTAACCCTTCTAGGTTTCTTCCAGCTGTGCTCTCATTTATGTATATTAAAACAAAGTACATTTTGATTATTAACAGTACGCAATTTATTTTGTGTTTTGAATTCTTATCTCCAGAGTTTTGCAAAAACCTTCTTATCGATCACCATGCCTGAGGTACAACCAAACCACTGTTTCTCACCTGAGGGTGGAAGCCTGGTGTGCCTATGAAGTGCCAGAATAAGAAAGCAAGTGAGAGTGTTCCTCACGTTGCCCTCTGTTTGTGAGCGAAGACAGATCATCCACTGGGTCTTATCGATTGGTCCCTGCCACGGAGACTCCAGGGTCCTCAGCAGTGTTTATGATATTTTACGCCACATTAACCGTTGAGATGATATGCTATGACAGATCTTTAAAAAAGTGTACCCCTGAGCTCTAAATTGTTCCAATTATGCCCTTCGCATAACAGTTGCCTACCAAGGGGCACTGCTCAGTGCCTTAGGAAAAGAAGCAGAGGAGAGGAGCCAATAATCTTCACATATGCTGACCTCCCTCTACCCTCACCCAGGAGAAGCCTGTCATTGCTTTCCTTCACTGTAGCTTTTCATAATCCTTAACATATGGCCTTTGTTTTGATAGGCATGAAATTACATCAAGGTCATTTTTAATAACTGTCAATAGCCCCATAACAGTGGTCAGCTTTATTGACACCTTAGTTGAAGGGCTCAGAGAGCTGTAAGTAGTGCACAGACCCTGCTTGAGAAAGCTGATCCACTGGGAAACAGATTATTATTGATATTAGTAAATTAGTATTGATAGAAATTTGATGAGTATCGTGCATCTGGATCCCTCCACAATACACTAATGTCAAGAGAAGCCCACAGCTCCCTCCGTTTCAGACAGGCAATTTATTTGCATTCCCTACATCTCTTTGTTGAAGGGTGGGAAAAGGGAGTAGCAGGAAGAAGAGGGAAGAAAAAAAAGGCAACAACTGATGCTTGCAGATGCACATGAAATAGCTGGAAAACAGAAGCCTCTATGTATCAGTTTTCTCTCAACTGGAGAGCAAAATTCCCTACCATACACATTCATTCATTCTCCCACTGCCCCATTTCTGCCATTTCACACTTTTCCAGCTCTATTGCTTTACCTACTTGGCTTGACCTAACCAGAGGGGAAAAAAACCAACAAAAAACAAACAACATAACAAAAACCCCACACAAACAAACAGTGTTGCATCTTATATAGACAATCTGAATCATTTTGAAGATGTTTTGCAATATTGTCCAATATGCTACTATGTCTATGTCATCTCAAGCCAGCATACAGATAGTGCAAAGCACTCTCTACTTTGCTTTTGTTCATTATGCTTTACGTAAGAAAGACAGGAGAGTGGAGTTCTCCATTGGTCTCTGCTGCTTTGCCACAATGACCAGATGCCCGTGGTTGCTATGACACAAACTGAGTTACCTGAAATGCAATCTAACTCTGTGTCACTCTACTTTAATTTTTATCTTCCTCTCCTATTGTTACATTTAAAAATCCATATGACTCTGTTTTTCACTCTCATCTGTATTAAACTATACAAAACTATGAACAGCAGTTGAGGATGCTCTCTGCCAACTCCATCTGTTTGACAACTTCATGGTAACATGTTCATACACTTACTTCCAAGGCAATGTTCAGTCCCCTTCCTACAAGTGACTCACACAGAGGTAGTTAATGGGAACACTTCCCCCCCCTTGCCTGATGAGCAAGGGTATGAGTCCTTACAACGTCTCAGAATGCAGCTTTTACAATAAAACCACTTTTCTTGTTCCTAAATGTAATTTGGTTGATACCTACTATACCAATAAACAGTAAAATTACATCAACATTCCGTGTTCCACTGATTGATATCTCCTTTCATATCAGATATTGAAGACTTATAAATCATATGAATATCAGAAAATCAGATGCATTACTAAACAGCCTCGTCACAAGAGAAACCTGTAGCCAGATACTGTACTAGAATAAAATGGAAGACAAATATATTTATGAGGGCAGGATCCTGTTCTCTATATACACGACAGCTGCTCCTACTAGAAACAAACCAGAAAGTTTAAGAGAAGAGAATTATGGGAAGTCAGAAACTACGTAAAGCCTAAAGTGATGCTGAGTAATTTTGATACCAAATAGATCTGAAAAGTGAAGTATTGAAAATAAATTAAAACAAACAAAAACAAAGTTAAAAACCAACAAAAAAACCACAACAAAACAAAAAAACTCCAACAAAAACACACAAACCAAAAAACCAAACAAAGAAACCAAAAAAAAACCCCAACAACAACACAAAGCAAATACAACTGGAATTTTACACTATTCCTTAGAGCAATTCCCTTAAGAAACCCCTCCCTGCCAACCCTGCTGAGAATTTTACCTTTCAAGAATTTTCACCAAGCAAAAACTGGACTTTTCATCAATTGGAAAACATTCCCAACAGCACCAATGCTCTCAGAAATCAGCAATGTTCAGAGGTCATTAACCTCATCATGACTATAATATATTATCATTACACCTTGAAGAACAGTGTCAGCAGAGCAAAAGAGACAGATAAAGCTTTGATACTCATAACCACTCCTGAGATACCCAAACCAAGGTTTTATTAGATTCCTTACAAAACTCAGTCCAAAGTATTTACTGCATACCAGCTAATTCAGTAGAGAGATATATATATACATACATATTATATACATATATCTTTAGCTCTGCTAACCTTGGTGCCCAGGGGAAGAAAGTGAAGATGAAAACAGGCTCTCCTCAGTGATAGGCAGTGAATGTATAAGGGGCAATGGGCACAGACATAAACCCAATAAATTGTTTTCCTTACTTAAACATAAGAAATAATCCCACAATGTTCCTAGGGTGAGTTATCAAACACTAGAACAAATCTCCCAGGGAAGCTGTGGAGTCTCCATCCTTGAAGATATTCAAAAACCAGCTGGGAACAGCCTTAAGCAATCTGCTGTACTTGGCCATACTTTCAGCAGGGAATGCTGCACTAGATATTTCCCAGAGGGTACTCAGCTATTCTGTGGCCCCCTAAAATTACCTTTCTTCTCATTCAGTGGCCTTTCCATCTTACTGTCAATCTCATAGCTAAGGTTACTTTTTTCTTCAAATGCTCTAAACAGTGTTAAACAGCTTCTCTCACTGTTCTTTCCAAGAAAAACTTCCAAGTTCCAGCCAGTAAAACCAATTCAGATCCAAAGTTCTTCAAAACACAATTCACTGGTGGTCAAGCTAACAAGATGCTAATTGTAGCAGCACATGGTTGCCCTCCCGAAATGCTCACGTGCATTTTGATGTACGCAGGAAAACCAGACCGTGGTGGCAATACCCAAGCTAGGTACCCTTCACCTTCCTTCTCCATGGTTAGAAACAGAGAGAAGCTGAATTTGCACATGAGGAATCTAAATGCAGCCAACTGCAATCCAAATACTGGCCAGGACCAAAGGGAAGGTCAGAATTTTCCAAGCGACTACATCACGAACTAGATTTGTTGTCTTATCGTGGAAAAAAGGACTCAAGAGTGTTCTGTGATTTCTGTGGCCATACGTGACTAGGAAGCAGTTAGGCAAGGACAGTTTCAAACTCGTCTTGAGTCAGTTATCTGTGAGAATTCTTAATTGCTAAAGGGGACAAGAAAACCTTAAAAGGTTGGTTTGTGAGGGGGGGGTTGGTTTTTTCTTTTGCTATTATTTCAGCTGAAGTCATAAACTGTTTATAAGCAAAAGGATCTCTAAAAATTCCTCCTCATGTAGATTTGACCGGTCAGCACATTTTGCAGTGTATCAGAGGTTACATACTCACTTTCAGAAAAATAATAAAACACTTTACAAACACCATTTGACCTGAATTCCTTGGAATCAACCATAGCTGATTTGGGTACAGAGCCTGTTAAGAAGACATGAGACTGGGCTTCATATTTCCTGGAAGACAAACATTTATTTACATGCAGTATACAACCGTCTGTCTTAATTGCATGCTATTTAATAACAAATATGACTACATTTTCTACTCTGCTTCCTTCTGTATTTCTGCCTTGCCTTAGTAAGCTCTTAATGTCTGTCCTACATTAGTTTCATATGGTGGCAAACTGTAGTGGTGCTGTTAAAGAGGATGGCCTCCCAGAGGGCAGGAACCAAACACTGCAGCACACTGTCTGCATACACAATGTCTGTATTTTTGGCAGCCTTTCATTCTGAAAATTTTTCTTTAAAAGTTTTTGTTACTTCAGTGTAAAAGCATTTTTGGGCATGATATGAATAGAGTAAGTAGACAACTGGGCACAGTGAGCAGCACAAACATGTTACTAGTCTAAATAAACTGAAGTCTTATCTAGAACTAGAACTGGAAACAAGACGACTTTCCTCACAGACAAGCATCCTCACTACCAGGCTTCACAATCATCTCTATTCAATTATTCTTGCAATCCTTTGCCAAAGGTTATGGGGGCATTTGTATGTAAGTAAGAGCTTCAGATGGAAAGGTTGAGAGGTCATTATCTTGGAGTATCTTTACAGTAGTGGGACAAGTAGGACCAGGTAAAGTCTTGGCTGGGGAAGGTGAATTCTGCTCCTGGAATGGTGAGTTCTTTGGCCCAAGGGCTCATTTTCAGTCAGGACACCGGAAGAGGAAAGCAGGGTTTTATGCCTCATAGAAAGTGAACATGTTAACTTCTAGGCTAAAAGGGCAATGGCAGCTTCCCTAAATGATCCATACTGTGAAGAGCATCTAATTTCCCTACTGAGTGTAGCCTGCAAACTAAACTGGAAAAAATTCTGTTCAGAGCTATTTCAGAATTTCAAAAACAACAATTACTGTTCTCTAAGATGAAATTATTAATTTAATTCTGGAAACACTTTCTTGTTTTTCCTTTCTCTTTTAAACAAATAAACTATCTAGGGACAAAACTAAATGCCTTGTTTGAGTCGTGAGATTTGCCAGCTTCATATTAAAAGTTCCACCTATAGCTTATTGCTGGGTTGCAGCCATTTGATAATATGCCAAATGACTTCTCAGTAAGCACTTTCAAAATAGTGGAAATCCAGTGTGCTGGGACCATAGGCAAGACACAGCAATATTTATGAAGTGATACTACCCAGCAAGAAAGCAGAACCAGTGCTTGTGAATCACAACTGAACAAACATCCATGAGGAAGACCAACAGGACACAAATAGGTCAGCAGCTGTAGGCATAGGCTGGACTAGGTCCTTGGCATGGGTTGGACTATTATTTACTATGCTTTCACTGAATCCACTTCCCAGATAGAAGAAATGCTTACCCGTTTCCATGAAGTGGGAGAGGTGAGGTGGAAAACCTATAATAGGCAAGACTTGTGAATCTGTAGAAAAACTGCACACAGAGTAAGTAGACAACTTGCTTTGTCTTTGAGGAATGTAACACTCAACTGTGAAAATTTATCTGAAAAGAAGAAAACCTGGAAGTGAGATATGCTTCAATGGATCCCAAATCTAAAAGGCAAGCTGGAAATTAAATGTACCCATAACCACTGAAAAAAGGGACTCTCAGACTAAAATACTGAGTTTAAAAGGTCCCAAATACTATCCTAATGATCTCTGGAACAAAATGAAGTTCAGTCCTCCCATTGACTGATTTACAGTAATACTTAAAAGGGAAAGAAAAGTCTGAAATGAAAAAAATCAAAAAATATTAGAAAAAAAATAAAAAAAAGAAAAAAGAGTCCCATGGAATAAATAGAAATGGTAAAAGAACAGAACCTTCTCCATGTACACAGAACTATGCATAAAATATAGAAAAACATTAGTACCTAATCGTAACCCATTCTCCACTCCAGCTAATCTTTTGATAATATCTGTTCACATCCCATTCCTCTTCTACACATGCAGCAAATGATCCAAGCAAAATCTTTATAAAGGGGAAAACAAAATAGAAGACTATAAGCTACGTATTAATTCAACTTATTAAGGGTGTTTGTTTTCTTTCTTCTGGTGCTCTCCACACATGAAGAAGAGGTCTCAAATAACTATCAATATGGATGGGAGATAGCAAGGGGGAAAATTAATGCAGCTACATTCAGATTTTCTAGAAAACTGTTTCCTTCAGCTAGTCTGTAATTCCAGATTGCAGTATATTTGCCAGATGTGGAGAGCACTTTATTATTAAAGTGGGTATGTTCTGAAATGTATTAATTAAAAGGAAAAGTACACCATTATTTTAAGAGGAGTAGTGGGGAAATGTGTCATTTGAGGGGAATTTCATTGCATATTACATAGAAGTGTGGCCATGGAATAGACCGTATTTCAACACTTAGCTTTTAGGCATTTGCTATTCGAGCAAAAAGAAAAAAACCAACCTGTAATACTGTGCTGTTGTGACACGAGAACTTACTGCAAAGCTAAGGTCCATAATATACCAAACCCACCACAAAGCAGTTTTAATAATAAGTATAAAAATCTAAGTGTCTGTGTCAAATTTTACCAAAACCCTTGGCAACGTATAAAGGATCAAAAATATTGTGTGACGTGTAACGAGCACGTTAAAAACCCAAACCAGTAACGTCTTCAAAAGCTACCAAAGCATAATACACACACTGTTACCGTCTACCTCAGCAGTTAAAAACAACCACACGTGGTTTCTGCCAAATCTCACACTGTGTAGGAGATTTCCTCATGTTTGAGGAACACATGAAATACCGTGACACCGTTCCAAGTTACTTATTAAAACACAGTTCCTAGCCGTAAGCGGATGGCTGTCCATAGCGCAGTCAGACAGCACAGCGAGATAGAGGCGAGCTTCGACAGCAAGCTTGCCACCAGGAAATACAGAGCAACTGTGGCAGAACCTGACGAACAAGAGAAGACCTTGGCTTGCACAGAGCCCTGTATGTTGTTATTGTTCACAGTTTAACCGGAAATAATCTGACTAATTTCCTCCTAGATCAGTAAACTAATAAAAATCTGGGCTGTGTTTATACTGCAAATACACTGAAAAAAAAAAACCCCACAAACCAAAAAAAAAAGAAAAAAAAAAACAAAACAACCCCCCCCCAAAAAAAACAAAAACAAAAAAACCCCAAAAATCCCCCCCAAAAAAGAAAAAACAAACTTGAACACCCCCCCAAAGAAAACCCCACCAAAGACACACACACCCCATTAAAAAACAAACAAAAATAAATTTAAAAAAATACATATCAAAGCTTAAATAGCAATACTTTAAAAATACACCATGTCAGTTGTGAAGATGCTGAAGTCCCAAGAACAGATTTCCGATCACCAGGCATTTACAGGAAATCCTGTTGTTTAATAGCAGGAGACAGGTTTTTCAGGAGCCATGCAGCGTGTTACCACTTCAATGCACTGGGAGATCTCTGTAGGAGGCTTTGGTAATTGCATGACCTTTGGTTCAAGCTCAAACTGCCTTTTTTTTTTTTTCCAAACTGATAATCTTAGTTTTTCTTCATGTCTCCATTGTAGACCCAACAGTACCTTCCTGGTATTGCTTTTTAACCTTTAGCCTAGGAACGGACACTGAACAGGACAGTGGAGACCCCTCTGCTGTTGGGTAGGTGAGGTTCCCCTGCGTTTCTGTAACCCTGAGGTTGCCACCACGGCAGGGACACACAAGAAGAGCCAATGAAACCACAACATGAAAAATCTCAGGCCAAACCTCTGCAGAATAGTAGCACTTCCATAACCACAAAACAGATGCTTCTGAGACTGCCCTGTAGCTCTTGGCTGAAGAGCCTGTGAAAGCAGAAAGCCAGTGAGCTGAAACTGCACGCCAGGAGCATATCCTGCAGCAGCAAAGAGGCACCGGAATGATGTGCAAACCGTAGCATCGCAACTCTATGCTACCCAGGAGCAATTCAGTTTGATGCTGAAATAACAGCGTGTGGGAGAAGTGGAATACGGATTCAAAGGAACTAGAAGAAGCCAAGGATAAGACAGCACTTGTGCTTTAAGCCTGTCTCAGGCACATTCTCAGGTAGAAGGGTGATGGGAGAAAAACAGTATCTCTGAGAAAGCCTGTCCTGCAAAGACATTCTTCTTGCCCTGATATATCTGTACTGACAGAGGTGCAATGAGAACCAGAATTCTGGGCGACTGGGTTTGAGAGAAAATCTACTCCAACATCTGATGCTAACACTTCATCAGCGATGGCATGCTTGGTCTGAGCCCTGAATGCACAGAAGCCCTGTACCCCACAGGGCATGCTGAGGCCCAGCCACCTGATGCCTGCACAGCATCCCGCCTTGGTGCAGTTGGTCACACACCTATCCGTCCTTCTGCCTTCAGCATGGTCTGAGATCTCCTGAGAGATGTTAAGATGAATTCTCTTAATGTGGCTCTCATGGCAGTTTAACCACAATCTCTGTCAAGGACGTCATGATGACAGCCTTGGCAAAATCAGTTAATGAGACACAGTTTACAAAGACTGGCTTTTCCCTGATTAAAAAAAAAAAAAAAAAAAAAAAAGCAGGGGATAGTTCAGGAGCAGGCTGTCCCTGTGTGCTGGAAAATGAGCCACTGGGGGAGAAGACCGGGCTGGTTGAGCAGGGAGCTTCTGCAGGAACTCAGAAATTTAAAAAAGAGTGCATGGATGCTCTCTTTGCCTCGTTCTTTAACAAAAAGACCAGATATCCTGAGGACAGCTGGGCTCCTGAGTTGGCAGGCAGGGCTGGGGAGCAGGACTCCCCTCCTGTAATCCAGGAGGAAGTGGTTAGTGACCTGCTGGGACACTTAGGTCCCAACAAGTCCATGGGTCCAGATGGGATTCCTCCTAGGGTGCTGAGGGAGCTGGCGGAAGAACTGTCTGAGCTGCTCTCCATCGTTTCTCACCAGTCCTGGCTAACCGGGGAGGTCCAGGGGACTGGAGGTTGGCCAGTGGCACTCCCATCCAAAAGAAGGGCTGGAAGGAGGATCAGGGGAACTATAGGCCTGTCAGCCTGACCTCAGTGCCTGGCAAGGTTATGGAGCAGTTCATCCTGAGTGTCATCATGCAACATATAGAAGACAACCAGGCTATCAGGCCCAGCCAGCATGGGTTGAGGAAAGGAAGGTCCTGCCTGAGCAATCTCATCTCCTTCTCTGGCTGAGTGACCCACCTAGTGGGTGAGGGGAAGGCTGTAGCTGTGGGTTACCTCGACTTCAGCAACGCCTCCCACAGCATCCTCCTGGAAAAGCTGGCAGCCCACGGCTTGGGCGGGTGCTCCCTTCTCTGCTGGGTTCAGAACTGGCTGGATGGCCGGGCCAGAGAGTGGTGGGGAACGGTGCTGCACCCAGTTGGGGTCCAGTGACCAGTGGTGTACCCCAGGCATCAATACTGGGCCCAGTCCTATTCAACATCTGCACTGATGAGCTGGATGTGGGGATTGAGCCTACCCTCAGTGAATTTGGGGGTGACACCAAACTGGGAGGGAGTGTCGAACTGCCGGAGGGCAGGCAGACGCTGCAGAGGGACCTGGCCAGGCTGGGTCGATGGGCCGAGGCCAAGGGTGTGAAGTTCAACAGGACGAACATTCAAATGTCTTTATGGAAGCGACTACCCAGGAGCAGTGTAACCTGAAAAGAGTAACTGGCCCAAGCAACATAAGTTTAGGCTTTTACCAGTGAGTACCAGAACAAAACACAGACGCTTGCATAAGGCTGGCTTTATAGCACTCACAGATTTTAATTCAAGTCCAGTAATAGTACATCTATGGAAGCTAAACTGTTTATATGTAGACATGTTCAAAAAAATTTTTTTCAAGAATATTTTCAAAGGTTTTTAGTACACCTTTTTCTACAACAGATTAAAAAACCACACTGGTACAACATTTACACAATTATTTATGGTGCAATAGCTGTACAAAATGAATCTTCTTATAATTCTTCAACTTGAATCATAGAAGTTGACGTTCTTGGTTTGTAAACAGACCACTTTTGCGGTGAAGAGGCATATTCTCATATGTGATTCTTCAACCAAAAGCAACTATTGGGTAACTGTTAAAATTAAAAGCAATTAAGATCTTAAATAGGCAGTTATGGGAGGCACTGCCATAAACTGAAACAGAAGGAAAAAAGCTCCACTCCTGTTCATTAGGCATTTGTCACAATGTACATGCTGTATGCTTTTGTTTGAATAGAAAAGCAATTATGTTTTAATACACTTATATTCTACTCATCTCCTCATCATCCCAGGATAATGAGTTATTAGGAAAAAAAAAGAATATTATACACAGCAATACAGCTTATTGTTCTGTGCAGATTATTATTGCATCAGCTGAGCTTCTGTACATGACAGTTAGGAAAGCTGAGTTGTCAGTAATTTCTGTTTGTGCTTGTACTATTTGTACAAGCCTCCAGAAGGCTTTTTCTTCATCTAGCCCTGTCTTCTGCTGTTACTGAACCTACAGTTCACGACCCCTGCAACGGATATAGGCACAGAAGACACAGTTTGATGACATCCAAAAAGTCTCTGTATAGCTGCCGCGTGACTGGCTCCCACGAGGTACAGATGCATCTGAATCAAGTCCAGAACATGGAAAACTGCAGGCAGGAGTAACTTATTTAATGCAAACGGTGAATATGAAATAAATAAAAACTCTAATATTCCTTTTAATGTAAATCAACATCATCAAATTGCTGGAGTACACAGTTGAGGCAGATAGGCTGGGGAGATCATTGGTTTTAGGTGAGGAGAGTCTGAGTTCAGGCTGCTTTCTGCAGATAACCCAATTATCCTCAAACCAATGCCAAGATAAAAATCATGCTTCTCCACCCACAAACCTCCTATATCAGCTCTGAAAAGGGAGCTACGAAAAACAACAGTAGCCAACATGAAATGTTAGGTACAGTTAAACCATCCATCCTTAAACAGCATATGCTATGTCCTTGTCCTCACCTACTGCAAGATGTCAGGAGCTCGACCCTAGCAGAGACCTCAGGCAGGCTGGGGAGGCTGCAGTAGCCACCTCCATGAGAAGGGAATCTTTCTCCTGCAGTGATGTCCAGCCCAGTGCTGACTATTAGCTCCGCTGGGGCAATAACACCACAAGCCATAAACAGCATAAACAAAGACAGACAATTGGTTAAGAATGTTGAGAGGCTGTATTTTTACTGCCCAAGCAAACGGTTCTTTAAAGTAGGACTCTGATACTCCTTATTATACTACTATGTTTAAAGCAAGTCTGGAAACGAATGGGTGTTTAACAGGTAATAAAGATAGAAGGCCAAAATTCAGCTCTGCAATAACTGTTATTTACAGAAGTCACAAAAGCAACTTGCACCATAACGTCTCTCCATTAATTTACAATTAACATTTTGGGAAACTGATGGGGGGGGTGGAACAAAAACAACAAACATTCTTTCTGAGCACAATCGGTCCATTTGGCTTCTTGGACAATTTCTACACACCTTGGACATCCAAAACTAAATTTACTAATTGCAATATTTTTCCTGTCAATGAAGCACACTGCACTGGATCACCATCAAAACCGGAATAGCTACGTGCACATGGGAGAGCAGTTAATTGCTCCCTATCTTCCAGTGATAGGGGCACGCCATTAATTCTCCAGCATACGGTACAAAATTAGAGCCTACTGCTACATTTTCATCGTGTTAGAATGCTAATACTAGGTTGAACTCTTAATATAAATCTAGTAAAATACATGAGAAATAAGATTCATGTCTTGGTAAACTCTGGTGGGTTTTTTTCCTAAATACTAGACTTCAAACCACAAGTTAACAACAAGTAGAGAGAGAGCATTTTTAAAAGTCTTTTACACAGTTCAAGCGAAGCAGGAACAAGTGATTAATAGCTACATATATGCAGTACTAAGGTTACCCTTGAAAATCAAAGCTTTTGTTGCAAAGTTCAAGGCATAGTACACTAAAAGTCTTTCATAAACACTTTTATGATACCTTTGTGGATCCTGATGCACCGTGACTGCAGTTTCTGGTAAAGGTTTATATCACACTATTTTTACAGAAACACTATTTTAAAGGTTTTACAGTAAAAGATGGTATCAAGATAGCCCTTTTGATAAGGAGCAGAAATTAACCAAAAGAAAAATAGACTTATGCTAAACAAAGCCTGTTTGGATTCTAAACCCTCAGATGCTCAGCATACACTCGCTCTACAGACCTATTTGATTGCTGATTTTCCAATGATGATATCGACACACTGTTAATAGAAATATGCAGCATCTGCTTGCTAATCATGATAAGCATACACTGCAAATCCGTTTGATAGTTAAAATTCCTAATGATGATATTGATGCAATATTGACATGCTGTTGAGGAAAAAAAAAAAAAGCCAGCATGCAGTGAATGATTAAATGAGGTAGGACACGTCACGTATCTGTTTGTTAATCTCCAAAAATTTTCCTTTTTAGAAAATTTTTAGCAGTTTCCAGGAAATAAAAACCAAATACCATGTAACACATGCTATTCTAAATATTCTACACTGATGCTCCTCAAGCAGTGCATGTACTTCTGTTTGAGCAGAAAACATTACATATATAATTAAATACCACTTATTTCAAGATCTTTTGGGTAGTATGCTTCTAGAAAAATAGTATGAAATGAGAACAGTATTTTAATATTTTTATGCAACCAGTTTTTGCAGAGGAGAAAGAAATTATAAATGAAGGGGGTTTTTTTTGAAAAGCTTTTTATTATAAATTAAAAACCCAGCACTGCAATCTGAAGGCTAGTTAGAAAATAGACAACGCAGAACTAGAAATGCAGTTTTTTGCAAAGAGATTTTGCACTTAAAATTATTATTATTCTATTAAAAAAAAAAAAAGAAGCAATGTATAATATTGAGATAGAATGCTTGGAAATTTTCCTCAAGTAGCATTGCAAGAGAAAAGCAACGTTTTTGGCAGGCTGTTCTCTTCGGTTTAGTAACTTCTAAAGAAATAACACTGGACTAGATTTACAACTTCTCCTTCAACTTCTTTTTCCACGCTGTTATTCCTAAAAAATGGCAAAAAAAAACCCAAACTACAAAACAACAACAAATAAAAAGGAATCACTCGAACTGAAAACTTAGGACAGAGGCCGGGGGAGAAGAGGAAAGTCATCAGCGCAGCCCAGCGCCTCGCTCTCAGGCACCAGCAACGCGTTTCATCTCCCATGTACATTTTTGTTTCATCAACAATCTAAGTGATTTAATACTGACTGAACTGATCCAAATCGTGCTCGTCTCCAACTCCGGAGGCAGGTCTGCTGGCCCGGCCTATCCCGGAGGACAGGCTGCCATCTAGCGCCCGCACGGGTTGCTGACCGGGGAGGAATCCAGGGCTGGGAGGCGGCTGGGATTCCAGCTGCTGGCCACAGCTGCCCGGCCCTGCCTGCTCTCCTGGCTACAAGCGGCTTCCAGACCCACTGCGGAAAGGTGAGTGCTGCTCACAGCCGACCCTAGATGTAGGTTTCAATAAGCACAAAGGTCCTCCTTTCTTGATCCAGAACATAAATGATGTTCACTGAAGAGAGAAACAGTTTTCCCCATAAGAGCACAAGAGATTCTCCTCTAGCAAGCCACCGAGTGCTTCCTCACTGGAGTTGCACAACTCTCTTATGCTATTTTCTTTCCTGCTGTTGCTGTTTCTAGCATTCAGACTTTTTCCACCACAAAGACCTGTAACAGAACGGAATCCCAGCTGCCAGCATTCACTACTCCATGATGGGAGTAAGAGACAGAAAGCTCAAGCAACAGCGGCAAATTCCTAACAAAGAGAATGATAAGAATATTCTTATCAAAGGGAAGATCCATGGGGCTAAGTCTGCAAGCTTCAGGTGCTTGCTTGCATCTACCACAGGCAAAATCAGGAAAAAAAGTTAATACACTGGAAAGCATAACCCTCACAATGATACAAGGCCACTGACACTTGGAATATCCACTCCTGACACTGCAATCACTGCATAATTAATGGTGCCTTCCTTTAATTCACACACTATTGTCTGCCAGTTGCATACACGCATACACACACTGGAATATGTGGCTCTGTGCAGAACAGCAAACACTGTTTACTTTCAGCTTCAATCCATAACATCTTCAGGCTACAGAATCAGCAGAGCTGGGGGAAAAAAAAAAAAAAAAAAAGGAAAAAAAATTCAGCAAAGCTTAAAAAAACCACCAAAACCAAACACCAACAACAAGCTAAGAGCACACACATCGTGTGTGTGTGTGTGTGTGTGTGTCCGTCCATCCAACCACCCCCCCCCCCCCCCCCCCCCCCAAAAACCCAACAAAAAAACAACGCCACCCACCACTTTTAGAAGTGTTTGAATAAGGAATGACTACATGGGAAAACATTTTAAGATATGATTGGGAAAATATTTTCTGATCCTTCCCACCTGAATAGCAGGAGGGATGTGGAACCTGATATACTCCGTAGTGCTAGTTTTCCTATACATTTGTCATAAGATGACATGACACAATGGGAGGGGAATGAGAGACTAGGCAGAAAAACTGTTTTGATTAATCAAGGTAGTCACAGATACTACTATTACTACCTCCCCTGAAGGAAGATGATAATATACAGAAAAGCCATGGTCAGAACAAAATGTTTCCAGAGCACACCAACCTGAATAACTAAGTGGACAAGGCAAGCCCATAATGTTCTATTGGAGATAGTTAAGCTAAATGGCTGAAGCAGCTTCCACGGGTCAATAAATTATAAGAACTCACATGTGGCCTTGGAAGAGGTGCAAACTAGAATGTGGTTATTTTTCTTTTTAAAGCTAATATTCGTTCCTCGAGAATATGAGGTTCAGGTGGCCTCCACAGAGATAAACTTGCAAAAGAGTTTGTCTGAAGAAGAGTCTGAGATGCAAGTTATACGACTGATGAAAAAAAAAGGAGGGTGAGCAAGAAGGGTAAGGGGTACAAGCAAGTCGGAGATTTGTTCAGGTCACGTGAAACAGCTCCCATGATATCCTGAGTGATGCTCCCATGATATCCTGAGTGATGGGATTCCTCATCTTGCAGAAGTCAAAAGCACCAGATTTGTTTACAGAGTAATGCACTTAGTGCTGGTTCTTAGTCCTCTTCCTAGTCTTGGACTTCAGGTCCAAATTTTCAGCTTGTCATACAGTCACAGAAGTGGCTCCAGAAAGAACAAAATGCAGAACTGTAACATCTCAGCTCAACTAAAAACCCCAATAGCTTTGGGTTGGTGTGGCAGCAGAGCAACACATAACAGCAGATAGATCTGGAGTTCCTAATTATCCTGTTCCTTAACTCAGGAGAAATATAGTTCTTTTCCTTCAATTCACTCACCTACCACCAAATGAGTAAATTACTACACGTAGGCATATAAAGGCCAGTCCTAAACATATAGTATGAGTTAAAGTTATTTGTTCACCAGATTTATTGTGGAACTACAGTTACATTCTGTAATATTCCTGATAATTCCACCTTTGCTATTAAAGATTGGTTTGTATACTGAAAATATCAACTACTTTTTTTGCCTCCAAATTAACCTGAATAGCAATTGCAACACACCTGATACTGGTCAACTCTATCAATTTACAGGAATAAAGCCCACGGCATTTTCCAAGATTTATGAATAGTTTTTCAACAATATTTAACTTGATCACAGAAATGAAGTTGAGTTTAAGGGACTTTATTCCATCACCCACTTAGCCAAGTTGAACATACTAATGACAGACTCAAAGCCACAAGAAAGTCGGTGCCAGCCTATGAACAGGAAAGGCATCAACAGGACCAGAAATACAATATGTGTATAATCATAGCTTAGGAGTTAAAGCAACTGTGTTGAAATATTTCCAAGAAGAAAAAGGCATTAACTGGAGCTTAGTTTTCACACTTCATCTGTGATTACCGATGTCATTCTACAGAGGATTAAAGAGGGAATAAAACAGGGGTGGGGTGAAGTGGGTGCTGTTTAAAAATCAGAAAATTAAGAGTTACCAAGACAACAATTTTTTTTTTTTTTTTTTAAAGTCAAATATCATTGGATCAATTTTTTTCTACTCAATAAAACCAAGTCAATGAGTAGGAGAACTTTTAGCTTAAGTTTTGTAGCAAAAAGAATTTTAGAAATACTATCTTTTTCTTGTTAGAAATGAAGTTTTATTCTTTCCTAACATCAGGCCTCAGCTCTTGAGCCAACTAAAAATCAGTTCTGTGAGCACTTCTGACAATGTGAAGCCTGTAAGAAACTTCAACTTTACAATTCAGAATTAAAAACAAAACAGTGATATATTTAATTTCAATTAAAAAAACCAAACTATGCAAGACTGATTCAGTTATTATACCATCAGTCAGAGCAGTGGGAGGGTTGTTTTTCTTAGCTGCCAGTTAATGGAGAAACTTTCGGTTTCAGCAGATGAAGGAGGAAGACAACCTAAACTTGTAAGTCTTGGATAAATCAGCAAGGCTAGGAAGGTAGTACCTTCAGACAGTGCAACGCTGCAGACCAGTGTAGCCCTCACAAAGTCACAGACAAAAGAAAGAGAGTCTGAGACAGATCAAGAAATAAAAATAGTGTGGGTGCTCCCATCCAATCCAAACCCACATCATATTTCAAATCTATGCTATTTCTTCTGGGAGAAAGAAAGGCACCTTCCATTATAGCATCACACACAGACTTACCTACTGCCTTCAAAGTTTTAGATTGACAGAAACATGCAAGAACCTACTTGCCAGTAAACCATCATTTTCACCTTACGGCTCCCAAATACCAACTAGAAATAAGGAACAAAACTTGAAAGTAAAACCAGCCAAGCATCAGAAAAGGCCAACACCTGCCGGTGCGGCAAAGGGAGGATCTGCCACCTCAACACATCACCATGAGCATCGTTTCCCTTTCTAGCAGGGGCTGACATGGATAGTTCAGCAGAGCAGGAACACAAGAGCTTTTGGATCCTTCCTTCCCACAACCCTCTGGCCTTCAGCTCCCTCCCTCTTTCCAATTACCTGTGGGCAACTGGTTTGGGATGGGCAGAGAACAGCCACTTACCCTGAGAAATGGATTTACTTTGTAAAAGCAACAAGCTAAAGACATCTATAGCCAGCAGACCTTATTTGAAGGGTCAAGATTCCCTCTAGACAACTATACTCGATGCTCCCAAGCAAAGCTGTACTGGCTTAGGGACCATGTATGCCCACAATACATAACAGAGGTTCTAGCTTCTGAACCAGTGGAATCCCTTCATCTCACAGTGGTTCTAGGTTGCTCAGGATAAGCTAAATTCAGCTTGCCTTTACCACAACCACTGTTTTTCTGCATTATTTATTCAATTTTGGTCTGCTCACGGTTGAAGTACCACAAGTACTAAGAGCAAGGCTATTCATGAAATTGCAGAAAGAATAATCAGATGCTAAAGAATCAGACTGTGTAAGAAAATAAGTGTTTGCTTCAAGTGTTAAAGAGCCCAGGGATCACTGCAGGAAAAGACAGGAGCATTTATGTGGTTGTCACTAGACACATACCCCAGTACAGTTTATTTGCCAGCCTTATGTGTAAGGGTGCCAAATAAAAACAAGCAAACAAAAAACCACCCCACCAACAAACCTGAATATCATTGAACCCCTCATCTAGCAGGAACCCTAGAGATAAACTTGGCTTAACACAATCTGGGGTGTCTTAGACCTATCTTAAAGTAAAAATGAAGACTTCACCCTGCTAAACAGTCATTCTGAACAGCCAAGAACAGCTGCAATCCACAGGAAAAAAATAAAGGTAATTCAGGAAAATCACTTTTCCTTTACCAGCTGCCAGGTGAGATGACTAGAAGTTCTATTTTTCTTAACCATGTTTGCAATAAAAGATGAGAAAAACATTAAGTTTTCTGAATTATTTCTGTGATAGACCAAAGTATTTTTCTCTGCAACTGCAAATTGGTTCAAAACACTACAATAAGAATTTTACAGGTCCTTGGATAGAGTAGCAAATATGTCCAGAGTTGGTAAAAAACATAGAGACAATTGCTAACCTACTAAAATTTATCTAAATAAAACATATTCCCAACTGTAAGTCAAAAAAAGAAGAGTAAAACCAGAAAAGCTTAAATTAATCTCCTTGTATTAATCTAATTGTATTTGAGGACAAGAGACACAACTTCGCAGGAAAACAAGTGTATTGCCATGGTTGCCATCACACCAAGCATTTTTCAAGACTGGTTCTCAGCACAAATTCTGGAGGAATACAAACCAAAATACATCCATAAAGAAACACCTGGAAAACAAAGTTTTGATAATACAGAAACAAATATCCTTTGTTGGGTTACTTAACGCTTGCCAGATTATAAAGCAGATTAGTTTTTGACATAAACTACAAGAACAGAAAGTGAATTCCAAAAAGAGAACCTGTAGCAGAGTGCAAAGTAGTTACAGCATCACCAACTTTGTCCACATGAAAGAGTCTCCAGATGGAAGTAAATGTCCCAAGGAGAAACTATTTTGAACTGAAAAGACATCAGACCGAACACAAGCAAGCACCAGAGGGAAGTTTAATAAACTTTACTGAGAGATCTTAGGCTTCATGCCTTGCAGAAGGCACTTACGTTCTTGGAGCTTTCCAAACATGCACCCTGATCATAAAGTGACCAGTGGCTCAACAGGAGGAAAATGATGAACAAAAAAATCCCCCCAAAATTTCACATGGTGTAGGGTTCACAGAAACCAGGTACATTAGCTTGTTACTAACTTTTTCTATTCTAGCTTATAACACACATCCCTAGTTCATAGATAAGGAGTCCAGAGTTGGAGTTTCATCCTTCTGAAGTGCCTGCTAACACGGGCAGTCACACAGCCTTACTCCAACGCTCTGAGGACCAGCCCTAAGAGGAGTTAGGGAGCTTTAACACTGCCAGGTCTGTTCCAGCCAGAAAGTGTCACAAGAGCTTGAGGGGGTCTTTCTCATTTTAATGCCCTTTTTAACCTCACCTGAACATCTACCAGGATCAAGAAAGCAAAGAGTAGCCAGCAGTTCCGGGAAGAGGGAGATCCCTTTTATGCTGATGTGAGTAATAGAACAGGGCACCCCAAGCCTCCAGCCAAGAGGGAGCAGGGAAAGCAAAGAAGACAAAACACAGCCACCCTGTGCTCCATCCCCTGCTGGCCACAGCGCTCAGCATTCCCAACTTTTAAACACAAGAGCAGCATGTGATGCTCCCTTAGGAAGGGCTTCAAGTCATGTCTGGAATGAATGAGCAAGAGATTAGATTTAAATACCAGAGTGCACTTTAAGACAACATCCTGGGAATAAGAGCAAGATCCTGCCCATTCATTGCTGCTGAAGTAGGGCAGGGTGCAGCACACGCATCCCAGCACTCTGGGGTGCACACAGGTCCCTCATGCTCTCTCCATCACAGCTCCATCAAAGGCAGCAGCTATTGGTTCAATATTCAAATTCCCATCTCACACAGCCTCACAACCAGGCTGGGGGTTCTGCCATCCTCCAACTAAACTGACACTGGGGAGTTCTGATTAATGGTAAGTAGTCAGATTTGGAGTATAGATATAAACGCAGTTTCAAACAAATAAATTGGCAATAGAGCAAAAATCTATGTTGTCCTCCACAGCCCGAAGCGTAACAGCTTTATCCAAAACGTCACTGACTGGCCTAGGGAACCAAGACTTCAGTCTTGTAGATCTTTGCTGCCTTGAAGGGCCTGTTTCAAGTAGCCACTGTGTATTGCTAAATGGTTTCCAGCACTTTCTAGCAGCTGAAAGAAAAACCCCAAACACTTAACATAATGGGGGACTCAAGAGAGGCTAATATTAAGGAGAAGGAAAAAATGAAAAGGCACTGTTTTCCTTGATCACTAGTACTTCATTGATAAAGGTTAGCACCCTAGGCCTTGTAAAAGCACACCTTCAGGTGTAGTCAACTCCTTAACTCAAGGCATACTAAATTCACAGCACTGGCGCATCAGTTCCCTCAGTTAAGTGAATTTTTCTTTGCAAATTATGAATCGTTGTTTGCCATAATCATAACCCAAGACTCCTAAGAAATGTTGATTAGAAGTCGCTTCAGATTTGGCAAAAATGGAAAACAATTGTTGCTATAACAACTACCCACTCGCTGCTGCTGCCGTACCAACATGCTGTAAAAGTTTAGACATTGCAGTGAGGGGTTGCTCTCTCTCAAGGGAGTCAGTCCTTGACATAGTAAATAAAACATCTCCTCCACCCCGCAGCCTTGCTAAATAATTGCATCTCATTTCTCATATTGCCCTACGTTTACGCAGAAATTATTGTGGATGTTTACGTAGGGATGTTACACCTGAACCACTGTTACAGGCTGACACCTGAGGAAATCAAGCTTCCTGCCCCTCCTAATGCATGGAAGCCCTCTAGCAGAAAACAGCTTTAGCTTGTATTGAAGCTGATTTAGAGAAGTTAGTAACTTTTCACAGTTGACCACATTGGTTTGCATCTTGTAAGCTTTTAGCATGCCATTTTTATTTAAAGAATATTATGTGTCCACCACACATGCTTTTTTTTTACTAAGGTGCTAAATGTTTGGCATCAGTTAGCATATTTGATCATAGGAGAGATATTTTTGCTGTTAATGAAGGTTTGAGTGTCAATGTTTCCCCTCCCCCCGTAGTTTACACAGAAAGGTTTGAATACAGCTTTAGAACATCATTTCTTCAACATAAAAGATTCCTCTCCATCTTTGGCTTTGAACCGACATCCATACAGGGTCACAGTACAGGTCGCTGTCCAGTCACCAGTAGCCCACTGCATAAGCACTGCCTGTTTTCCATGTCATTCCTTATCCCAGAAGGCAACACAGAAATAAGTCAGAATCAAGATTGTTTTGAAGGCAGAACTTTCCCCAAAGGATGAGAAGAACGAACATTAAAAACAATATGCCCAAATCCTTAGCCTAATAAACAGTCCTTTAAGCATTAATTATGGCAAAGAAATAATTAAATATATGGTGCCCTTCTAGATGAGGTCACTGCTCTGATGTACCACGTACTGACAGTGTGCACATGGGGCGAGAGGGGCTAAAAAGGAACTCCTGCAGAAGAAAGTTTTGTATCCCTTGAACTTCACACATCTGTGTTGATTGCTTTCTCGCTCGTTCTGTATGCACTTTACAATTAACTCCATCCGTTAGGGTTGTGGCTTAATTTCATATTCTAAAGGGTGCTACAGGGCTATGCAAAGGTGGCAACAATTAGTAAAATGTTTCCTTAAATAACATTGCATCACAGCTTATCTCAGGAAGACCAAGAGAGCCCTTTATTTATTTTTATTCTGGGGGGATGGGTTTTCAATAGGGAACCAAGCCTTTACGCTTCCTCTCCTTGAGGAAATGTCTGGAGTTTATCCAATCCTCATGGCTACTTCCCCCCCTCTTCCAATAGTTATAGCCATGTAAAAGGTTATAACAATGTAAACAGGACTAAACACACAACATGAAAAGAACATTGATCCTTTCCAATAAAGGATCTAAAACAGGAAAAAAATAATAATTAAAAAAAGTCTTGGATACCTTTTCAAACTACACTGGCTTTTCTCACTTCTGTGTGTGCTCAAAGAGCTCTGTCTTTTAGGATTTGTATATAATCCAAGCCTGAAGCCTTATTTACAGTCCCGACTCCTTAAGAATTTAAGAAACCAGAATGCATATGACAAAAAAAAAATATATTGACCAACACAGGCACACTGCAAAAAATCTCCATAATAGTTCCTACTGTATCCCATTGGCACCGCTGTCCATGTCAAACTGTTTCCAAATCCTAGTGCTCTGAACAGCCTTTTGCAGGGTGCCAAAATACGTTATTTCCAATTATAAAGTTCAAAGGCTTTTGTCACTGGAAAAGTAACAAAATGTGATTTACTGCTTTAAAGTGTTAGGTTTTATGTGTTCATTAGAACAACCATTCAGTGGCTTTCTGTTGAGTATTCATAAAATCCTGCCTGCCAGATAATTATATTGCATTAATATGGTATGAATAAATGAAAGCAGTAATTATGGGTTTATTCTTTATTTTGCAATTTACAGTTTGCTTTGCTTCAATGGCACAAAATTATCGTGTCTGAAACAATATCACATGGTAATTTGTTTTAGGACTCTTCAGAACACACACATACGGAGAACCCCACCCAGAGTAATTGGATTGATAGCATAAAGCATATGTAGATTAGATTATTACATCTTCTTTCTGTCAGGCTTTGACTGATCCTCAGGAATTGCATAAGGTGGCAGGAAAAAAAAATGTCTATCCTTGTCAAGTTCGAGTTTTTAAAATAATTTAAAAAAAAGGATAATTTGTATCTCTTTGCCACCTTTCTATCAGCACGCACACACTATGCCATGCCATTAATTCTAAAGCTCCCAAGGAAATCAGTGAGGATTACTGCAGAAGAAATAGTTCCAAATACTCAGGTACTGAGATGACTTGATTCTGTGGCATGTAACTTACAACAGATGTTATAATACACACTAACATGTATTTCTTTTCCCAGAAACTGCAGAATGACTACTGAAATCAATGGTGGCCTCCAAGAAGAGTCAGTAATCCTTGTTTCAGGGACGAGCATTCCCTTGGAACACAGCAAGTCCATAAACAGCTCTTCAGACAAACTCCTCACTAAGACCCTTCAGAGTCCTCTCATCAGGAGTGCAAGAGAAGGGCAGGACCCACTGAGTATTGTCTTTGGCATGGGTGCAAGACAGAGCTGGTCCAGAAAGAACACATCCAGCCACCCTAGCCACCTTGCTCTTTCACCAGA
>JANVCC010000270.1:10743140-10770640 GCA_025345505.1 Todiramphus chloris collaris
TCAATGCATCCCAACTGTGGCTTTCAAAACTCATTGATGGTGAGTGCCTTCTCCTTGTAGAGGATTTGCTGTATGTTAGATAAACTTTAAGGTATTCTCAAAAGATATCTCTGAAAGAAGATATCTCTGAAGAGTGTCTCCTGAAAATCTGTCAGGACTTTCTGAAAAAGGCCTTGTACTTGTAACTTGTAAATCTGTTGGCATTAGAAAATCATGCACTGAGGAGCATGAGACAATACATTGGACCTTTGCTTAAATTTATTCCTCTTGCTCAAATACCAAAGTATAGGGAGTGCTAAAAACCAAGCACTAGACTGGGACATGGCTAAAAGCAACCTGAAACACAGGAATTTCTACCTCAACATGAGGAAAAGCTTCTTTACTGTGAGGGTGACAGAGCTTGGAACTGCCCAGAGAGGCTGGGGAGTCTCCTTCTCTAGAGAATTTCAAGACCTGCCTGGATCTGTCCCTGTGTGGCCTGCCCTAGATGTTACTGCTCTGTCAGGGGGGTTGGACTCAGTGTTCTCCAGAGGTCCCTTCCAACCCCTACCATTCTATGATAAAATCATAGAATTGTTCTGGTGGGAAGAGATCATCAAGTCCAGCACTGACAGGTCACCACTAAACCATGTCCCTGAGTGCCACATCTACACGTCTTTTAAATACTCCAAGCATGGTGACTCCACCACTTCCCTGGGCAGCCTGTTCCAAGGCTTGACAACCCTTTCAGAGAAGAAAGTTTTTCTAATATTCAACCTAAGCATCCCCTGGAGCAACTTCAGGCGATTTTCTCTTGTCCTGTCACTTGCTACATGGGAGAACACACCCCCGCACCTCTCTACAACCTCCTCTCAGGTGGCTGTAGAGAGCAAGAAGGTCTCCCCTGAACTTCCTTTTCTCTAAGTCCCTCAGTTGTTGCTTATAAGACTAGTTCTCTAGATCTTTCACCAGCTTCACTGTCCTTTGGACATGCTCCAGCACTTCAGTGTCCTTCCTGTAGCTGGGGTCCCAAAACTGCACCCAGTATTCAAGATGTGTCCTCACCAGTGCTAAGTACAGGGGAACAATCACCTCCCTAGTCCTGCTGGCCACATTATTCCTGATACAAGCCAGGATGTTGTTTGCCTTCTTGGCCACCTGGGCACACTGGTGGCTCACGTTCACCTGGCTGTAGACTAGAACCCTCAGGTCCTTTTCCAGCAGGCAGTTTTCCAGCCACTCTTCTCCATGAGGTTGTTGTGATCCAATAAATTTCCACACATAACATTTTATAATGGTTGTATTTACAGGTTGACAGAACATGGGTTTACCAGGTATGTACTGCTACTTCATTTTGCCAGCAGGAGACTTGATGGCTTTCAAGTAATAAATCATAAAAACTTTCCTATTTCTAAACATTTTAAGATAAGAGAGTTGGAAATCAAATCAATTTATGTTTCTATACACAGGTTCCAAAAACATGCTGTCCTTGTCAAATCATTTCAACGTGAACCAACTGAAAATTTATTATCTTATAAAGATCATCTATTTCTTTTCCCAGCATTCTTTGAAGACTATACTGAGATGATGTCCACACCAGCTGCAATTTCATTTGGAGAAGGGGGGTTGAAGGAAGAAAGAAATGCACAGACATAGCTACTCTTACGTAAGTTGGTCTTTTGCAAATCTTATTTAGTCTTTCATTTAACAGCAAAAATCATATGCACAAAAATTAAGTTACATTTGTGTATTTTATATGCTATGTCTTAGCATCTTTATTACTGACTTTTTTCCACAATGCCCTATAAAAGTACAGTTCCTTCAACAGGAATGTGGAATAGGTTGTTGTTCTGTGACTCCCTCCCCAAGCGTAGCTGCTGGGACAGCAGACCGTTGGGCACTTGGGGCAAGCAGGTGAAGGGGAGCAAGCAGTGAGGGACACAAGGGACTTATTGTCAGAGAAGGAGCAGACTTCAGTTGAGATGAAGAGGAGGGGCCAGGCAGCATGAGAAGGTCCACGCCTCTGAGCAAAATCTGCCTTGGGACTCTTTACTCTCCTCAGTGGTTGGCTGAGTGGTCCGACTCTTTCCCAGAAGTCTTCAACTAAGTGTCATGTGGAGAAAAGGAAGGAAAATAGGAAGCCAATAGGTACAGAGTATGTGGGAGGGAACTGCTAAGGCGTACACTGAACCTCGGTATATTTACGCTCATTTTTTAACCCTAAAATTTGCAGTTTACAGTTTTAGCACGCTTGTGTCATGGCAAAAATTACAAGTGCGAACACAGATTAGAATAAATAAAACTAGATTTCTAATAAGCGTGCAACTGCCATTGTGATAAAAGTCCCGCTACCCCAGCAGTGGTGGCAAAGCAGGGTGCATAGGTGGGAGCATCAGTTCTACCTTCCAGGCAAACTGAACTAAATCCCATTAGTGTGGAGGATACTCCAAACCAAGAGGATTGGGACCATCCTGCAGCTGTGCTCAATTAACATTTTAATGCAAAGCTGAGGAGCTGCAGATAGGTAACCGGTGGGGCTCCCCCTAATTAAATTGCTCTTCTCAAGTTTATTATTTATTTCCTGTTCTACCAAATGCAATAGTAAATATTTTTTCCAAAGCTCTCACTTTGGGGGAGGCCCGGAAGAGATTGCCAACAAACAGCAACTCTTACAAGGAAGCAAAAGCCCAGGAAATGTCCTAATGACATTCCATTTAATAGAGTTGTTTACAAAGAAAAGCCCAGGAAGATGACAGCTCTATAGTTCCAGAATATTACACATTTAGTCCCCATAAGGTACTACTGCATACAGAGGTAAATGAGTTCCACTGAGCAAAACTGCCACAAAGTAATGGTACAAGGGATAAACTGCTGTCTTCCATTCACTGGAAAATACCACACTGTTGATTTTATTTTTTTTTCTTTCTAAAATTTGTTATGTTTTGACTGATAGCAAGAAGCACACGTTATTTTCAACTGGGATGATCCAAGAGACCAGATGGCATTGATCCCAGCATGGATGGAAAAGGACTTTCACAATGTTTACATGTAAAATATGACAATTCTTCTGTATTCATAAATAGCTTCTTCATGTTGTTTCTCTAATTCAACATTTGTTGGCAATTTTTTAACATTTCTTATAAGATAAATCACTTACACAATCATAGAATCATTAAGGTTGGAAAAGACCTCCAAGATCATCAAGTCCAACCTTCTACCCAACACCTGCGTGACCAGTAGACCACAACCCACAGCAGCAATACATAGCTTTCCAATACAGTCTATACTAGATGGAGAGATACAAGAATAATATCTGTTATTGTTGCTTTTTACAGACAGTCTGTTGCTACTCTCACTAGTCTATCAGATAAACTGTCAAAATTATCAGATAAACTGGAGTCATCATAAAGGTAAGCATGTTTTTGACAGCTTCTTCCTCTCTCTACCTACCTCATATGAAATATTGTGCTATTATTAAATCAAGAAATCTTTAAGTCCAAATGCTTAGTTTCTATATTCAACAGTTTCCTTTACACCTAATTCAGAGAGACAACACGAGGAAGTCTAAAATAAATAAATACATGTTTGCTGCTTCCAGTCTGACCTCGTGTATCACCTTTTGCTCTGTACACAGCTGTTGTATTGCAAACACAAAGCCTTTCCAGACTGCACGTATCCTTGCAGTGTCAAAGCTTTTACTAAAGTCCAGGTAAACAACATCCACAGACTTTCCCCCTCAGTGACTCGCTGAGCCACTTTGTCATAAGAGGAGATCAGGTTGGTCAAGCAGGATCTGCCTTTCATAAACCCATGCTGACTGGACCTGATCCTCTGGTTGTCCTGTACATGCCATGGGATGACAATCAAGGTGATCTGTTCCATGATCTTCCCCAGCACCAATGTCAGACTGATGGGTCTGTAGTTCCCAGGATCCCCCTTCCAGCCCTTCTTGTAGATGGGTGTCACATTTGCTTGCAGTCAACAGGGACTCTCCTCTGTTAGCCACACTGATGAGAAATTGTGTAAAGTGGCTTGGTGAGCACTTCCACCAGCTACCACAATGCGCTTGGGTGGATCCCATCCAGCCCCATAGACTTGATGTGTCTAAGTGGTGTAGCAGGTCACAAACCATTTCCCCTTGGATTATGGGAGCTTCATTCTGGTCCCCATTCCTGTCTTCCAGCTCAGGGGGCTGGGTAGCCAGACAAACAGTAACTGGTCTTACAATCCAAGACTGAGGCAAAGAAGGCATTAAGAACCTCAGCCTTGTCCTCCTCTTTTGTCACTATACACTATCAAGCATGAATAATGACCACCATCATATAACCAGTAGCTGAACCAGCATTTCATAGAATCATAGAATACTAGGGGTTGGAGGGGACCTCTGGAGATCAAGTCCAACCCATCTGCCAAAGCAGGAGCACCCAGGGCAGGCCACACAGGAGCAGATCCAGGTGGGTCTTGGAAAGTCTTCAGAGAAGGAGACTCCACAGCTTCTCTGGGCAGCCTGGTCCAGGCTCTGTCACCCTCACAGTGAAGAAGTTTCTCCTCCTGTTAAGGCAGAACTTCCTGTGTTTCACCTTGCTACCATTACCTCTTGTCCTATCACAGAGAACCACTGAAAAGAGCCTGGCCCCTTCTACTTTACACTCACCCTGCAGATACTTGTAAACATTCATAAGATCCCCTCTCAGGCTTCTCTTTTCCAGGCCCAGGGCTCTCAGCCTTTCAGATGTTCCAGTCCCTTTAACCATCTATGTAGCTCTCCATTGGACTCTCTCCAGTATTTCCCTATCCCTTTTGAACTGGGGAGACCAGAAATGGACACAACACTCCAGAGGTGGTCTCACTAGTGTAGAGCAGACAGAGAGAAGAACCTCCCTTGACCTGCTGGCCACACTCTTCTTTATGCCCCTCAGGAGACCATTGGCCTTCCTGCCACAAGGGCATATTGCTGTTCCATGGATAACTTACTCTCCACCAGGATGCCAAGGTCCCTCTCCACGGGTCTGCTTTCCAATGGGTCTACCCCTCACCTGTACCGGTACATGGTGTTGTTCCTCCCCAGGTGTAGTACCATCAGCAAACTTACTGAGGAGACACTCCAGCCCTTCATCCAGGTCATTGATGAAGATGTTGAACAAGACTGGACCCAGCACTGACCCCTGGGGAACACCACTACTTACAGGTTTCCAGCTGGACTCTGCGCCACTGATCACAATCCTTTGAGCTCTGTTGTTCATCCAGTTCTCAACCCATCTCACTGTCCTCTCTTCTAACCCACACTTCCTGAGCTTTCCCACAAAGATGTTAAGGAAGACAGTATCAAAAGCCTTGCTGAAGTCAAGGTAGATAACATTCGCTGCTCTCCCTACAGTCACATGACCATAGAAGGCTATCAGATTAGTCAGACATGACTTCCCTTTAGTGAGTCCATGTTGGCTACTCTTGATAACCTTTTCTTCCATGTGCTGAGATCGGATCTCCAGAATGAGCTGCTCCATTACCTTTCCATGAATGGAGGTAAGGCTGACTTGTCTGTAATTACCAGCATCTTCCTTCTTGCCCTTTTCGAAGACTGGAGTGACACTGGCTTTCCTCCTGTCCTCAGGCACCTCTCCTGTTCTCCATGATCTTTCAGAAATGATGGAGCAACATCAACCAGCTCCCTCCGCACTCGTGGGTGCAGCCCATCAAGGCCCATGGATTTGTGTGTGTCAAATTCATGCAATTGATTTCTAACCCAATCCTCATCAACCAGTGGAGAGACTTCCTCCTTCCAGGCTTTCACACTTACTTCCAGGGTCTGTGATTCCTGAGGGCCGGTCTTAGAAGTAAGGACTGAAGAAGGCCTTCAGTAACTCCACCTTCTCTGCATCCTCTGTCACCAGGGCTCCTGCATCATTCAGCAGTGGGCCCACATTTTCCCTTGTCTTCCTTTTACCATTGATGTATTTGAAGAAGCCCTTGTTCTCCTTTGCTTCCTTTGCCAGAGTTAATTGCAAGAGGGCCTTGGCCTCCCTTGTTGCATCTCTACAAACCCTGTTAGCATTCCAATAATTCTCCCAAGAGATCAGTCCCTTTTTTACACATGCTATTAACGTAATTTTTCCACTTGAATTTTTTTAGCAGCTCCTCAATCATCCATGCTGGTCTCCTGCCTCTCCTTGATTTTTTTACTCAGAGGAATGCACCTGTCTTGAGCTTGAAGGAAGTAATGTTTGAATACCAACCAGCTCTCTTGGGCCCCCTTATCTTCTGGAGTCTTAGTCCAAGGGATTCCTCCAAGTCAGTCTTTGAAGAGAACAGAGTTAGCCCTCATGAAGTCCAGGGTTGCAATCTTACTTATTGCCTTGCTTCTTCTTTGTATGATACTAAGCTCTACCATGTCATGATCACTACCACCAAGGCTGCCCCCAACAGACCTTCTTTGTTCTTAATACAAGGTCCAGCAGCAACCCCTTCCTCACTGGCACTTCCGACACCTGCATCAAGAAGTTACCACTGATGCGTTGCAAGAGCCTTCTGAACTGAGTATGCCTCACCGTGTAGCCGTTCCAACAAAAAACAGGGTGATTGAAGTAACCAATGATCACCAGGGCATGGGATCTTGAGCCTACTTCCAGCTGTCTGTAGAAGGTCTCATCAACATCTTCCTGGTTTGGTGGTCTGTAGTAGATACCCACAAGTTTCACCTATATTTGTGTGACCCTTAATTCTCACCCATAAGCTGTCAACACGTTCTTCACCCCGCCCCCCCCGGGAAGAGCTCAATACATTCCAGCTGCTCACACACATGAAGAGCAACTGCACCGCCTCACCTTGCTGTTCTGTCTTTCCTAAAAAGCACATAACTGTCCATGGCAACATTCCAGTCATGTGAGCTATCCCACCATGGCTCAGGAATTGCAATCAGATCATGGCCCTGCAACCAAACATAGATCTCCAGTTCCTCCTGCTTATTCCCCAGGCTGTGTGTGTTGGTGTATAAGCATTTCAGAAAGGAGGGTGAGTGTATAGTTTTCGCCCTTGGGGGGTGGAAGACCTTCTGGTGCTCAAAAATGTCAGCACACTGCCCCACAAGTGCTGGGCTATGACACCCATGGCCATGTCTAGCTAGTCTGGATACATGCCCCTCCCCCTTCGTATCTAGTTTAA
Organism: Todiramphus chloris collaris; assembly: GCA_025345505.1. NCBI lineage: Eukaryota > Metazoa > Chordata > Aves > Coraciiformes > Alcedinidae > Todiramphus > Todiramphus chloris. The sequence continues at coordinate 10,750,278 of JANVCC010000270.1, forward strand.
AGCCCTGTCCATCAGCCCTGCAATCTCTTGTGCAAAGACTCTCTTCCCCCTTTGAGAAAGGTGTTTCCCATTAGGTGTCAGAAACCTGATGCTGTGTAAGTCATCCCATTGTCAAAGAAGCCAAAATCGTTCTGGTGACACCAGCTATGGAGCCATGTATTAATAGCCTGAATTTTTCTTTCACTCTGATGTCGCTGCCTGCCACTGGAAGGAGAGAGGAAAAGATAGTTTGTGGTCCTGAATCCCTCACCAGTCATCCCAAGGCTCTAAAGTCTCTTTTGATTCTTGTATTACTAGCCTCAGTGCGCTCACCACCTACATGGAAGGCCAGCAATGGATAATCATCCCAGGCTCGTACCCAGGTAGGAAGTTTCCTAGTGACATCCTTAACCTGGGCACCAGGGAGGCAGGAGACTTCCCTGTGAGAAGGGTCTGCCCAGCAAATTGGATCCTCTGTTCCTCTCAGAGGAACATATAACTATAACCCTTCTTTTTTAACTTGTGGGTGTCACTGTGACACGAGCAGCAGGCCTTTCTGCCGGTGCACTAATCTCAGGTGTAGGTTGCCCGTGCTGTATCCTCATCTGGCTGGCCTTTCTCGGCCAGGGCCTCATATCTGTTCCTCAGTGGCACTGGGGGGTGCGGTGGGCATGGAGGGAGTTCGCCTGTGGCCACTATGATGAACTTGCCTCCATTCACTGCCCTCGTCCAGACCCCCGCCTCCGGTCGGACAGGGGCAGGGTCTCGCTGACCCTGGGCACTTTCTGACGGGTGCTCCCATTTCTGCTGGGCAGGGCCTGGCTCCACCAGTCTGAGTTATGGACTTTGTTTCCGCACGTCGAGTCTGTCTCCTGCTTGGCCTCCCCGATATCCTCAGCCTTTCAGCTTCCTCTCGTAACTCTGCTCTGCGGCAGAGGGGCCCGCCTGCCTGCTCTCCCGCCGCAGCCGGTCCCACCGCTGCCGCCAGCTGCCGGAGCCGGGCTGGGCCGCTCCCTGCAGCCCGTGGCCTGCCCGGCTGCGCGTTTCCGCGACCGCTCCCAGCTCCCGCAGCCGCCCCGGCAGCGCTGCGCGGGTGGCGGGCGGAGACCACGGCGGAGACCTTCCCGGGGACGGGGCTCGGCTGCCCGGGCAGGGCAGAGCACGGCACGGCGGCTCCGCGACCGCCGCTGCCAGGCTGGGCGCGCGCTGAGCGCAGCTTCCGGTTCCGCCGCGTGTCCATCTCCCGCGGTTGCCCCGGCAACGCCCGCGGTTGCCCCGGCAGCCTCCCGGGCTCGCCCCCAGAGCTGCCCCCTCCCCCGGGCGGGGCTCGCTGCCTTTCCTCGGGCTTTGCTGGCTCCAGGAGCCCCCTGTTCGCGTCAGCCGGGCTCCCGGCACAGAGCCGCCCCTTGCCGCTGCCTCGCTGTTCGCGCTCTGGGCATGTGATGAGACAATGAGGAAACAGGGAGAGGTCTGTTAGTAACAGTCATGGGGCCTTGGGATCCCCCTGAGGGTCTGAGCAAGTTTCCCAGGAAGAGTTAGCCCTGGATAACACCAGTCAATCTAAGACATCAGAGAGAAATGCTGTGCAGATGCAATGTTCCAGAGGTTTTTGTCTGCACAACTTTTGTCCTGTAGGCAGACAGATGAAGCTACACGGCCTGCAGCTGGAACACCCTGCACCTCTCCCATGGCTCCCATTTCCTAGGCTTGAAGAGAGTTCACTTTGTTACCTTGTGAAAAGTCATCCCTGCTGTGAATTTGTCATGCATCATTAAAATTATAATTTCACTATATCAATTTCTCTTTAGTTACAGTGAGTTTCAACAAATCATTTTTTAACTTCAGAACTGGAAGAGCCTAGCAGACAAAAGAACCTGGAAAATTGTTGAACTATGCAATATGTAATTACTTATTTCCTGCTTAACTAAGCCAGGGAGGAACTCTCTTCCTCAAAGCCAGATCCCATCGCAGAAACATGCTTGGCTTGAAAACTTCCATCTGAGAGGCTTCTTATGTTAAATATGGACTTACTGGTCAAAAGGAAACACAAATTATTCATTCATTATTGTTCCAAAAGGGAAAAATATTCCCTGTGCTTAAGAGCTGGCTGGATCTGAGATAACAAGTAACAACTCTACTATGGTAACACGGTGTAAAAAATTGTCCTAGCTTTGATATATGAAGATTCATTAGGATGTTGTCACTCAGGAACTTACTCATGTTACTCTGCTAATTTTCCCCTCCTTTCCTTTCAGAATAAAACTATTTCTGTTACACCTGATTTCAAGGCGGAACTATTATATTCTATCAAACTGAATAGGTATTCTGAAAAACAGATGGTTTTCTACTCTGGAAATATTAATACAGTTGGAATTATTTAATTTTTTAAAAACTTTAAATATATTTAATACTTAAGAAGAGTGCAGGTGATATATCAGTCTTATCAATGCTTATACTAAACCCATATTATTAGGAAAGGAATAATTCAGATGTACAGAGAAACTATCAAACTACAGACAAACATTATCACCTCTCAATTTCATTACCTTCAAGCTTAGCTGAGTATTTACTGCCAAAGTTTTGTCCTCTGCAGCTCCCAACTAAAACACAACATAGAATACCCCATGTAAAGTCAGATGATATTGTTTTCTACACCTGGCCAAAGAATAAAATTGTAAGATTATAATCCAATTAATGATGGATATATCTGCTCAAAAGCTGTTTGCCAAACATATGTTTTGATGTGTACTTTTAAAGTATTCATGAAAGACTAACATCAAAATTAACACCAAAACAAAAAATACATGGGGATTGAATAAAAATCTCAAAACTCAACACAGGAAGGTGTAAATTAAAGTTTTATATGAAAAGGTGACAAAACCCATTCATTGAATTACTATGATGTGTATGCATTACATATAGAAACCTGATATCCCCATAAGAGTAAAAAGCTAAATCTATCTTTTTTTTTTGGCTTGTTAGTAAAATTTTAAGCTTCTATGGGAAGCGTTAAATGAATTTTCTTACTGAACCTACTTTGTAAGTCTGTGTGCATTTCAACAGAAAAAAAAAAAAATCTTTAAAAATCACAAGAAGTCACATCACAAAGTGTTTATAAAGGTGATTGTTGAGTATAAATAACTCCCTCTTAATACTGGAGCTGACCTCAAAACAATCCACCTTTTCACCACTGGAGACAACTTCAATTGTATAAAAGACAAGCACCAGTATCCTGCTGTGAAGGTTTCAGAATATATTTCACCTAGATAAGTTAACTACCTATCAATGCCAACAGGCAGAGTCATACTCTAAAGCACAAAAGCATTAGATATTATACATACGTAATATATACACCATGTTAAAAAAAAATATAAGTACCAAGAGTGCTCTACTTCTCAAACACTGAAAGTTGAAAGTTTCTTCCCATGGGAAATGGGTGCAACAATTCTGTTCTTCTAATCTGCTGTATCTCAGGCCTGGCCAGTCTGGTGTGCATGCCACTTGTAGAAACAACGGATTTATTTGCTTCAGGAGACAAGTGCTGATAGGAAGATTTCACTTTCAGTAACCTGCTGATGCTTACATTTAGAGCTTCAGCAACAGGAGTCCTGATTTCTGCATTAAAACCATTAATCAAAGCAGTATTTTGGAATGTGTGTGTTGTTGCAGAGAGCATAGTGCGTTGCTTTTAGAAACAGAACGTAATCTCCTCTTTTCCCAAACAGGGGTGAAGTAGCCTGGGCCCTTTTTCTTCCAGCTAGAATCCCATTTCATTTGACTTGCTCTGAAGTCCGTTTCTGTGTAATTTGTATTCATTGGACTTACTTGAACCAGAAGAAACTGTTCTTATACTAAGAACTGTAAATCAACTCTTTGCAGACTTCACCTTGCCTTTTAACAAACAGCTACCTGTGGTCTTTCACGTAACTGTACTCGTTTCCTTTGGGATTTCAGCACAGCACAACTTGGCACTTTGACCATCGCACGTGTTGGAGCATAAAACCGCTGAAAACACTGCCGTTCTCTCAGCCACTTCAGACCTTCTTCAGACACCTTTCTCCAGTGCTGATAAGGCAGTAAGTTGTCAGGGTAGATACAGAGACTCTTAGGTACTGTGCTGGCTGTGGAGCCAAACGTCTTACATTTTAACTCCATCCACACTGTATCAATGAATAAATAAGACCTTGAGCCAATGTTTCATTGGCAGCTCACTTTGCAGTCTCGTCAAGACAGAAGTTAGAGTACTATTAACTTAAAGATGACAATGCACATTTGCAACAATTAAATCCTGTATGTTTCTAATGGGATCAATAAACTTTTAGATTGTAATCACAGGCATACAATTACTATTACGGCAAACTGGTAAACCTTAGAAGATATTTCTCACTACCACTGCCACCAGACCATTGCTAATATTGATATGCCATCGGAGTCACATGCACCTCTCCAAGCTGATGCACAGCATCTCAAATCTTATTAGTTGGCTTGCTGTATCCTGCCATTACCTTCATTAAGTGCATGTCCATCACAGCCTGCTCAGATTTTATTGATTTCAGCCCTGCTCTTGAATGAAGGCAGAACACTTGCCTGTCACAAAGAGTCTTGGTAATCAAAATAGTATTCCAAACGGATGCAAGAGTCTCTGATACGTAATTCTCAGAGTAGTGTACGGACCGCTTCATCTCCCTGAAGCTCAAAATGGCATAGTACTTTATTAAGCAAATTACATCTAAACATATAGTCTGGTTTGAATATCTAGTGCCTGTTACATCCACCATCACTCTAGGTCATCTGTAATGGAGAAGCAGTTCATAAATCAATTGGTGTTTGGCATAGGGAACACTGCCACGTTGCTTATGTGACACTCACAATAAGGATCCTAGCTAAACTGGAAAAACCCTTGGATGGAAGGGTAGAGTGGTTGGAAAAGAGAGGAAATAAATTTCCATTGAATGTTTCTCCCCAGAAAATACTCTAAACCTAAAAAGTCTCTTACCAGTAAGAAGGGAAATATTTCAGAGAAATTATGTCAGAGCATAGGTCGGAAAGATACAATGTACTGTGTATGCACATGTGAGCAGAGTGCCCTGTAAAAATATTATAAATAGTAGCCTTTGTAAAGGGAAATATCTTCACACCATAAAAGCATTTTGTCATTTGTTTATATCACAAAGTGTCTCCCTTCCCAGTCTTCTGTACGCTGCTGCCCCTTCAGCACAGTCACACTCTAGTAGAAGATTAATATTTCAGAACTTGTCATGGGCAGTTTCACTTGACTCTGTCACTGCCTATGTCTGACAAGCTATTTATCATGCTGCTAAGTGTCAGCATTAAATTATCCCTGCTGTTATGACAGCAACATTATTCATCAGGATTAGAGCCCCAGTACAAGGCTGCTTACAGCTGTTACCTTCTTCTGAGCTTTATCGATCTCTCCTCTTTCTATTATAAAAAAGGGGTCTATGCACATGACCATTCACATCTTGCATGTCTGATGATTTTATTTCAATGTCCCGACATCAAACAAAAAGACTTTCTAGAAATGGGCTTCCACACTTATAAAATGTCACCATCAGAAGAGAATTGCATTCCCTTCGACTGGAGGCGCATTGTCTTTGAGGGGATGGAGAAAGACTGTAAACATTATTGATCATAATGCATAGGCACCCAAGGTTGAAGCGTGTTGCTTGACAAATCGATCTGCATTTGTTTTAACCAAGTCACCCTTCCTTAACCACTGCAATGAAATGACAATGAAATCAAGAATTATTTATTGAGATGTGCAGTGTTATTCACAGGCAGCTCAACTGTGCCCTGTCTCCAGTCCAAACTCTGAACACTCCAATTACCTTCTGCATGACTGTCGGTCTGCTGCGGAATGATGCGATGAATAAATACAAGGGTATGTTGAATTCTTTAAAAATCTTTTTGCAACTTAAACTTTTCTCACTTTCCAACATTCCCTGAAAAAGAACAACAACAAAAAATAATTAAGAGATTTGGTTTAAGATATGTTGGGTTTTATTTCTAGGACTTCTCTGGTTTTAGAATGATTCCTCTGCAATGGCTTGTTTGGCAGTTTACTCCCATTTTACCTTTGGTTGCCGCGGCTGGTCTTCAGAAACAAATACCAGCATTGGTAAAAATATGTTGAAAAAACCACAAAGATGTACTCTACAAGAATATTTGAGGGGTTTGAAACACAGAAGTCAATTCATATGGCAGATTATACGATACCACATGCACCAGAGCTTTGGAAGAAGTCACCAGGCACCTACAATGCATCATGTCATGTCTACTGAACTATTATTAGGAAGAGAGATTTCAGTGAATTTAACAATATACCCTGCTATCTCCATACCCTTTTCACCTGGTAATTCAGACTTTGATTTTCCAAATCATGGCAGAGCACTCACTGAGCGCTGTTTCAAATCACTAATGCATAAAAAGTGCTTCTAAAAATCAAGTCCTTAAAATTAATTCTGAAGTGTAATAGGAAATAAAATAGAGGAATGCCACTGCAGGGAATGGTATTCTTCTGTTTCATATGCTTGTTGAATAACATTGTATAGATGTTACTGGCTTTCAAATCAAACGTAATGTTCATCATTTTCCTTAGATATCAAGCTGTGTGCTTGAGGAAGACTCCTCATACATGAGATATTTATATTTTGTGCTATATTACTCTCAGAAGAAGACTATGTCAGAATAGGCAAATACGCTGAGTAAGATTTTCAGTCTAAGTTGTTGGGGTTTTTTTCCCAGGACTTTTGAGATTCATCAAGACAGTAGACTTTGATGGGTCTTGGAGCAAGTTGCTGCAAGCACTCTATTTCAAGGTGTGTTAATAGTTCATCTAAATAAAAAAAAAATGGCACGTCACTTTAGTTTTTTCATCCTTTGCACTACTTTTCCTGATATTTAGGAGTAAACTAAAATTCCAATAAAAGTATTTTGGTTAACATCAACAAGTCTGACAGAACATTTTAACTGAAGTAGTCTGTATATGCTTAATGTTCTTATCTCTGGGAATTAACCTTTAAAAGTCTAAAATTGAAGCTTTTACTGCAGGTCTCCAGTTTCTTTGAAATAACACAAAGCTAGGGATTGCCATCAACCAAAGCTGCAGGGATTTCAAATAGAATAACTTGAATGTCTTGTCTACATAGAGCATGTGTTTATATTTTGACAAAATGAGTCAGAAATTTAGGGGCATTAGCACAGTCAGGGGACCAGATTAGAAGGGTTGTGATCATAAGGGAAAGTTTGTGGTTAAAATCAAGAATGTCATTTGAAATTAAGTTTCAAAGTCCCAAATCTGCTAACAGTGCTCACCCAAATACTACTTCTCATATTCTTCAGCAATTACAGGACCATAATCTATGCTATTTTTTCTTTTTTTTTCAGTGATGTGGGTAGGATCAACGAGAACAAATGCTACTGTTGGAAATACTGGCACACTTCCAGGCGGGAGTAGAGATTTGAAAGGGAAATATCATTGAACATAGCAGAAAAGTTATTTGCAATTAAAAATCATGGAAAAATTATACTTTTAATTTAATTCTGAGATTGACCCATGCATGTAGATTCATTTATTTAACAAAACAAGGCCACAAGAGAAGTATTTTCCCAACAGCCTGTCCCTTACAATGGGTCTGTTTACTTTAGATTCACTGGTGATTACATTCAGCTGTACTATCTGTTTGAGAGCTTTTAACTTTGAATGATGCAGTAAGTGTCAATCTTTAAATTACTGAAGGACAATTAGGCAAACCATGTAATTGTATTGTCACTTATTAATTTCAAGCTCCAATGTCATAAATTATATGGCTTAATTAATACCACATGTCAATCACAAATCTGCAACTTTGAAAGGATAAAGAGGTTAACAAGAATACATAATTAAAAGAAAACAGTGAATAATGGCACAGCTGAACAGTTTATAAAATTGGACATGAAAACTGGTGCTGTGGTAGCATGTAGGAGCCAAGACAAAAATAGGCATGTTGACAAACACACACAAGAATTAAGAAGTCAGAAAAATGAAGGAAAATTTTAACTCCTAAGATTTTATTCCATTAGTAGACCAAATGTCTGGTAGCAAGTTATTTGAAGAGAGCAGCAGAGTAAGTCACTAATTCCTTCTGTACCACACCATACAGTGTAAGGAAAGAAGCATTTGTGCTTGCACATGTTTATAGGTATAAATGGCTCAGTTCAGCAGAATCTACTTGTACTGCAATAGTTTTGCCATTACAAAGAGGTGGCAATGCTGCCTTAATGCACAGAGCTGGCAAAACGTGCCAGTTAAATTCCTTTTTTTGATACAAGAAATGAGGGCATAGGTGAAGGTAAGGGCTTGCAGCTGTAAGCAGTGTCCTGGCAGGTCATCTGCTGCTGGGAAGAAATTGCAGTAGTCCTGAAGTCCCACTTGCTAAAAGTAAGGATCAAGAGGAATCCAAGCAACATGTAGTAAAATTGTTTCAAAACGAAAAAGCATCTCAAATGTATGTATGATGTCAGGCAGATGAAAGGAGTAAACAGGAAACGATTCCTGTGATGAAGAATAAGGATATAGAGGAATATGCAGTAACAAGGAGCAACTGAGCATACACCATTGGTCACATTCAAGCACTGCGAAGAATTATCTCAGTCTGCCTACAGACTGTACGACATTTCCTAAAGAGGACAAGAATACACAGCAGTTGTGGGTTTAAGCTATTAACACGTGTTAAACCTGTGTCTGTACTAGCTGTAATGAGTTTGAGGTCCTGTAATGAGTAGAAGTGAGATGGATTGTGAGCTTATTCAAACAGAATAAAGAATATTTCTATTTTCTCCGCCACTTATGTTCTTCTATTTGAGACTAAATAAGAAAAAAATAGAGAAATATTCAGTGATTAATATTCAAGATGTCCTAGAGGTGCTTTAAACAGGCAGTCCTCTCCCACAGTTAAGTCAACAGTTTACTCTTTAGGTGGGTAAGCACCAAGAAACAGGGAGACAGGAGCCCATGCATCTGATTTCCCTTTCAAAGCAGCTAGAGACAGGGTTCTAAAATCCAGCAGTCTCCCTCTGCCCCTTCCAGCACGCACTCACACAGCACCCAGGAGAAAGCAAAGAGCACGGCATACCCAGCAGCATTAAGGTTCTTTCCCTGGATGACGGTGCGTAGACTTCTGATACCAGATTCATGGGAAGGATGTCAGTTTTTGTCCATTTTCCCACCAAACTGAAGTGTACTGTGCTCATCCATTTTGAAGAACAGCAGTTTGTCTCTCCGAGGCATCCGAGGGACTGACAACGTGGCACAGCACCATGTAGGCTTACAGCCACAGCACAGGGCAGATGCACTTACCCAGGCAAGGAGAAGTACTAGCGGAGGTGCTTGTTTTGCCACATACTGAAGCAAGATTCATTATAAGTCCTTCTCTACTTTTAGGGTCTAGAGAACCAGCTGGGGTTAATTTAAGATCCTAGGGATGCAGCAGAGCTGGTAAAAAGCAGTTCTGCAGAACAGGGACAAGCAAAGACTAACACTGTATGCTTACGTGTCTAAGCTGGATCTATAGCCATGCTGTGGGTGCAGTCTCCCTTGGCCTTCCTCCTTCTTTTTCCAGCATGAGATTGCCGTGGCTGAGCAGGCACGGGAGTCCAGGTGGGAAGTCCTATCTTCCCACCTTCCACAGCCATCCAAAATGAACGCAAACACCCATCCCATCACTACCCTAGTCCTTCAGTTTTGTTTACTCTCATTCCAACAGCTTGCAAAAGGCAGCACAAGTAAAGCTTGCAAACTCTATTGACATGTGAGGTGACAAGAATAATTTTATTCCAGCCTGTGATCATAAAAAAACTACTAACAAAGCTGCTAAACACATATTGCAATTTTCATTGCATCCCCCAGGCAACTGAGCTTGGACAGCCCTGAAGCCATGCGCTGAAGTGTGACCACCCAGGACCCTGGGCAGTGACAGAACTGGAAGAAACTTCTTGGTACCTCTTGACTCCTGACATCAGTACTTCTTTTCCTAAACAGCCCTACTATATAAACAGCATCTCCTACTTTAACTAGCTGTGTTTCAAGGCAGATATTTGTTTCTGTGTATAGCCTTCTTATCTTTTCAATTTAATCCTTGTTTCTCCCGTCTTTTTCCTTCTATCTACTTAAATTATTTCTTTCCACTATATAATACAGCACTGAATTGGAGGTTTGAGACTTTCTCTCCTCCACATATCATATGTCAAGGTTTCTACAACTACTTATAATACATTTGTGATGACAAAAATTTTCATTTCACAATCTATCAGCATAAAAGGATATACTTTACTAATAGAAGCAGTAACTGTAGGTGGCTTTAGAGGTCTGAACTTTCTCATATTATAAACATTTTTTAAAGAAACTTATTTATGTTACATTTAAGAACGCTACTGCCACAACATGTATATCTGATGTACTGTTTTAACTTATTTATGCAATATATTTTCTTGTGCTGAACTTACAGTGGTGCCATGATGTATTTTAATCACTGTCAGAGTGATCTTTACTCAAGATACATTTCTCCTGTCTGCAGATACTTTACATCAAAAGATTGAGTTGTTAAGAGAACAATAACTAAATTACTGTTCAAGAAACAAATTCCATGGTAAACTCAGTCCTGGAGGGTACTGGAAACATCTTCTCAAGCACCGAGTACTTCCAACTTCTATCAAAGTCAATGAGAAATGCAAGTGCTTTGCAGCCTGCAGAATTGATCTCTCCCATATTATCAGTTGCTGTTATCTAATACATATCGCACTGTATGAAAAAGAGCTATTTTCAGGGTGCATTGTGGTGAGAACCATTAACGAGATTTACTTGTCAGACTTCACACATCATGAAATCACTTCTGTATGCAAAAAAAAAAAAAAAAAGAAGATACATTAAATTATCCCACCAAAACTGTTTTATCTGCTTTCTGCATTAGCTGTCAAAGTAATGGTCACATTCTTTTCATGTACCATTATTACACAATTTTGCATTGGGAAGCAACGAAAACTGCAACATTACTTCACAAATAACTCCAGCCCCATTTAAAGATGCTGAACTACAATTCTGATCGAGTAACTGAAAGAAGTTTTCAGCAACCCAGGGATTATGTACCTGACCTGCTGTGCCTGCTTAGAAACACCTATTCTTTTGTTCCTGGTCAGCTGAACCACGTTGGCACATTGGATGCATGTGAAACTGGGCAGGACCGAGTAACCTGTAGCTTTCCCTTTTTGTTCACAAGAAGGGAGATGCGTACAAGAAATGCACAATAGAGAGCCAAGAAAAGAGTCGGTGCCCTGCCTTCAGCAAGGCAGCCTGGCACACAGCAGTGCCGCCATTCCTTCCTGCCGCTGTCCGCGCTGCTCCGGCTGCCCCTGGCCTGCACCCAGCCCCCAGCTCTGCGCAGCACACGCAGCAGAGCGGGCAAGGGCAAAAGGCACAGGGGATGCTTCAGTGGAGGGGGAAGGGGGTAAAGCCTACACAGTTGACACCCTTCCTGAAACGCCTGCACACCAAAGCACGCAGCATGGGAAATAAGGTCTCCCGTGCTCCCAGGGTGAACTCAGTGTGCTTGGCTCGCTCCCTGAAATGCCTGTGCACCAACGCAGCAGCACGGGCAGTAAACAGGAGGGCAAGGGGGTTCTGATCTGATGGCGATTACAGAGAGGTGCTGGGACAGCTCACGTGGCTGGAATGTGGTCGTGGATGGCTATGTCCATTTTAGGAAAGACAGGCAAACAAGGTGACGTGGTGGAGCTGCTCTTTACGTGAGAGAGCAACTAGAATGGCTTGAGCTCTGTCCAGGAGAGGGGGAGGGGCGAGTTGAGAGCTTGTGGGTAAGAAATAAGGATCAGGCTGGCATGGGTGATACTGGTGTGGGGGTCTATTACAGACCGCCTGATCAGGATGAGGAAGCTGATGAGACTGATAGCAGCCTTGCAATCACAGGCCCTGGTTCTCGTGGGGGATTTTAACTATCCAGATATTTGCCAGGAGGCCACAGCCAACCATTCGCAGTCCTGAAGGTTCCTCCAGTGCATCAATGATAACTTCTCAATGCAAATGGTGGATGAGCCAACTAGGAGAGGAGCACTGCTGGATCTTATACTCACTAACAAGCAGGGTCTGGCTGAAGCGGTGAAGGTTGAGGGCAGCCTTGGCTGCAGCGACCATGAGATGGTGAAGTTCAGGATCTTGTGTGGTAGGAACAGAATACCAAGCAGGATCACAGCCCTGGACTTCAGCAGGGCCAACGTTGACCTTTTCAAGAGATTGCTAGGGGAAATCCCATGGGACAGGGGACTAGAAGGTAAAGGAGCCCAAGATAGATGGCTTGTATTCAAGGACCACTTTTTCCAGGTTCTAGATCAGAGCATCCCAGCAGGTAGGAAATCAAGGGAGCCATGAGACCCGCATGGTTAAACAGGGAACTGCTGGGCCGACTCAAGTGGAAGAAGAGAGTCTTTAGATCATGGAAGGAGGGGCTGGCCACTTAGGATGAATATAAGGCTGTTGTCAGAGGATGTAGGGAGACAACTAGGAAAGCTATGGCCCCCTTGGAGTTAAACCTTGCAAGAGAGGTCAAGGACAAAGAAAGGACTTCTTCAAATACATTGCAGACAAAACTAACACTAGGGGCAATGAAGGTCCACTGATGAATGAGGTGGGTGCCCTGGTGACAGAGGATACAGAGAAGGCAGAGTTACTGAATGCCTTCTTTGAGTCTGTCTATACTGCTGGAGACTGTCCTCAGGAGACCACTGAGGCCCCAGAGGAAGTCAGGATAGAGGAGGACACTTCCTTCATTGATGAGGACTGGGTTAGGGATCAACTAAGCAATCTGAATGTACTTAAGTCATAGAATCACAGAATGGCTAGGGCTGGAAGGGACCTCTGAAGGTCATCTAGTCCAGCCCCCCCTCAGTGAGCTTCAGCTAGAGTCCATGGGTCCCAGTGGGGTACATCCAAGGGTGCTGAAGGAGCTGGTGGAAGTCATTGCTAGACCACTCTCCATCATCTTTAGTAAGTCATGGAGAACAGGAGAGGTGCCTGAGGACCGGAAGAAAGCAACTGTCACTCCAGTCTGCAAAAAGGGCAAGAAGGAGGACCTGGGTAACTACAGACCAGTGAGCCTTACCTTTGTCCCCAAAAAGGTGCTGGAACAACTCATCCTTGGTGCTGTCTCTAGGCGTATCAAGAACAAGGGGGTCATCAGGAGCAGTCAACATGGTTTTACCAAAGGGAAGTCATGCTTGACCAACCTGATAGCCCTCTATGAAGAAATAACCAGGTGGATAGATGATGATAGAGCAGTGCGTGTGGTTTATCTTGATTTCAGTAAAGCATTTGCCACTGTCTCCCACAGCATCATTGCAGCCAAACTGAGAAAGTGTGGTTGGATGATCAGGTAGTGAGGTGGATTGTGAACCAGTTGAAGGAAAGAAGTCAGAGAGTTGTGGTCAATGGGGCAGAGTCTAGTTGAAGGCGTGTATCTAGTGGAGTCCCTCAGGGGTTAGTCCTGGGGCCAGTACTATTCAACATATTCAGCAATGACCTGGACGAGGGGACTGCACTCTCAGCAAGTTTGCTGATGATACAAAACCAGGAGAAGTGGCTGACACACCAGAGCTGTGCTGCCATTCAGTGGGACCTGGACAGGCTGGATTGTTGGGCAGGGAGAAATCAAGTGCAATACAACAAGGGCAAGTGTAGAGTCTTGCATCTGGGAAAGAATATCCGCAGGTAGCAGTATAGGTCAGGGCCTGACTTGTTAGAGAGTAGAAGAGGAGAAAGGGACCTGGGGGTCCTGGTGGCCAGCAGGGTGACCATGAGCCAGCAATGGGCCCTTGTGGCCAAGAAGGCCAATGGCATCCTGGGGTGTTTCAGAAGGGGTGTGGTTAGTAGGTTGAGAGAGGTTCTCCTCCCTCTCTACTCTGCCCTAGTGAGACCATGTCTGGAGTGTTGTGTCCAGTTCTGGGCCCCTCAGTTCAAGGACAGGGAACTGCTGGAAAGAGTCCATTGCAAAGCCACAGAGATGATGAAGGGAGTTGAGCATCTCCCTTGTGATGGAAGGCTGAGGGAGCTAGGTCTCTTTAGCTTGGAGGAGACTGAGGGGTGACCTCATGAATGTTTATAAATATGTAAAGGGTGAGCGTCAGGACGATGGAGCCAGGCTCTGCTCTGTTATGTCCAATGATAGGACAAGGGACAACGGGTGTAAGCTGGAGCATAAGAGGTCCTGCAGAAACACAAGGAAAAGCTTTTTCACTGTGAAGGTGACAGAGCCTGGCACAGGCTGCCCAGAGATGTTGTGGAGTCTCCTTCTTTGGAGACATTTAAAACCCTCCTGGACGCATTCCTATGTGACCTGCTTTAGGTGGTCCTGCTCTGGCAGGGGGGTTGGACTAGATGACCTTTCAAGGTCCCTTCCAACCCTTAACATTCTGTGATTCTGTGATTCCTTTGAAAATCCCATCTTAGAGCCTCTATGTCCTAAATACCCAACCTGGCAACTCTGCAGCTCCTGTCCTGGGGACAACTGATGACTTACTCTCCTGCCACCCTCAACCTTTAGAGATGGACCTCAGCACAACAGCCACTACAGCTCACTTTCTTGCAACTTGGTGATGTCCTGGTCAAGCCTTCCCAGCAGCTCCACACTGGAGCTCCAGGAACCAGGGAGGGGAGAAACCCCCCTCCAAATTCTTAGCCACAGTATGCTCTTGGTAGCTCTGTCAGGGATCAGATGCTCCATGCATCAGCAGATACTCTCTGGGATGGATTTGATGTGCTTGTGGCAGGCCAAACAAATTTTCCTCAGTAATTTGGTCCTACCTCAGAGCAGAAGAGGGCAGTTGTGTGTGCCCTGTAGTCCTTACAGGGTACCTACTTACGTATAGCTCCCTTTCCAGGCACTGAGATAACCACCTGACTTTGCATCTTTTCAGTGGTAAAGAACGAAATCCCAAAAGACCACAACAAGATGACAAGCAAAAACAACCCCCCCCCAACAGTTATTTTTACAATCTCTTCATTTTAAGTAAAAGCTCCTGGTTTTGAAGGAACACCTTGGTTATATGACATGCCGTGCAGCTTTCAGACTGTGCTCAGCATCGCAGTATCTGAGTGCCTTCTGGCACAGCGTTAAGCAACCTAACTAACATCTGTCATGGCTTTTTTTTTCCTTCTCATGCTCTGTATCCTTTGTCTACCTCCCTCCTTCCAGGGAAGATGTATAAAATGTGGAGTGTTTCATTTTGCATATTTGTCAAGGTTAGGGTTATATGGGTATCTGTATGAGCATGAAATAAGACTAGAAAACAAACATAGCATTTTTATTTACATAGGGAGAGAACAGAAATATTTAGCTTTACACATACACATTGCATACACACAAACTACCTTCCCAAAATCACACTGGGGGAGGGCCTTCATGGACAGACTTGAAGGAAAATGTTGACTCCTCTCATTGAGGAAAAATCTGAATAGTACAGCTTTACTGTGCTTTTGGGAAACGCAGAATATGAAGAGACTTCTAGAATTAACCCGCGTGCACCTGAGAGGTTACAGTACCTTTCCTAGGTGCTGTGCATCAGTACTGCATCTGCTAAAGCAGCCATCATTTAATACTCCCTGCAAATGTCAGGGTGATCCTGCTGCTGTCACTCTTACAATTATTCTCTCTGGTTTCAGAATTCCCTCTCAGTCCTTACTCAGGCTGAACTGCCCTTGAAGTTAGTAAGACTACAAAGAGCAGCGGGGCAGAGCGTGTGGAAGAAGGCTTGGAAATTTCAGAATCTCGTGAGATAGTTTATTTGACACTGACGTATTTTTATTTTCTTGCTATTTCTTTTTCATTTGTTTACCACAGTTTTGAAAACCAGCATCAGCCTCCCCGCTTTCCGAATCACAAATGTCAGAAATCGCAGCCGTTATCCACCAGCTACGTGTCTGTAGTTGTTCTGCCAGGGACTGCACACACTTCCCTTAGGAGATTCTCTTCTTCATACTTGATCTGTTGTCTCCCTGTTGAAAATATCACTGACACCGCCGAGGCTAACAAGGTCAAGTGCTCTGAGATGAAAGCCTTTTGTACTGATGAACAGCTGAAGGGTGCGACATATGTTTTAGGGCCCTAGCAGCTGGCTCAGTGAGAGCCTCTTGGGCCTCTTTTAATGATAAATCCAGGCCCTGCTACTTCATCTCAGCATGGAAATAGCAGCATGTTAACATTCATCCAAACTCTTGTGTCTGTCATTAACTCAGCCCTTCTACTGTAGTTACATGGCAGAGCACAGCTGACTTATCACCTGTCCTCCCACCTCGCAGAACAGTAGGGCAGGTTATGCATCAGTGCAACATTTAAATGCCATCTGACTGAAAACTACTGATTACTCTACATGGTTTATGTCCTTGTTGTTCTTTTTTTTTTTTTTTTAATCTTCCTGAATGCCAGCTGATCGCGGTTGTTTCTACCTCTTGTTATTTTCTGTGCTATAAATATACATAAATATATGTGTACATTTATATATATAAGCTTTATAACTGACACTTATAAATTGTGTCAGTCATCCATACGATAGAAATAAAACAAGCATATCTGCAATTGTCTCAGCAGGAACAAATCAGCTCGTGGCTGCACAAGGCCCTGAAAGGTCACAACCTCCCATTGAGCCATACTCAGAGGAATGAAAGAGAATAACAAATTCAGCAAAAATTGCTCTCTTTAGTAAAAATGTTGAAGCCACTGGTCAGGAGGGAAGGAATTTTCCCAGTTCTCTTCCTCTAGCAGTCTTCAGTCCTCAACTTTATCCTTTAACAAGTACTTTGGGATCCTTGAGAGTGAAAGGTGCTATATAAATGAGAGATGTATTAATAAAATCCCCAACTGCAGTTCAGCTGCAAATGGGAGCTCCTCCAGCTCAAGGCTGGAGTAATTCTGCTAGGCAACCACAGATGGTGTGACAGATGATCTCAGCAGCCCATCCTTCTATGTTTTTTTTTAGTTTAAATTAAAACAAAAAAAAATTATAAAGCTATCTTGGCATGCTACGGATTTCAAGGGCCTTAAGTTCAGCTTCTGAGCGAGCTTTGGTCCCTTTACTGCTATTTCTTGTCAGAAAGTTTTATACCTGAATCCAGCTGGGGAAAGAATGTGTATGCTAGACATTTGCTTCCACCTTGCCACAAATGGCAGGGGAGGGAGAGAGGTGAATGCCTGGGATAAATGAATCTCTCTTGTTGAGAACAGAAAGACTTGTCATCTCAGAAAGAGTTCAAAACTTCAGTTGCTGGTTCTGTCCCAGCTCGTTGAATATCCAGTCAGCCCGTAACAGACTTCCTTCGAGATGCTGACCTTGTAAGCATTATGAGCAGTGATGCCTGTACCCGAGTTCAATGAAAAAACAC
The DNA here is from genome assembly GCA_025345505.1 of Todiramphus chloris collaris. Taxonomy (NCBI): domain Eukaryota; kingdom Metazoa; phylum Chordata; class Aves; order Coraciiformes; family Alcedinidae; genus Todiramphus; species Todiramphus chloris. The sequence goes on from JANVCC010000270.1 coordinate 10,767,697, forward strand.
CAGAATATGAGGATGATTGACACAGTGCAGAAACAGGAAGAAAAAATGAAAAGGGTACGTGAACACAGTGTGGAGTACCTGCTATTAGATCTGCCAAAGAAAAAGTGCTGCTCACTGGAAATTGGCTTTTGACCCCTGTGAAACCACTGTCATCTTGGTACAGTGAATCATACCAGAGCACAATAATAACAATTGCTCAGATCCCAGTGCCTTTGATGAATTTTACTTACAGATGTTAACTCTGCTCCAGAAGAATTTTTTTCTTCCTCAGCATTTTGGCCTAAAATAAGGCTCACTGCAGAACCTTAGAATTTTTGCACACAGTTGCTAAAGGAACAGGTTGTAATGGCAAGCCATTTGTAATATAAAACATTTTTTAAATTATCGAACAGCTATTGATAAAAGCTAGCACTAAAAATATGCTTTTTTAATTTTTCAGGGAAGAATTATTACCCTCTGATTCAAACTCTTAATTTGGTCACATATAGATTTTGGCTATAGATTTCAGGAAAATTCCCCCTCCCTTCCTCTGTGTGACAAAGGTTATATAGGTAGATGATCAACTTAAAATGTTGATTAGGATATGACTTTTCTTGTTGGTCACTGGGCATCATCCTTAATTCTCTTTAATCTTTTAAATTCTAGATCATTTATTGAGATAATGCCAAAAATGGGATTAAAAATCTAATTCCTAAATGTAAAAGTAAATTCGTTTGCTTTTAAAAGCCAAGCCTTCAAACATTCTTCTTACGCTGGAAATACTTATTTTCCCCTCATTTAAACAGAAGAACAAAAAAGGTCATGCCAATGAAGTCAGTGGTGTGACACCAGAACTTGGCCCATTTGTCCCAGTGCCTGAAACTAAAATACAAGTACTTCTTTTGGATGCATTTTGATTTCAGTATTGTCAAAAGTTATGCACCAGTTTTGTTTATTGGTTTTGTTATCAAAGTACTTTATGATGCTCGGCCTATGCAATTAAGTCCTTATTTATTATGGACATATTATAAGCTTATAAAGAAACTACTTTCTGTGACAGAATCTGCTGATATCAAGAAAATGACCTACCTAAAATCTTCACATAGCAATGCATTTTGTAGCAACATAAACCCTGGAATTTACCCGGTATGATGCCTTACATATTCAAACTTCTACAGGTAGAAAATGTTAGCTGGAGATGGCAGGCAAGCTGGCCCTCACAAAGTTTCCGTATTGAAATATCAGACCCAACATACTCAGATCCCTGTTCATACTGTGAGCAGGTTCAAGCCCACCACAGTCAGGCAACACAGAGGGATGGTGTCCTGGTTTGAGTTAGAACAGAAGTAATTCTGGCCAGTGCTTTTACTTTTCAGCTCAGTCTCTTCTAACTCCCTGCACTGTCTGAAGTTAATGGCAGTTTTCTGCAGCGTGTGCTCCTAGCAGCGATAACAATTATAGTTTCTAGTTACTACCAAGGACTGGTATGCAGACAGGTTCTGGCTTATACTTGCTTCAGTGCAAACCACGGTCACTGCTAAATCTTGTGTACCACTCTGGGGTGCAAAAACTAAGAGGTCACCCATAAGGAACTGAGAAAGGTGACCCAAAACTGACCAACAAGGTATTCCATCCCTTACGAGTCATATTTGGTATAAAGCTGAGGAATCGCAAGAGTCAATCTCTCTTCTTCAGTGGCCAGCGTTTGAGGAGGATTCTGTCCATTCTGCCTTCAATCCTGATCTGTGTGTTCCTGAATCCTGTTCCAGAATCCGGCTTCTGAATCCAAGTCCCATCTGCCACTGAGTCCAGTGTGAGATTTCTCCAGGGCCTGCTCCACAGCATCAGTGGTGACAGTCACATAATTGCCACTGGCGGGGTTGGGTTCAATATTCAGTTTGTATATATTTGTATATATTTAATTTTATTATTGCTTTCTTTAAAGCTGCTTTCATTTTCTTTTCCAATTCATAAGTCTTTCTCTTACTCCCTTTCTCTCCCCTTTGGGAAAGGAGAGGGGTTAATGGAGACTGTGTGCCATTCATCTAGTGGCCAGCCCTGCACTAAGCCTTGAGAGAGGACAAGGATCACAACAACTCCTGTGTTAATGCTGTGTTAACAATCAGAGAGAAAAGTAGACTATTATAAAGTTGAATATTTAAGAATTTTCTCACCTTTCCAGACCAGAAATAGCAAAGAAGGAGCTAAGAATATGTCAGTAAAGAACCAATGTCATAATCCAAAACTGATTAAGGTTGATGGGAGCTTTTCAATTGGTCCCCAGAATAGAGCACTCCTTCACTCTCCCACCAGTGCTGATGGCTACAGTCTGAGTGAGCATGGCACTGGTTGCAGAGAAGCTTGAAGCTTCCACCATAGAAAAAAACATTTACACTCAAATTTACAAATAATACAAACTTGGAAATACCATATTCTTTGGTTTTATTGCTAAAGACATTTTCTAAGGTGTGAGCTGACTTCAATGTGAAGGAGCAGCTTCTTACTAAGTTTAGTTTAGCATCACTATCATGGATGTTCCTCTTTCCTTTTGTGAGGTGCTAGCTGGTACCCAAATATAATCCTATCTGATGGCCAATGTAATGGAAATTCCTCTTCTAAATAGTCTTTTTTTTGTCTAATTGAAATACGTGCAGGAATGGAAGATCAACATTTCTGAGATCTGAACGCTTCTGCAGGAAAAGCCAGTCTCACTTTCATAGACTGTACTGCATACCGGGGTTTTTATTATGTCGCTTATTAACATATGAGTGTCTCATCTTTAAGAATCTCTTTTCATTACAGAGAACTCTTCTAGGTTGCTTCATTAATTGCACCAGTCACAATTAGGCCCCTGTTGCATCGGTAGCAACTCTCTGTGGCAGTGCAAAGCCATTAGCCCTTCAAATTCCCTGACGTATTTTTCCCATTATGGCATTTCCAGACTTATCTGTGGTCTCGGTTTCGT
>JANVCC010000270.1:10775640-10845699 GCA_025345505.1 Todiramphus chloris collaris
TAAAATAGGAAGAGACTACTGCTGCTAGCTAGATACCAAAGCTGTCCTGATGCAAATTACACAAAGGTTAGTAGCATATCAATTCAGAAATTTTTGGCCAGGATTGTTGCAACAGAAACAGAAAACCCCAAGATTACCTAAAAAGTAGCTATTACTTGAAGACTTCTTTCAAACAGAGAATACAACATGAGACTCTACTAACAATATCTGCATGACTAAAGCTGGACTGAGAGACAGGAAGAATAGGTTCCTTTCAGAGAGAACTGTATATTTATACTGAGAGTAGAACAATATCCTTGTTTATTTGAGTCTCTCTAACATATTTACCAACTATAAGGATTTCTGTGCACTGATTAGGGGTCAAAAGGTTATCCTGGAGTATTATTTAGCAAGATTGCTCTTTATTATAATGAACATTGAAGATGCACATCAATAAAGTGTTCATTTTTTAATGCTTTTTAGTGCTGTTGAGACAAATACAGTTTTGAAAGCCTAAAATGTGTCCTGGTTCTTTGAAAAATCTGCTGTTAGCTACTAACATATCATTTTCTGTCAGCTCTTTGAATTCATATTATTTGCATTAATGCAATAAATTAATTAGCATTACCACTTTATTTGTTTTCACAGCTGCTTAGCTACAATGAATATTATTCTCTTAAATCATTCTGTCATAAAGTGTTAATTATAAATGTCTTTTATAATAATAATGGTTTCGATACTAGTAATAAAACCCTTGCAAAGAGCCATTGCAGTAAATGTAAGATTATTAGACTATTTCCAAACAATGCCAAAATGGTTAGCAAAACAGTTGTTTCATTACATTCTGTTGATGATTGATTGCTTGAGGATCCTTTAAGTATTTCTGCACCCAGAAAGCTTTCTTAAAAATCAGGCATCTTTTTATATTTCAGTTCCACATTTGCTGTTTAGAAATTGTGCTTATCTGGAGAACCACCTCTTTGTACCAACTGGGGTCATTACTGGAAATCTAACCCAGCCAAGGCTCTCACAGATGTTGAATGGGGTTGTGCTTCATTAAGGCTCAAACAACTCATCCTGTGTTACCTCTTTTTTTACTCAAGAAATTTTTCCTCGTTCATCTTCCACAAGAAGAACTTTAACTCCATCTATGATGCCTTGAACCAAAGTGATTCTCAGATGAGCAAAGTACATTTACAACACGCTTGGTCATGTCCAAACATGACAATAGTTCTAGGTTTGTCTTCCTTCTATGAATTTTCTGATAATGACAGAAAAATTCAGAAATAGGAAAAAATCAGCTTGAAATTTAGTTCTCTGCCAAACAAATACAGCAGTTTCCAGTATCAAATGTCAGGCCTAGCTTCTGAACGCTTCAAAGTGCTGTGTTACAGTTATGGAAAGTTCCTGTTCACACTAGCTCATTATTATTCTGCCAGTCATGAAAAGAGGATTAGGATTTCCCAACTGAAAATTGTGAGCAAAGTGTGATGTCAGACCTTTTCTACCTAAAAAAAAGTTTGTAACACTATGTTTCTTGCTCTGTCTGTTCAGACAAGGAAAAAGAGTAAATTTTGTCACAGCAAAGAAAAGTTATGATTTCTTTCCTACAGCCACTATTGGCACTATCCTGTTTCAAGTCAATTACATCCAAGCATTAGCTAATATAATGTGGATTTGTTTCCATTTTTAATTAAAAACGCTCCCACATATCAGACTGCGTGTATTCAATTTTAAACGATTGAAAAGCCAAGCCACAAAGTAGTGAAAACATAAAAATTCAAATTCAGACCTTCTTTGTCAGTCTTGGAAGAAAACAACTAGTTGTTCAAATTCTAATTATGCAATTGCAACCTCAGCTGCAAACTTCTTCTCATCCTTCGGTCAAGTTCTCCCACTGCTTATGGGGAAAGCTAGGACCCTACCAGAGACAACGTTGCCAAGAAAGAGGGGAGTCAGTATCAAAAAATTCAGCAGAGAAATGGCACAAGAGAAGATAAGAAAAAAAAAAAAAATCAGAACTATACTGTGTAATGTTTTATCTTTTTTAAAGAATTGATTTAACCATGGAATGGCAAAAAGCAAAAGGCAAAATTTTCACTGAAATAAAGACACAATGAAAGAAAGTAAAAAATCTCCTGGAACATTTGTTCAAACCCAGGCTGTAAGGTTCCAAACTGAAAAACAAGTAAGTAGGATATTCTTGTAGCTAGATTCAGATATTGGCTTAAGACTTGAATCAAGTCCAAAATCTGTCTCCAGCACAAATTAAATATGGGAGATTATGGCCTGACTTTTCAAAAATAGCCCTGTGCTTCAAGAATTACCTGCATACATTGGCTGTGTTACTGCTGGGGGCATTTGTGGGATGCTGTGCGTACGCTGGTTAGTTTCTTCTGCAGATTTGCCAGTGATGTTTGTGTGTGTATTTATACAGAGTGATTCCGTGTTTCAGATTGGATGAGGAATGAACCAGATCTCCTGACTGCCCCCTCACCAGGCATCTGCCTGCTTCCTGAAGCTCTCCCTGAGCACATGAACAAGGTTTCTTTCAGAAGACCCTAAGCTGCAAGTGATGCTCCAGGAGGGCACCTCATGCAGTCCAAATGCAAATTGGATTTCAGCCCATGGGACTGTACCCAAAGTCAAAGCTTATCAGAGGTGTATAGTACAGACACAAAGCCCTCAGCACAAACCGTTTCACTCCACAGATGGTAGTCCACAATAGTTCTCACCATAACACCCTAACAGGATTTAAAGGACTAACGAAGGATCTCAGTTGAGGAAGCCATGGCATACACAATCTAAAGCCAGACAGGATCTGAGAATAAGATGTTCCTCTGCTCCTCTTTCCTGACAGGTTTCTTTGGTAGTTCATCCCAGATCATGACCAATATACACCGAGTTTGAACTGCCCAAAATATATTGGTAGTTGTTTCTTTCTTCCAAAACAGCAGGAAAGGAGATGTGCTTCTTTATCTCTAAAGAAGTGACTGGTGCAGTAACCCAGGAGGTGAAATCCTTCTTTGTGTGGCTCAGATCCTCAGTGCTCACATCCATATTTTGTGTTCTAGAGAGGCACCAGCCATCCATCTTTTCTGTTGAACGCACTCAACTGCACAGAATGTGGACGAAGAATATTGGAAAGAAAGAAGAAGAAAGGAAAAAAAGAGTTCAGGGAGCAGCATTTTGTTCATGACAAAGGGAAACTTAGGTTCTTATTTTCTTTCTGGACTGTTTTTGCATTTTCTATGAGACATTCACTGGATAAGTAATGCATCAAGTGAGGGTCACCAGCAACTCTCCCATTCAGCAAAGTGGGACTGTGTGAAACAATAACTAACTACTTTTCTCCCTCCTTTACCGATCCAGTGAATCTTGAATAGATTTCTGCACTAGCCTGCAATGTAATACCAGTATAACATAATCAGGATTTAGGCAACTTTTTTGGGAGAGGAAATATATTTGTTTGAATTACAGAAGAAGGGCTCAAAATCTGGTGTCCCCTGCCATCGACAATGCATCAAACCCTTGCGTTGGGTTACTACTTTTATCTTTCCTCCAGCTGTGGTGAAAAGAAAGCAAGTGCCCTTATTTGTTTTAGAGACGTACTTTTGGGGGATGGTTCTAGGGAAAACTACCAACATCTCAGAGTGAAGAAGCTCTAGTTTTCTCAGTATTTTCTATTAAAAAACTTCTCCTTGGAGTAAGCTGGCTTTCTTGGACTGCCTTTCCTTGGTGTCTAAACCTCAGTGTGTGTTCAGAGACACAGCCACCAGCAACTTTTCGAACATTTCAGAATAATGAAATAGCTCTTCCTGCCTGCCCCCAACAAAAATGATGGTGCTGGTAGTCTCTGGAGCAAGTAATCAGGGAGGTAACCCACCCCTTCTTCTGAAATCTGCAACTTCATAGTGAGCAGGACCTCACCTAGTGTGTGAGATCCAAATCAGGGAGGAACCAGAAGACTAGCAATCCTTACTCCTAACCCTAGCACCACCAAAATTTCCAATTTAATGTGCCAGAATCCCCCAGGATGGGAGCACAGTTGTTCTGCTTCAGCTTTTGGCAGGCAGAAGAGGGAGGGCTACCTCCTCATAGGTCAGAAAGCCCCACCTCCCCATAACTGGATGGGAGATGCCACCCAAGCTGCACTGCTCCCTTTCAGAATGAAGAATGATGGCTGAGCAGAGGCAGAAGCATAGCAGCTCAGACAGGGCTAAGGCACACACAACACCATGGACTGGAGCATGTCAGTAGCTTTGCCATAACAATACAGTTTCCTTTGTGTCAAGTAATTTGGGATTCATGTGTCCACTGCTGTGGTCCTGGTATACCAGTCACCTGTAATGAGCACCTTGAGGGTAGGAACATGAATCTTTTTAATCTTGCACCTCAGCACTGCTTCTCCCGAGGCCTGGAGGTGATATTGCCAAAACACATGATGCCCAAAGCATGCCACAAACAGAGAGTAACTCACCTAAAGGGGTCTGTACCAAGCCTTTCCTGACCTTCATGACCCATCCCAGCTGTGGAAAAGCTGTCTGCCTTCCCTATTCCATCTTATTTATGGGATGGAAAATCAGCACTCTCTTCTTACCCTCTGAAACATGTACCACCAGGAATTAGGGAGCCAGGACAGGATCTTTAAACAGGCTAATGCAGGGAGCTGCCACAGGGCAGCTCCACAAAACCCAAAGCACGAGGGGCTGATAACCACCTCTGGCCTCATTTAAAAGAGCAGTCCTGAAAGGCTGAAGCATTGGGATCCCTGCACTGCTTGGGCGCACATGGCAGGCCCAGAAAGACACTGCGTGTCTTCTCTCACCTCTACATCCGATGAAAGAGATCACAAGCAAGTGGATTCTGTGTACTTGAACCTCGCAAATATGAGCAGCTAGGATGCAGCTAGGTGGGACAAAGAGGCTCAGAAGCTTATACTTACTCAGGGTTCCAGTTTAAACCCAGCCTTTGTTTACAATACCATAGACTACAAACATATATTTAAATTTCTGTCTGAAAGGTTGGTGGCAGCTTTCTTTCAAAACATGTCACACTTACAAGAGCTGCAAGTTGCTCCTTCGTTAAGTCAGCATACTTCCAATTTATTTTTCATCAACTGCTACATCCCTAAATATTTCCTTTTATTATACCATCTCAGAATTTACACAGTGAGCTTCCCCATGCTGCACGGCTGAGAGGAAGTGCATACTGTGATGATTGCAGCTCATCCGTGATGAAAAATATCTATCATTATATGCTGCCCCCCCCAGTTCTTGTGTACAATTATAATAGCTACACTTTGGTGCAATCAAAAAGCTTTTTATAAAGAACCTCCATATAATCAAGAAAGAAAGAAAGAAAGAAAGAAAGAAAGAAAGAAAGAAAGAAAGAAAAAAAGATATCTGTACAAAACCACTGCCAAGGACTTAATCCTGTTACAGAAACTGCCGGGCTGTGGAGGAGCGCTCTCTGTGTATCTGAGCTCTTTGCCCATGGAGAGCCCTCAGTAGGTGTCAGAAAACACTCTGCATCTAGAAAGAATGAGAGCACAGACTGGTACATCGCAGAGACTTCCTGGTAGCTCAGGGGGTGAAACAGCGTGTGCCTGTTTGGGACACGTGCTCTGGCAACGGCCAGAGTTCCCAGTGCAAAAGGTGAAAACACACATTGAAGCAATGAGAAAATTAATATGGTAAAGAATTAAAATTCAAAACATTTACAAGTAAGAGTCTTTAATTAGACACACTATGGACAAAAGCACTACTGAAAGAGGTAACTCTGAAAACTATCAGATTGAGTGGAGAAAGGGACCCTCTGTGAGCCTGAGCCAAATCCCACTGACTGGACATGACTCCGAAATGGCCGTGGCTCAATCAGCTGGAGGTGCTGCTCTCCCACCGCACCCTTGGATAAAATCATCTTTTGGACTATACGCAGACTCCACACAGAATAAAACTGCAGGAGTCACACTGTTTTCTTCTGCCTCACAAATCTGCTGTTTGAAATATAAATGCTCTATTGAAAACATAAAAGCTATTTATTCTTTGTCAATATTTTTTAAAAGCTCAAAAGAGTTCAAAATGAAATGATAAAATCTGCTTTTTGTTGATTAAAAGTTTTGTCAAAGGAACACCAAATTATTGTATACATCTCTAGAGCATATCTCTAATATTTTCTTTGAAAAGGGGGGACTTCAAATGGGACTGGAATGAAATTTGATGAACACGCTCTTTCTTTCTCTCTCTCTTTTCTCGCCCACAGCACTTAAAGACAGCAGGGCCATTGTGACAACACAGACAGCTAATTGCAAGGAAATGGATGTCTAATGCCATTAACACTACCCACTTTCCTTGGACATTTAAAATAAAAATAAAACACGCCACTAGGCACACAGTTCTCTCCCTGGGGTGGAGATGAGAGAGCGCCTGAACTACACGTGATAGATGTTAAGTCAGATCACTTAATCCACTACTGGAAGGAGCTCAGATGCACCTAAATGAAGATAGTATTTGAACCTATATTAGACAGAACACAATACTTGCATCCTGCAGAGTTTCTATTCAGTCATAGTTTTAGGAAATGACTACGAAACTCTACCATTTGAACCCATCAAAGGTGTCATTTAAGTATTCTCAGTAATTACAAATAATTTTATACCTAAAAAATTGATAACTTACTGTACTTCGCCATAACACAAGAGATTCTCCATATGAATTAGTACCTCTACAGAGAAATGGAAATAAGAATTTGTGTCAATAAAAATGCAAGCATTTGTCCTAGACCCGAAAGTAGAGAAAGAAATGTCTGATGATCACTCTTCTAGCATTTGTAGCAGGAGGAATGATACAAAGTCATTCCTTATTTCATTTGATGTTCATACATAGACTTTACGCAAATGTAGAGTCAGGTGAAGAATAGGATCTGAAAAAAAGTATATTAAAATGACTGAAAAAATTGCTCAAAATCTCATGAATGCTTGCTCCTTTCTGATCATAAATGATGGATTAAAGCTACTTCAAAAATTCAGTTACTGTATTGGGTTTGAAAATACACCTGACAAATATCATCTTGCTCCAGTTTTGAACAGTCATACACTAAACCTCTAAAAAAGTTTGGAATTAACAATAAATTATTCATTACAGTGGCACTGTTAAGCACCATTAAAATCATTGAACTTACCTGACTAACATCTTGCAGCATTACCAGCTTTCAACTTGAAATAATACCTTCATTAGAACTTTCTGTCTTGTTTTAATACAGCATGCGTTCTTTTAAAAACTTATCTTCAGACAGTGGAACATGACCTTTACTAGACAGTATTATTCTGAATAACTCATTTTGCCTCTTTTTTAGTTCAGAAAAACAGCTTGGCAGTATTATTGCTCGAAGTCAGAATTTGAAGTTATCATATATAAACACAACAGGTCACATTGCTATTGAACAAGATTTTTGTCAATAACTTGGTTTACAATTCACTATGTTGCCTTTTTCAGAGGAAAATCAAGTAGCTACTATTTACAATTAGGGCTACAACCTGAATTCACTGAAATCAGTGGGAGATTTTCCTATTAATTTTGGTAGCAGCAGGATTTGACCATTAATGTAATAAAACAGGTAGTGTAAAAAAAATTCTAGCTCAAATCACTACTGGATTAGCAGTCTGCAAATAATTTGTACATCTCAAGTTGCTAGATGAAATTAAACACCTACAAGGCTAGTTATAAAATGTACATAAAGTTAAAACAGATAATAATTAAAAGTCTGACCTAACAAGATATTAAATTACCATTCTGTGTATAGACAAATCTTAATAAGTAGCCATTAATTTAACACAGTGATTGCCTAGAAAAAGTAGGTAATATTTTTATAGACAAAATTTTTTTCAGTTCAGTTCTGTACTTATGTTGTGCCTTTTGTAGCATATCTCTGAAATGATCTCAGCAGTAAATTGCTTGTGCTTGTCTGTTGATTGCGATGTGAAGAGGCTGGTTGGGCCAGCAGCTGAAGGAGTCTATTTATATACCTGGCTGGTTAGATTGAATGGGCCTGCAGGAAGAACCAGCCCCATCAGAGCTTCTTCAATGGCTTGCATCTTGACCTTGAATCTGACCTTTGCTATAGTCCACTTCCATCTCCATAAAAATGAGCTGAAGGCTAGATTGTCATCTATTTGCTCTTTTATGTTTCCCCAGGTTTGATGATATATTCCTAGAGGTGGCTAAAAAACAGATTCATTATCACACTTTGGTGTGAATCATAGGAAAGGAGTTTGCAGTGCATAAGTGAACAGTTGTATGCAATTCTTCAAACTGCTGCACTGACATTGTTATTCAAATCAGAAAATGCTGCTTGCTAGGGGAACTGAGGGAAAGAGGTTCTCACCACAGAATGAAATGCAAGGTCAAACAGCTTATGGGGATCAAACAAATAAAATATGCAAGATAAGCAATTTCAGTACTTGCATGGCTCTGATCTTGAACCAAGGCTCTCCCATCTGCATCCACTCTCACTGCGAAGGTGGCATATACAATAAGCAACCAATTCACTGCTTTAGATACTCAGTATTATCTTACTGGAAGTCATAATGAGAACTTCACTGCTTATGGATGCCAGTGTTTTCCGAATTTATCAAGGTGGGGACTTGATTTACCAATGAGTGTTCCCTTCTGACTCTTCTGAAGTTAATTTAATAAAAGGTGCACAGGTCCTAGTATCTATGTCTCAGGTATTTATATTTTGTCTGTAAGAGGGGAATGGATGTTTTTATTGAAACTTTGTATTGCTAGAGAGAGATAAAATAAACATGGTATAAATTTCAAATAAATTCTGTAAGGGAAATGTAACATATCAGCCTTGTGCCTGAGTAGATTATTAGATTCATGTTAAACATAATTTTTCAGAACTGCAACTTTTCTGGGTACAGCCACTATAGCCAGAATTGTACAAGATCATCACTCTTCTGAGCTATACCTACCCATTAAATAACTACTTTGGGTGCCAGATTGTGTATGGGGCTTCAATGAGAACGCATTATTTGAATAGCCTGGCTAGAATTGGTTCATTCTGGCACTGCTGGACTACGAGACAGCCTCACAGGAGGAAAGGAAGGTGTGCTGCTGAATCCTTTCACAGAGAAGGTCAAGAGTGCTGAAAGTAAGTTGAGAGTTTCACCACTTTCAGCCCACCCTTCCTTCAACTAAACCCCCCGCAAATGCCCAGCAGGTTGGCAGCAGAGTGAGTGTCCCTGTGCTGCCCTGCAGCCACCACAGAAAACACTGTTGCCTCCTTGCAAAGGCTTGATTTCTATTATATTTTGTGAGGACAAGACCAAAAAATGCAATTTCCTTCTCCTTTTCTACCCTTTGTATTTGGCGCATACTGCTAAGCTACTGCAGCTTTCTTGTTTCCTCAATACATCTCCATACTGCAGTTTGCTGCCCTCACACATTTGCACATATAGTTTACACAAAAGCTCTTTAGGACCTGGTCTTCTATGAGAGCTCTGAACCTGGGGAGGAGCAACCCCCTGCATCAATATAGGTTAGGGGTAGGCCTGCTGGAAAGCAGCCCTGAGGGGAAGGATCCTGGACTCCTGGTAGACAGTAAGTTGTCCATGAGCCAACAATGTGCCCTTGTGGACAAGGAGGGCAGTGGTGTCCTGAGGTGCATTAAGAAGAGCATGGCCAGTAGGTCAATGGAGGTCATCCTCCCACTCTATTCTGCTCTGGTGAGGCTACATCTGGAGTTCTGTGTCCAGTTCTGGGCTCCCCAGTTCAAGAGAGACATGGAACTACTGGAGAGAGTCCAGAGGAGGCTTACAAAGATGATTGAGGGACTAGAGCATCTCTTTTATGAGGGAAGGTTGAGAGAGCTGGGACTATTTGGACTGGAGAAGAGAAGACTGAAAGGAGATCTTATCAATGTTTAAAAATATCTACAGGGTGGGTACAAGGAGGATGGAGCCAGACTCTTGTCAATGGTGCCCAATGACCAGACAAGGGGCAACAGGGACAAGCTGGAACACAGGAAGTTCTACCTCAACATGAAGCAAAACTTCTTTACTGTGAGGGTGACAGAGCCTGGAACAGGCTGCCCAGAGAGGCTGTGGAATCTCTGGAGAGATTCCAAACCCACCTGGATGTGATCCTGGGTAATGTGCTCTGGGGAAATGTGCGTTGGTGAGGGGGTTGGACTATATGATCTCTAGAGGTCCCTTCCAACTCCAATGATTCTGTGGTTCTTAAAGGATCACTCCAGCTTTGAGAAAGACTCCTGATCTGTAGGCTCTGCCTCATTTCCTGTCCTTGTTTGTAAGAACTGCACAATGAAATAAAGCCGTGCGTAGCACCACCCAGTGCCTATGGTATGCTAAAGGATATCAAATTATTTGTATTTCCATGCAAAGCTGTGTGATCATCATTTACCATATGAAGGGGAGGATGCGATTGCAAGTTCAAGACAGCTCAGCTGGTGGAAATGGGCTGACTGACCACTGGAGTAACACCAAAGCTAAAAAACCTCTAAGCAGTCTTACTTACTAGGCCATAGGTCAGGTAGCAGTGCAAATCCATTCAACTACTAAGTTAGTTTCCTTTTGCCTGGATAGATTTTTGGCATTCTCATACAATTTCTGAGAAGGATTAATGAGTAAGGAGAGAAAAGGAAAAAAGGCCAAGGATGACAAGTGAAACACCTGGACTATGTGGACCTAGCAGCACATTTTTAATAGCCAAACCTATTCAATTACTCGTTAGGACTTCAAAAAAAAGTATTTCTTTAGAGCTTCCTGAGTTGAATTCCTGAGTAGAATTGGGCTGCCTCAGCAGAAAGTCTATTATTCTACACTTTTGTTCTGCCGTCTATAAATGACCCGCAGAAGGAGTTAAACAATGGTAGCGCTGTGGTACAATGGCCTCCTTGTCACCCGTGTCAAGGAGAAGGTGCTCATTCCTGACTTGTGCACTGCTTGCCATTAGATAAACAGACGTACAAACTTCTGGCCCTTCAGGCGTTGCAATCTTCTATCCCCAAGAGAAAACCATTGATCTTTTTCATCAGAATGTATGTCAAAAACTAGAAGCAAAATATCCATGATTCCTGGTATTCTACTCCCTTGGGCTCCTGTGCGAAGAAAGACGGATTTTTACTTTTTAGGATGGATTTGCTCTTAAATTAGCCTTTTTTTTTTTTTTTTTTTTTCTTTCTGCATTTCATTCTATAAGTTGCAGTAATGGTGGGAAAGCAGGATCAGTAATGCTAACGAGATGGAACAAATGGATTTCCACCCCCCCATTCAGGATTTTGAGAGTCATTCCAAGTGAGTGAATCTTTTCGGGGTCCAAAAGCTACAGGGCACTGGTTTTAATATTATAATAATGCTACCAAGTGTGCTGTATCTGTGATACTTGTGTTACTTGCTCCACTCATGGAAAAACCTGAATGAAATTAAGTATTATGAGGAGCAACCGAGAGAGCTGGGGTTGTTTAGTCTGAAGAAAAGGGGGCTGAGGAGAGACCTTCTCGCTCTTGACAACTACCTGAAAGGAGTTTCTACAGAGGCGAGTGTTGGGCTCTTCTCACAAGTCACGACTGATAGGACAAGAGGAAACGGCATCAAGTTGCACCAGGGGAGGTTTAGGTTGGACATCAGGAAAAACTTCTCTACCAAAAGGATTATCAAAGACTGGAACAGGCTGCCCAGGGAATTGGTTGAATCACCATCCCTGGATGCATTTCAAAGCTGTTTAGATGTAGTGCTTAAGGACATGGTGCAGTAGTGGCCCTGGTAGAGTTAGACAGTGTTTGGATTTGCTAATCTGAAAGGTCTTTTCCAATGGTTGTGATTCTGTGAAATCTTGCCTTGCAGGAGGAGAAGCCAATAGCTTCCACAGTGCCCAAAGGGGAAAGTGCAGGACCACCGGCCGTAGCCTCAAGGCTAGCTGGGAGCACACAGACATGATGCCTTCCCACCCGCCACTGGCAGTCTCCCAGCAAAGCAAGTCTTGTTCAGCACAGGGGGACTATTCACACGTGTTTACAGAAACAGCCGTGAGGGCAAGGCAGGAGTTCACATCGGTATCAAACGCGCGTGTTGGCCGTCGCACCCTAATGCTGCTGTTCTGTAAGGAAAAGGAGGGTGGACAATCAATCCCTACAAGGTTGTTTTCAACTCTACTAAATAAAATGATCCTATTAAGCAACCTTGCAGAAACTTTTCACTAATTGTCAAAGGCCCCTCCTTTAGTATTCTAACTTGGAGATTGTTTTAGCTAATATCTGAACAAGTTAATAACACTGCTACTGCCATCACCTCATCCAAAGAGACTAAACAACCTTTGTGATTTTTTTCCTTCCTCTATTATGGGGAAGCCTGCGTTTTCTCACTATAATCTGCTCCGGATGATTAAAAAAAAAAAAAAAAAAAAGCCAAATTAAATAATCTGATACAGCCTCAACCTCATAATGTTTTCAAGATTCTTTCTAATCTCAGTTTCTATATAATAAATAGCAACATTTTACAGTGTAATCAAGTTTATTTAAATAAAGTTCTTAATTAAAAAAATCCTTGCCTTACTGAGAAAGTTTTGATCTTGCACATTGTAAACTTTTTACTCAATTCCAGCTACAAAAGACTTTCAGTAGGTACAGAAATGTGATCTTTGTCCTCTGTCCCAGCTCTGCACTTCTGAACCAACCTTCAGCAGTGTAAAAGCAAGCAAGCGAGAAACAAAATGATGCTACAAACCCAACTGCTGTGGGACTGGAGGACAGGGCATGTTCACAGATTACTCCTTCTGTTTGAATAAGTTTATTTCTGCATGTGTTCCCCAGATGTTTTATTGTAAATCTGCTATTGATGACTGTGCTAGCCATGAATTATTGAACTGTGAAGAAATTTTGTGTGTGTGTATGGACTGTACAATAAAGCTGTATTTTTCCCCTTCTGTTTTTAAGATACTCTTTAATTTGGTGACAGGACACCTTTACGTCTGGGATGTCACTGTGCTTTATTTATTGCCTGGGTACTTAGTAATGTCTGCTTAAGCACTAAGGTTTTTTTATCAGAACTAAGGAATTTAAGGGTTTTTAATACACACTTTTAATACATTCATAATATGATAATTTAAAAGAGAAAATATATATGTCACAGTCTGATCTTCAGTCCACAGAAACCAGCTGCTCAGTGAAAGGTCTGATCAGAATCAGGAGTGGTTTCCCATAAATTGTATTGCTGAAATTCTCCAAAATTCTTAACTCCTTTATGTAATAGGGCAACTCTAGTGGACCGGTGTCAGCTGGAAGCAAGAAAGAGAGGTGGGAACAGCTTAAAATTATTGTTCATAAACTACTAGTATCTTTCCATGCTTAAAAGTTCAGTGCTTTTTGAGTGTGCCTATTTGCAATGAGCAGTTCAGGGTCAAATACCCACTACAGCCAATGCCCCTTCACACTCACCACCTCTTGAGCTGTCTTTGCACGCAGATGGCTTGGAGAAAGTACTGCAGAGTCCTTGCAGACCCTCTCCACCGAGGGGCTAGCACCAGGAGGAGACACAGCAGTGTCTGCAATACAGCAACCTGTCCCTGTTCATGCTGCTTTGGAGGAAAACAACCAGAAAGAGGAGACAGAGATTCATTAAGTTGAGGAGTTGCTCAGAGGTGGAGAGTACAATGAACTTGAGCAGGCACTTCTCAGCTTTATGACAATAAAGCGTAAAAAGATCTAGAGAAATGGAAGATTTTCCTTTCCTCACTTCAGAAGGAGTGGCACTAAAGACTGGGGGCTAAATGAAAAACGTTTTAAAATTCTGGCCACACATCAGTGTGGATGACCTGGTCCTGTGGATGACCTGGTCTTGTGGATGACCTGGTCTTCTCAAGCATAAAAAATGGAAGAGGATAGAGGCAAAAAATAAAAAAGTGTATGTGCCACTGAATCTTTTTTTTTTTTTTATTCAGCACTCAAATTATCTTGATCTGCACAGTCCTGAAAGTATTTGAAAAGATCGTGAGAGGGCATGAACTGATAAGCATTACACAGATGTGAATAAACACTGAGGAAAAGCAGCAGTATCATTGTTACAGCCTGACAATACTCAGGATTTGTTTTAGACTGGCACAGTGTCTGTAATTCCCGTACCAGCAGAGAGTACCTCTTTTTTTTCTAGTAGAAACATATTCTTACTGAGCAAACTCCAGTGCTGACGGTTTTGGCTGTTAATATCCTCTGCTTGCCTACACTGGAGAGCTGAAAGAACTCAGAAGCTCAATGTGAAATTTCCTTAAAAATAAATTTTGTATTAAAACCATAAGAAAACTTAGCTTGCAGCCAAACGGGGGACATTCAGTGTCCTTAATTCAGTCTCCAGTTTAAACCATAGCAAGAAATAACACTTGGCATCCTATAAATAGAGTTGTTGTTAAGGCAGCTGGAAATACTTCAATATTCAAACAATTCTGTGATCTAAAGTATTGTTTATAGTCACCAGGACCATTTATGAATCCTATGAAATAATGGGCTTTTTTTTTTAATCTCCAATAACTGTCATTGGAGTTTGGTTTACATCCTCACATTATATGCATAATAGCTTTTTGGCATCCAGTGACAACTTTCCAATAAATTGGATTCTGTGTCAGTGGTTCAGAAATGCTTTAAACAGCATGTTAAAGCAATTTTGGAACTCAGTGGTCTTACAGACACAGGCAAATGTTCCCTCTAATTCTGTGCTCTCATTACTGTATTGAAATGCTACCCAGGCCTTCAGTCACACCATTCAGCTCAGCTCTGAATGGCAACAATCTCCCAACTCGGTATGCTCATATATACATAATATTTCCTGATTTACAGTTTGACTGCCTGTATTAGTACACACTTCACCAACAAAACCTCTAAACTGACAGAACAATTAGTTCCTATGCAGTTAGCTTGGAGAATTGTCTTGCCATGACAGATGAAAGTGCACATCTCTTTCATGCACACCAACATGACACCTGCTTTTCCACTATGACTAAGAGACGGGTCTCAGTGAAAACAGACAGGGACTTTGTAGTACGGCTTCAGATTCACCATGATGTGTTATGCCATCAACTTTTTTAAACTCCACCTGTGCCGTAATAGATCCCATTACGAAATTCAGGTTCTGAATTACAGGATTTGTACTTTCAGACACTTCAGTCTTTAAACCCAATCAGTCTTCTAATGGAAGAAATTATTTCCTTCTTTCTCGCTGCAGGACATAGTATTTGGGAGTACCCCAAAACTATGTGCTTGGGAATGACAAGTTTTACTTCTTATTGGCTCAAAGTAAATAACTCCATGGGGCTCACTGACTACTACACCCATCCAGGGGAGACGAATGAGTGCCAGTGACATGACTCTTCTTCTTTCCCTGTCTTTAAGGTGCTGCAGGAGTTTGCTACAGCTTCATCAGGGATTTCCTCTCCTGATGCTTAATATACCCTCTGGAATTCCTTTCTTGTTTCCCTCGGGTTCCAAAGCATGAGGGTGGGAAGGAGGGTGAGATGGTGTCTGTCAGGTCACTCATGTTCATCACAACCAGGAAACACTGGATTGCACAGGCAGCAACCCAGATGCTTCCTATTCAGACAGGGCCTCAGCATTCAATATGCAGTTGAAAAACAGCTCCCCACAAATAAAGCCAATGCAGGGAAATTCTGCTTATTCATTGCAGATAACTTTGTTTGAGTTCCAGAATGCGTAACTTGGAAATATGGCATTCTTACCTTAAAACAGGGCTAATACTGAGAATTCATAAAGACATTCCAAAAACAATATGCCAAGTTTTACAGAAAATCCCTGAAATTCCACAGTATCAGCTTGACATTGACTGCCTCATGAAATGTGACTGATGTCAGTATAAACTTCTTGACATTTTGAGGATTTACAACTCTAGTAAAGTCTTCACCCTGAATCACAATTATTACTTCCTTTGAATAATAGTTAATACTGTTCTCAAACAAGCAGCCACAATGTCAACAGCCATCAGCTATAATGAGAAAGTGAGTACAGGGATGAGTCTTTCCTATTGGATAGAAAACCTGCCAGTTTTCAAAGCTGTTGTCCTGGTTTGAGTGAGAACAGAACTAATTCTGTTCAGTAATTTTACTTTTCAGCTCAGTTCTTCTAACTGCCTGCACTGTCTGAAGGCAGCAGCCTGTTCTCACAGGCAGTGTCTGCCTCTAGCAGTGAGAACACCCCATGGTTGGAGTTACTGCCAAGGGTTGGGGTGCAGACCAAGGCCACTGCTGGATCTTGGGCACCACATTGGGGGGTGCAGAAAGTGAAAGGCGGCACCTGCAGGGAGGAGGGGACAGGACGGGTGACTCTAAACTGACCAGCGAGGGATTCCATCCCATAGATGGCATATTCGGTTTAGAGCTGAGGGATCCAAGAGGTCTCTGGGCCCTTCTCCCCTCTTGCCCTGCTCTGCCAGCTTTTGCTTGGCTTGGCTTGGGGCCTCTTTTGTTTCCTTCCTCGGAGCACCCAAGGAGGACCCTGTCCCTTCTGCCTTTGATCCCAGTCTGTGTGTTCCTGAACCCAGTACCAGAATCCAGCTCCTGAACACAGCTCCCGTCTGCTGCGGGGCCCAGGCTGGGGACTCTGTGCCTGCTCCACAGCATCTGTGGTGATGGTGATGTAATTACCATCAGGGGGGTTGGGTTCCATACTGGTTTTGTATATATTTGTATATATTCCATTTTTATAATTATTATTTTCATTTTCATTAAAGCTGTTCTAGTTCCCTTCTCTAATGGCTGAGTCTCTCTCCCTTATTCCCTTTCTCTTCCCCTCTGGGGAGGGAGGGGGGTTGACAGAGAGCATCTGTTATAGGTCTAAGGGGCTGCACTGACCCTAAACCATGACAGCTGTGTAACTTTTTTTAGAGTCTCATGCTAGCACTGGGTGTTAAAATACAAAACTATATTTAAAAACAAAACCAAGCCAAACCAAGACCAAACAACTACTCAGAAACAGCTTTTCAAATGTCCAGCACCAATCCTGTGATGTTATTGCCAGCTGTCATGTAGCCATCTAAATAACAACCATAGGCACTCATCCTCTGTACCTTGCACCAGTGTATTAAAAACATGGTCACCAAGCCAATACCTGGCAAGGCTGGTAAAATGATATTCAAGTTCAGGTAAAGAAGGTGAGAAAGAAGCAGTAGGCCATACCCAAGCTCTAGGTTTAGGTGCCTCATCACACATGCACATGCACACAGAGTAGGAGCTATGGCCCTTGCAGGGCTGGTAAGTGCACACACGTGCAGACAGCCAGGAGTGAACCATAATCCAGTGGTCAGAAAGTATATGGTGTAGAACAGCTACACCAGGTCAGATACCCTCCCTCCTAGTTCACCCTCCTGCTAGCACACGTCTCGTGGAACTAGCTAATACCCTGATCTATAATTAAGCTTGTATTTTTAAACAGTTTTGTGACATCTGTTAACATTTTTAGAAGAAATGGGATGTCTCCACATTAAAAATGTCATTTCAATACTTTTGACTGTTGATGTTGCTGATTAATGCATCAGTATTTTAACAAGCAAACGAAAAGTTTATTATATTTGTAATTTCCTTGACTTCAGAAAAGCAAAATGAACAACAAAGATAGACAAACATTGCTTAGGCAAATTGCTCTTTTTATAAACTAAATTTGAGACATGTTACTTTTACCACACAACTGCCTCACTAAGACATGCTCCCATATACTATACTGTCCACTGGTTGTACGCTTTTATGGACGTTATCAACTCATTGGTAAATATTATCCCTAAATCATTTTCTGTTACATATAGTATCATCAGTCATTAATTTTGTAGTTACCTGAGAAAACAGAGGCAGATATCAGCAAGGAAACCTGCTGGTAAAAGACAGAATCATAGAATCAGAGAAGCATAGAATCATAGAGTCATAGAATGGGCTGTGCTGGAAGACACCTTTAAGGGTCATCTAGTCCAACCTGCCTGCAGTGAGCAGCGACATCTTTCAGTAGCTCAGCTTGCTCAGAGCCCAGTCCAACCTGACCTCCTAGTGTGTTAGTATTTTAAAACAAAACTCATGCATATGCTACAGATGTTACTTCATTAATATGATCCCTATGAGAAAACTAAGATATTATGTTCAAAGACTCAAGTATTATTCTGGTACAGAAATAGCTTTATTTTACATGGATTGGTTTTTATTTACTATATGATGGGCATATTATTTGTTGAATGGTTTAATCTGTTACATTTTGATCTCCAGAACATAATGAATGACTACTGCAATCTAATTTGAGGTTTTTTGGAAGTGTTTTGGTTCCTTGACCATCATCTGCTTAACCACTTCTTTGAATGACTTATTTTTTGATAAATAATAAAAAAACCCCTTTGCCCTATTCTAGATCTTTAATATCTTCCTTCTCTCAACAAGTCTTTTCCAAATTGAAGAGTTTTATTCTATTTAGTACTCTTTGCACACAAGTCTTTCCATATCTTTGATCATCCCTGTTGCCTTTCAAGGTCTGTTCTCTACTATACCCATTTCAAATGAGTGGTGTTAGTCAACACAGCAACTGGTTCAGCTACACTCCTTTCCCACGAATTTCCACCAGTTCTCTTTGCCTTTTTGACTGATGATGAGAATCAGCCCAGTTTTTTTCAGACTCTTCCACAGTGATTCCCATATTGCCCTCCTTGGTGCTGAATTACGGCCCAGCACTGTACATACACACAGGGTTATGCTTCCAGGGTACACCATCC
The DNA here is from genome assembly GCA_025345505.1 of Todiramphus chloris collaris. Lineage (NCBI taxonomy): Eukaryota > Metazoa > Chordata > Aves > Coraciiformes > Alcedinidae > Todiramphus > Todiramphus chloris. The sequence goes on from JANVCC010000270.1 coordinate 10,794,386, forward strand.
TGCAACATGTCTACCAGGTAAGCTTTTCTGTTGGGCTGAGAAATAAGAAGTTGGGGAAGAAACCTATTACTGGACCGTATTTTCCATTGTTCCTCAGCAGCTTTCACTTCTCAGCTGACCCCTGAGTGATAAAACTAGAAAAGAAATAAACTCTGTTCCATGCATTTACCTTCTTCCATCTAACCACTGCACTTCAGTACAATTTCACAACTTAAAGCAATCTTGTGCTCCCACTTTTGAGGAGAATCCTACCCTACAGGTACTTCTCTTTGAGGGATGCCCACCAGCAGAGGAAATGGGTCAGGTCTGTTGAGGACAACCTGAGAAGCAGGTTTTGAATAGATTCCTCTCTGTAAGGAATGGATTACTACTTGTCACTGCAAGGCTGTTAATTCCTGGTGTTTAGACAGTGTAGGAAACATTACATTATATTTTCTTCTTCTCTTACAGAAAAGTAGCTGGTAAAGTAACAGGAGTCACTTATGCCATATGAGTGATGCACGGGCCACAAACTACCTGCTGTACTGGTTTGCAGACTGGGATAGATGGGTAAAACTCAAACATCTCTAAAAGATTCCCCAGACCTGGGTGCTTCACCTGGGCACTGGACATGCTCCAGTATATTCAGTATAAGGTGTAGTTACCAAACTTTCTTGGGAGAATGTGGCTGTTGAATGAAGTGCGAGTATTGCATTTTATTTGTCAAGACTGTGAGATCAGGGTGGCAAAGAAAATAACTGTCTATGATAGGCTTTTGTCAATAAATTTTGAATTTCCTTTTTTATTTCTTTTTTCCCCCCCCCTCCCCCCTAAGAATGAAGCAGGGAAGAAAAAAAAAAAAAAAAAAGGGCACCATTTGTATTACAGTTATTTGCAATCTAATTTGCCAGGCCAAAGGATAGTCTGAATGATCTAATTCTCAATATACTACAGGACCGAGGTGAAATACAAATCATCTTAGAGGATCCAATAATTCTGTTTCAATTGATCAGCTTTTTAGGCAGTATCCTTCAGTTGAGACTTTTCAGATAAGTAAAGTAAATTAGGTTGAAAACAAAATGCTGCTTTCTGAAAGGTGGATTTCCCAATGTATTTTTGATCTGATAGGAGCTCGGTAGCATTTCTTCTATCCGCTTGAGGCCTACTGAGCTGTGCATACTGTACTCTATCAAAGCCCAGTTCTTTGCAGCTCAGTGAATAAAATACTGCAGTTTCTCCCATTGACTGACTGAAATAAAATAATCTATGATGCATGAACAAGTCTAAATGAAATAATAATATCCTTAGCAGTGAAAAACGGATTGGTAATACAGTAATTGAGCAGATTTATTGCCATCTCCTTGAGCTAGCCTGCTGAAACAGCCTGCTATTTTATTTAATCTCATATCAGAGGAATTACTGGCTGGTAATCCATTGTTAAACATCATTTAGAATGATGGATGAAAATGTCAGCTTTTCCAACATAATCAATTCATATCTCATTAGCACATATTATTTATGATTCTCATAATGGGACCTGCAGGGGTCTCCAGGGGGAAATGGAGACCTCAGCTGTTGTTGAAATGAGATGAGATATACTGTAGCTTATGAGTTAATAACTGCATATAAAAAATACTTCCCCACAGTATTGATTGTCCTTACCATTTTACAAATGAATTGAGTGCCTTGGCTTCCCCTCTCACTGTGTATGGCAGCTCTTCCTCCTATGCGTTTTGTTGCTCATAATTCAGTGAGAAAAAATATTAAAAAGCATATAAGAAAGACTATTTTACAAATAGCTCTTAAGAGCTGGGGGGGGGGAATGTGCTGTAGGAGCCTTTGAATGTAAAGTAATAAGAAACACTTTACTGCTCTGTTGCTGTTTGCTAAGGACTTTGGGCACTTTTTCCCCCCTCAGTCCCTATGAAGACAAATTGACATATTTCTCCAGCTACAGCACAGTTGCATTTTGAGGATACTTTCTACCGTATGCTGCCTCAAAGACCAATGAAAAGCAAACCTTGATTCATGGATTTAATGCAGCTGATGGTGCAGCAGTAATCATGGTCACAGTGTCAACTGCTGCCTCAATTAAACTACATTTGAGAATCATTTTATGCTTCAGCTCATAAACATCAATAAAGGAAAATGAGTAATAAATGACTGTCTAGAGTACAAAGGACCAGCTCATATTTCAGATGAAAATGAAGACAAAATGTAGCTTTTATTTGCCTGTGGAATTCCCATTAACTGCATCACTGACAGGAGGGAGTTGGATCAATAGTTGGCTGGCCGCAGAAAACAGTTTCTGGCTGTTCAGCAGCCAATGCAAAAGGAAAAGTGTCATATTGTGATCTTTATCAGGTAATCTTCATTACACCAGACCAATGATATATGTATATGCTGGTCAGCTAGGGGCACTTCTAATTCCTGCTTCTATTTGTGGTCTGAGTGCAGTGTGCTCACAAATTATTTGTTTACAGCCCTGAAAAACCCTCAATGTTCATCTCTTTTATTCTTTTTATAGGTAATCCATAACCAGGAACTTTCTCGCAAGACTACTTTATTCACTCAGAATTTTTAAGAAAGCAAGTGCTGTATCAAAACTTATCTTTTTTCCTCTTTAAGAGGAATCTGCTAGTATCTTTTGTGGCTATTGTTGTAGAGGCCTGACTGAAAGATTTACTGAGTATCCTTCAGTTAAGTTCTTGGAGGGTATTTGTGCCTTATTACAAACGTTTCTGGGCTTATCTGAACAAAGGCGACTGCTGGCTGTGAACAAAAAACAAACACACTCTACGAGCTGTTAGCTTTCCAGGTGGCAGCTTGTACGTATGGCAAACTATATGTAAAACACTGTAATCTATTTTTCCCCACTCCAGACCCACGGAGCAAAGATATTTTGGTCTTTTAAAGTGCTCTGTAATTTATATAGCTTCATCTCAGCGTATGTGAGGTGAGGATCTGTATATACAAGCCAGCATCTCTGGATTAGTTGGTACATGGGTCTTGGAGGAGCAGGATTTCAGAGCCCAGCACAGATTTTTAAATCACCACTCACAGATCTTAAATAGGGGGGAAAAATCTCACTCTCTTTATGCAGTGATAACAGAAATTAAGTTACCGAAATTTCTACCCTGATATTAAAGTAGCCACATGATTTTTACACTTATTCATGACTCCATTCTTGTGAACTACTGTTAGGTAGTGTTTTTCTGTCTAGTTTCCTGGTTTACTCTGAAATTAAATTTTACACTATGGAATTTAATGCCAAGCATGAAATAAAAACACAACAAAAACCAAAAATCCAACCATGGTTCACAGCTAATAATGAGACTTGCTTTACAAACTTTAAATCCTCGCGATCAACGCGTGCTGTAGCTGTCATGCAGAATGGTGTTTGACCTGCCGAGTATGCACCTGCATTTCAGGATGGTAATTAGAGCTGCTGTTTATATGCAAAAAGTGGACTTCATTGCTACTCCTAAAAGTTACCCCCTTCCCCTTCTCTCTCTCAGTCCTCAGATTCTGTCCCTTCATCCTCATTCTCCTCACCCCCGCACCTTCCCCTCAGTTTCTATTTTTGATGTTTTCCCTCTTCTTCTCCAGTTTCTCCCCAGTAGTAATCCCACATTTCCTGCTACACAGTTCCCCTCCCTTTTAATTACTGTAGTAATGCAGCATGATGAAATGATAATAAAAAATATGTATACTGTATGTAACTACAGTATTAGCATGTTTTCCTTCAAGATCATCTCATTTCTTCTCCGTGTCTTCAGTTAACTTTAGGTCCTCCTCATCCTGTCTTCTGTCTGCTTACCCCAGCAAATCTCTAGTCTTACATACCATGTATTTACCCTCCCCAACATGCTTATTTGCACTTCTAGTCTCTTTCTACAAACCCTTAATCTCTTGTGTCTCTTCAGGTCCTTTTCCAGTCCACCCTTCCTGCTCTCTCTCCCTTTATATCTCTCTTCACTGCCTTAGTTCTCTTCTGCTTTCTGTGTCTCCATGCACATCACGAGTGCTTCCTCCAAAATCTGTCACAATCTGCTGATTCCTCCAGTTTCCCCTTGCTTTTCATGTTGTCTCCTATTTTCTTTTTAAAACTAGTTTCCAAACAGTTCATCCAGTTTGTCCTGGATGAGGTGGCTGAAAATAATGCAAGGTTCTGCCATCTTTTCAAGAGGCAGATTATTTCCAAGCTGCTAGCAGGGGGTGGTGGCCATCTCATCAGACAGCAGCCTGCAGGTGGCAGCTTTGGGGAATAAATGGAAGTTTGTGAGTTTCGGAGCCAGAATCAAAGATGATGTTACACTAACCTTAGAAGACGTCATGAAATTCATTATGTTTGCAGCACTCTCATGAACTTGCACAGTGAAACCAGTTTTGCAGAATTCATCTCATTAGAAACAGCAGTGATCATGTGTTAGTCCTCATAACAAAAAGCAGTACATTTTAGGGCAGCAGAAGGTGTCACACATAGGAACATGGGAAAGATTATTAACTATAAACTTCAACATTTTTTAAAATGCAGAAACAGTTTCTTCATATTATTAAAATATTCTCAACATCCTGATACTGTAGCCTAAGCAGTTTTCAATTATATGGATTTTTTCATATGCTGTTATTGCAGTAGATTTTAAGCTACTGATGTCTTCCGTAATAGAATGTGGAGACTATTGAAAAATGCCTATCCAGCCGAAGCTATCTGTGGTAACACTACCACAGAGAATTATGGAATCTAACATAGAACAAAAGAACTACTTTTCGTACACACTCAAAGTGATAGGGAATATTTTAAGCAAACTTCCAGACTAGGGAAAAAGAACTAAAAATCATAGATATATTAATGCATTTTTCTATAGCTAAAGGTACTCTAACAAAATGAACTTTTTCAAATAAAAGTTTTCACTTTCAGTCCAAATCTCAGCAGTGAACTCAGAACACAAATGGGTATATATATCATCAAAAAGCACAGAAACCAGGAAAGAATGTTAGTCTTTCTGAGTACCTCACCTCTAAAATGCTTTTTCACCAAATGCAGGAAAATAACATTTGGGTAATTTGATTCTTACTCATCTCTCTCAAGGGAGGGAAAATAGAACAGAAGGATGTAGTTTTTGTTACGTTTACTCCCAAACAACTGCAGTTTTCTGTATTTGTCATTCTCTGCCCTGAAAGCAATGCTTTGAGATCCCAAGGATTTGTTCAGTCACAGCAGCAATGAGACAGACACTGCTCAGCAGTCCACCTAAGCCAGTTGGCAGAATGTCACTGGATGTGGCCACAGTGCGCACCCAGCCTTTTTCAGCAAGTCTGCCATCACTGGCACCCAGCTGCTGTCTGTATCAGCAAGAAATACATCATCAAGAAGAGAGACACTGGCCAGCTTTTCCAGCAATCAGAATATGTTTCCTCAAATATTCAGATTTTTGTAAAAAGGAATGTTTTTCACGTCGCTGAATCTGATTTTGCCAGCGCTCAACTTCCAACCAATGTGATGGTTTAATCGAGTTGTTCCTGGCTCGTTAGCATAATTGTGCTACGTCAGCAAACTTTCAAGAAATACAAAATTTGACTTAAAAAATAATAATACATTTCATCTGATAAGCACAAGGAAAATCCAAAAGCACCAACAGGGCATGGTTTTCTGAAAGGAAAATCTAGTCATCACTCATCACAAGAAGACGATAATTAAACCCAAATATCTATCTGCCACAAAAAGGGATAAGGTTTTAAATTAGTACAAATTGAAAATATATTACAATAAAAAAAACCCAAAACCAAAACCAAAAAAACAACACGCAAAATGAGAAAAAAAAGTTTGAGATCACTAGGTGTCAGTGTTCTGGTTTAGTATGTTTCTTTATTTTGCTTTTAGCGGTTGAGAGCTGTCTGTGTAGGTAACCGAAATGCAGGCTTGAGAAAAGATGGCACTAAGGAAGAGAAGCTGCATTGTTCACTGCTATGGAAGATGATGCAATCTCCAAACTGAGCCACTAGATAGTATATTTTTATAGTTTTAAAAGAATGAAAAGTCAGACATTAAAAAAAAAACAAGAAAAGGAAGTAGGACAGGTAGCAACATGTGTGGTATGAAGGGTGGGGATCTGCCAGATGAAATGGAATAATATATTATTCCTTTGTGAGATGTTGTGTTTTGCTTTGATAAAGACTTCAGGGCATTGCTATTTTTCATAATTTGCTATATGGCTTCATTAACGCTAGGTTACTGCTTTATCATTATGCTACAGAAAGAAAGGCATGTGCTTTTTCTTTTATAGTAGCAGCTGATGCTTTAATGAATTTTTTAAAAAGTAGATGGGTGAAAGAAGAACCTGATAGTGAGCTTTGAGAATACTAAACCATTGCCCTGGACATGTTCAATCCACAGCGAAGATGCAGGCACATAGCATTTTAAGGCACAGTTTATGCAATAAGGGTTTTATAAATATTTTCCAGGTTGGAAAATTTAGTAGCATTTCACTAAATATTTGTGCAAAAGTATTTTCTGCACTAAGATAAACAATACAGCAAAACAACCTTGATAATTATACTCATTAAATGTATTATCTGTATGAGCCCATGATATTTTAGGTATTATTTAGGACAAGTGTCTTATCTCGACAACTTTATAAATAAACTAAGTAAAAATAGTGACATGTAAATATTTACTACCCTTTGCTCTCTATATAAATCAGTTTCTGGCTTCTCCACCCCTTTTTTCACTTAGTGGAGATGTAGTTTGTTATATTGAATGAAAAGTACAGGTATGCACTGCTTTATGCTAGAAACTATCAATAGCATGTACCTAATACATCATATCGAATGAAAGACTTCATAAATCATCTATACAGGGGATCATACGATGCTTTTAGGAATTTCCAAAGAGTCATAAAAACTATAAATCACTGCATTTTTGATTAATTAACTCATAATGTCAGCTTTTGGCAAAAGTTATCTACTGTGTCCTTCCTGCTGGATGCACCCAAGGGAGAGGGCTCTCCTCTGTCAGAGGGAGGTTTAAGTGAGAAAATAGGGGAAAAAACCCCAAACTGCTACTCTATTGTACATATTCACAACTCTCAATATCTGCTGCAACGGGGTTGATCTTACGGTGTGCAACAATCTTACCCACAGCCTAGAATCTACAGTGTACTGAAGCCAGTGAGGTAGCTGCTCCCTTCTCTGGATCTAACACCGTATGAATATAAGGGAGCAGAGTCTCAGATTCGCCGCTGTCTGGAAGTCTGTGTGCCTGCCTTTAGCAAGGACCCACCACAGATTCATTTTACCAAAAAAAATGCTGTTGAAGAGTGAAATCCCATGCATATCGTAACAGACATCTGACATCAATATTTAATTTTATTAGTTATACTACAGGTACTCTAGGGAACCTGATGGAAAGCCTTCTTAGTATTGATTAGAATTCAGCAATCCGACTGCAGACTGTTCAAAAAATTATTCAGTTACAATTAATTTTTCAATTTAGAATAATTTAAAATTTATCATGAAAAGCTAATGAAAATACATCAAGTTTGGAACACACGGGGGTTTATAATTCCAAGATGAAAACACTAGCTAGAAATTACTATGATTTTTAATTTGCATAATCAATGGGTTTAATTCATTCTATTTGCCTATACAAGACTACAGTAATGATGTGTTTTTACCATTCTGTGAAAACTTCAGAATTACCTCTTTCATGTGCATAATGCTGGAAGATGACTATATCGTGCTTTCTCATTTTCACCCAAAAGAGATTTACAAGCAATGCTAATGAACAAACTGCTAACCAAAATGCAATTAATACATAAGAGTCAATATATCTAACTTTGGAAAAAAAAAAAAAATCATTCTATCATGTTTGTCATGTCAGAAGCCTCTAGATATCTGTCTTCTCTGTAGCATGCAGTGGGTTCCTCTGGGCTATCCTCAATTTATAAATGCTGTTTACTTAATTATTATCAGTACACTCTGGTTCCTATAAGAAATCACCCAGGACAAAAGTGTCTATGGAGGAATTAGGATTCAAAACCATGTTTATTTTAAAAGTCTCGTGAAATCGAAAGTCAAACAGATTACAAATGCTTTCAAGAGCAATGACGTTAAATCTAACAGTTATCTGGATTTAACTCGGTTGTGTGAAAATATGTAATGCTTTCTTACAATGTGCAGTGCCAGAGTGGCAGATTTAGAGCACTGCGTATAGCAGCAGTCACTGGCATTCAGTTGTTCAGTGTTAAATAGCTGTTTGCTTCTTATTAGGGAGAAAACTCAGCGAAACAGATTATTTCCATATTCCTGACAGTGGAAAACTGCATGAAGACTTACTCTTCTCCCACCTGTTCGAGGCAGCTCAGAGAATAGATCAAGTGAGAGATCATGCCTAGTAAAAAATTGAAAAGAAGCAGAAAAGTTTCGCAGGCTTCCAAAAAGGAAAGCTAGCAGGAGATAAGAGACTTCTACTGGGCATCGATAATTTCAAATTTCTCCTCATTAATCCCGTCGTCCTACCCAAAGATTCACCCCCCTCACAACAATATCAGCATTTAGTTTGAGGATTAGGGCAATTGTCTGAGATTTCTCCCTCCAGAGTCTGCCCTATCTGTCTGCTTAGCCCTTCCAGAAGGGAGAGGAGCTGTTCTTGTAATACAGAAAATAAACTAAAATGTTGTGTGGCCAAAGCAGCTGGTCCGAGACAAATGACCTAACAGAAAATGATGACTCTGTAAAGCTCACAGAACTTCATCCAGGCCATGAAGGCAGGTTGCATGCTAATTTGCAATATTCCAAGATACTTGGAAAAATTGGATTCCTGTAATTGTCAACCCACTGTTTTTAGGCAGTTCTGGGTTTTTTTTCAGTTTATTTTCAAAAATTCTGAGTTGGAGCCTGCAAGAAGTGAAAGCAAGAGAGTGAAATATTGGCAGTTTTCGAGGAGTAGTCAGTTATGGCAGCAGATTTATGAGGAGTACCTCGATGAAGAATTTTACTATAGTAAAATTTGCAGTAAATAGTGAAGAACCAGAGCCTCACCTGCATATTTTGTTACAGCAGTTTGAGATTTTAGGCTTATATTTGGTGTGGGTTTTTTTCATAATTATGCATCATTTCCAGATAATAGATTTTTTTATTTCAAAACCCGAAATTTTGTTGACAAAAGCTCTTACAGAATAAAAAACAACTAAGAACTTCATTTTCCAAATACTTTACACTAATTTGGTTAAGATCTAGTCTAAATTAAATAAAATTATTACTAGACAATGTGAAGGATTCTACTGTTGTTTAAAGGATATCCTCTAAAGAATCAATAATTAATTGGCAGCTGAAAAGAAAATGAGCAAATGTAGACAGGAAATTGATTCACTTTTAATTCAGGGGTGGCAAATTGTTAGGAGGGGGCTCTTTGGGAGTGGGGGGTGATGATATTTGAGGCCTTCTCTTTTTTTTTTGTTTGGTTTAAATTTAGCTGAAGCGAACATGTTCGGAAAGTTTTTCAAAGGAATGTTTTGGATGAAGAATTTGCATAAACCTGCTAAGCAAGTAAAACCCTGGCATGCTGGTAAAAATCTGACAGGATGCTTAAAAGGGCAGTCTTGCATATCTGGCTATAACTTAGAGTAGACAAAAATGCATATCAAATGGTGCAGTGGGGCAAGGATTTCATAGCGCTATTCTTGCTGTGCACTGGGCAGGGACTTTTCATTTCACACATCAGCATTCACAGTTTGCTGCAGTGACTCAACACAGTCAGAACACGTCAACAACACACAAAGTTAAATATTTCATTGTGGTTTTCCTTTGGAAAATGAGGAACATGGGATTTTGATTTCAATTACCATATGTTACAGTGGGAAGAAGTAGGAAAAGAGAGAATTATGTTTTCTGCTTTGGCAAAAATAAACCATATCTGAAGCATGTTCTAAAACCTACTGCCAGCCAGGACACAAATAGGTATTTAAGGGTAGAAACAGCAGGCATAATTAGAAGAGAGATAAAAGTTACTGGCCAGTTTTACTCCTTTTCTAATATCCACTAATACACTGGGTTTAAAAAAAAAAACCAAAAGAACCAGCAACAAAAAAATCACTGCCATGTAATAAAAAAACTTTCTGAGCTGAGATCAATAAGGAAATTACATCTTGCCGTTTTCACCCAGGACAACACAAGTGTTCTTTAGAGGAAGGAAAAAGACAATTGTGTGAGGAAAAAAAGGTAAAATTAACCTCTAGACAGATAAAATACAGTTTGTATATTCTGAGTCTGAGTTTTCTCCCTTCTCACCACCAGTCCACCTATGTCAATACCTGGTATTTTTAAGAGCGAGAGTCATTGCTGTAACACATGGAACAGCACCAAATTCTTTGCAGCCAGCCCAAGGCAAAAGATACTACATGAAAAACAGGTGAAAGCACAGGCTTTGCATAAGAAAACTTCTGGCACAGCCCATCTCTGAAGTGGTGTTTCAATTTAAATATGGTTTTTAATGAACCACTCGTATTAGTTGTGGCTGTAGTGCAGCACCTTTGTGGCTCTTCAATCAGGATTTGGAAGGCAGATATGAGACTGATATCAAAAGCAACTTAACAGCCACCACGTTCCAAACAACACACACTTGAAACATTTCCAGATGGGCAATTACAGCAGCCTAAAACTCCCCAAACCCAAATCCAGTCAGTTCTGGATTTATATATATTTTTTTTAATTTACATTACACAAAGTCTAGGATTTGTTAGAAATGATAAAAGAAACCTCAGTGTGCCAATCTCTAGTTTGATTTAAAGCTGAAGTCTCTGGAACTGTATTCTGAGAGTATGGGGAGATTCAGACACCAGAATACACTGAAAGACAGTTTCTACAGAATAAATTTTCCTGTGCATACTTCTCAGGTAATTATCAATGACAATTCAAGGACTATCATTCTTAACTGTGATAAGAATCTCCTCAGAAATATTTCCCAAATCATCTAGTACTTACCACCTAAAGTTTTCAATCAAATAATCAACAGAGGTCAATATTTTAGGATATTTTAGGATTCTTTCTAAATTAAAATTATTTTGTGGAGAAGTATGATCAATATTCAGTTCTGTGCTGCAGTCATACACTGGATTCTTTTCATATGCAAGGTCTTTCAAAGTATTTCAAATATTACTAATTAATCTTCACCTCTGTGGGTGAACAGTAAAATAGCTTGTACACAGTGATCTTATTCCAATCTAGACACACAGTCACAGCAAATTTAAACTCAGGCACTTCTTACTCTCATTGCTATGTTCTAGCCAATAATCTAATTTCCCATCTCTTTAGCATGAGGAATACCAATGAAACTGGTATCTCATTTAGGAGTAGAATGATTTTTAAATGCATATTTACTGGACATCTCATAGGATTAGTCCAAACCAGAAATCTAAAAAGTAATCTCTCTTTTACCTTGTTAAAAACCTGAGTCTCTACCCCCTTTCCTACAGCCACTGCTTATCCAGGAATCTGGTATTTATTTATTTATCAACTTTCTTCAGCTCACACTGGCCATTTGAAAATGAAAAGCAATGCTGTGATACGATCATCGAGAAGGAACCTCCAGCCAGTTTACACTCCAGTGGAGGAATTATACCAAGGAGATATAAATTGATATAATTCAAGAATTAAATGCCACAGTATTATTGTCTCCTGTCTCAACTTATTCTTTTCCTCTTGATAAAACACAGCATAGAGTGAAATGGGACAGAACGCTAACCATTAGTATGTGGAATAATACTTTCTAATCCCATACAAGTACTTTAGTGGTACCACATTGTTCAGGTAAAAACTTACTACTACTTTGGCAGGGCTGTTAAGGTCAACACTTTGCTTATGGCATTAAGGATAAAGGTTTAAAAACTATGACCTACTGGTTTCAGGGAAAATGTAAAGAACTACAGATTAATAACATGTTTTCTTTGACCCTTACTGAAGAAAAGTTAGTTTTTATACATAAATCACCTACCCATGAATTTCCCAGAATATAAAACCATTTGACAGTAAACGTGATATTCCCCTACATGTGTCTCCAGGCCAAGATTTACTTTGAAAATTCAAGACACACTTGCAATGCAAGGACTGTGGGATGTGCCTCGTGCTCCTTCGTGAATCCCGTACAATGTCACAGAAGGATATTCATCTGTAACTCCAGCAGCTTCTAGCCTGCATATTCTTCCACAGAACAGAGGCAATAGACGGAGAGTCCATTTTGTATATGCTGTAGAGTCCTGTTCAGTGCAGCCCTACAAGACTTTCCATACATTTAAGACCATAAGGAAGTGAGGGCACACACTGTGGAGCTGGTCCCGAGGAGTCACCCTTCTGTGCACCATGGCAGGTTCTCAGACCCACACCGCAGTCACTGAGCAGGAGAGGTGTCACACATGCACGTTGCTAAAGTCAAGGGACAGCAGGGCAAATTCATTGTTCAAACCCTTCCCTTTCCTCTAGCAAGCTCAGGGTTGAATTTACACTGCCCTCCCTCCAAAGCAAGGCAGTGCAGATAAAAGTATTGCTGGGTTGACTTGATAGCACTTTCACACTCCCCTCAGAGAACTGAGAGTTAATCCAGTTTGACAGAGAAAGGAATTTTTACATTATTTACCAGCTTATTAATTTTAAGTGTAGTGTAAGTGTATAGACTCTAGCTATTCAATATAATATTTCATTTTATTTTACTACTTGCAAGAAAACAGCATTGAAGCTGGAATTTTTTAAGAAGCTATAGCTTGCCAAAGGCTAACAGTACTGTCTGCTCCTTAAAACACATTGGAGACGTCAGAAAAGCTGAAGCCGTTAGAGATTTCAGATGCTTCCACTTGAAAGTCCATCCAAATAGTGATTAATTACTGGTTATTTCAACAGCAAAAAAAAAAAACCTACCTGTAACTTAATAAATGCCTGTTAGCAAAAGACATGTTCTAGCAGTGATATTCTGAGCTCATAATTTACACATACCATGTGCACTTTATTATTACAATCACTAGGGAAAATAATTTTCATTAACTAAAATGCCAACTTTATCTCAGTAGTAAGTCCACACTGTACTCATGGCATGTCAAATATTCTCATTTCTTTCTATTTGTTAGCACTGGGTAGAACAGTTCAGTGTGCAATCTGTTTGTGCTGTGTTTCCAGTTTGTAGGAGCTGATTCGTGACTTCTGGATTTTAATTTTTTTTTTTTTTTTTTTTTTTTTAAGCAAAATGGAGAGAACTCCCTCCTCAGAGTAACAAACGCTCGGAGCACAGCCCTGCTCTTCTAGGTTGATACAATGCTGCCATCATATGGTCCAGGGCTGGTACAGCGCTTGGACAGGTTTCCAACACAGCTGCGCTCCAGCCAAATACACAACTGTCCAGACCCTCAACTCCCACAGAATCACAGCATTGCTATGGTTGCAAAAGACCTTTCAGATCAAGTCCAAACATTATCTAACTCTGCCACAGCCACTAGTACACCATATCCTTGAGCACCACATCTAGATGGCTTCTAAATACCTCCAAGGATGGTGATCCAACCACTTCCCTGGGCAGCCTTTGATAACCCTTTTGGTAGAGAAGTTTTTCCTGATGTCCAACCTAAACCTTTCCTGGCGCAGAGACGCTTAACAGCTAGGTACTGGTGAGGCCTGTCATAAATGTCATAACACCTTGTGCTTTCTTGTGTCCTTCTCTAGATACATCAGAATGTTGCCTTTCAGAATTTAGAAATTTAGAACCACTTCTGTCTCTTACAATTGCAAGGGAAAATTGATAATCTTACAAAACATGCATGCCAGCTGCTGAAACCAGAAGATGAGGAGGAGGGATAAATTCTTTTCTTTTTTAATTTAGTAACTTCATGATGACAATGAGGCAGGGTTAATGAGGTCAGTACAGGCATGATAACAGGCACACTCCTCAATATCAAGCATTTGTAGAATTATACCTAGCATGAATCTTTCCAAACATATCTTACTAATGTAAAAGACCACCTCAATTAATTTGTCTCATCATAACCATCTATGCCTTCCTTTAGGTAGCATCTCAAATTTTCTTTATTCATCACACAAATAAGGGAGAGATTGAATCAAACCTTTGTACAACACCAAGTACTTCAACTGCTATTAAGAAACAGTAAGCTGTAAGAAACTAAGGGTGCGTCTGTTTGAAACAATGACCCTCAAATCCGTCTAAAACCATTCATAAGACTGCAGGCAACTACGTGAGGATTAGAGAAATCATGCAAGAGATCATTTATCCAGAAGGAGAAATGAAGACCAAAGCAAATCTAGACAATCGGCTCGGGTATCAGAAATGAGTATTTGATCAAGTGGATCCCATCCTCCATCTCTACAAAAACTGATCACAAAGCACATGAAGAGACGGGGAAACCTTCCTACTTTGTGCTTCATGTCCGATACTTGCTGAAGGTACAGTTACCTCGAGAGACTTTGTGCCCTTGTAACACAAGTGAGGTGATACTGATGCAAGTAAGAAAAGTTGGTGTTCCTTAATGGGTAGGTAAGTTTGCTACATGCATTGCTAAGTGTGCTTTACAGACAGCCGTACTTTCTCAGTTACTCAGGGAAAATTGTTTCCTGTAAGCCAGCGTGAAAATGGAAGGGTTAATAGAGTATTTCTATTGAAAACTAAAATGTCATCGCTTCTATGAGCAAAATTCTTGAAACATTCTCATTTCCTGTGTGTTTTTGTGGCAGCAGCAGAAACAACTGTAGTATTACCACAATATTATGGTAATACTTCAACTATTTCAGCAAGTTATATGACCTTGTATTACAAAATTCACCAACAATTTTATCTTTCCAGGACATACAGTTCCTATTTGAAATTAGACGACAGTTAAAGAGTTTGGTGAAAGAGACATTTTTTTCCCCTGTGACCATTGTTGCAGCAAAGCATGAAAGTGCCAAGATGTTTCAAACAGCTGTTTGTTATTTTGAAGTTGAAAAGAGTATAATCCTTTGGCTAATTGGTTATTTTCAAGGCAGCAACTAAGCTGCATTAGGAATATATGGGGGGGGGGGGGGGGGGGGGAACCTGTACAAAAATCAAGTGGTTTGTACTTTAACAACGTGCCATCATTTGCTCACGGTAGCAATAACGTTAACTTTCACACACATCACTCTGCCTACGAGTTAATGTAAAATGAGAATTTCCTAGCACACCTACTGGAAATGCTATAATTGAGGCTCAAGTCACGATGCTAATAAAAATTCCACTCACTTTTTGCCACGATAATTTTATCATCTTCAGAATCATGTGAATGGTCCTTCTCCACAGCCAGCAGTGAACAGGGCAAGAAGATATTCTCAGATATTATGAGTTGTTTTGTACATTGGGTGCACACCTGCGCAGTTTCCAAGTTTCTCACAAGCGATTGTGCAGATAGAGGAGAAATGTCAGTGCCTCGACTTTCTTTGTCATTTCTACCACTTTCACAGTCTTATTTTTTTAATATAATTTATTTGTAAAGCTGAAGTTACAATAAAGTGCTGATACTCTCGGTTTTCTATTTTAAATGTAAGCTCTAAAAAGCTACCACGATAAAGCAGAACAAATCATCGTGGGTTTCATTTGTGTTATTCACATAAATGAGTAGCAAGTAGATGAGAGCTTGCTTCGGGGCTCGTGAATGAGGAAGTGACCTGCTACTCCCAGTTCATTCTCTCCATTTTTTTAAAGCTGGATAACTTACTATGTCTATTTCTACCTCAAACAGAGCCAAGAAAATAACATATTCTTATGTAACTAGACTGGACAGATTACAGGAATCTTGCTAAATATTGATTTTGTGAAGGCAGAAGTTCAAGACACAGTTGTTTTAATTGCAGCAACTTACACAACGATTTGAAAAAGTGAAAGTGTCATGATATACATTAAAATAATATGCTCCATATTATATAATGATTATGAGCATAAGATTACCAGACTGTGTTTCTGAGGGCAGGTGCAACATATCTTTGAGAAGAAACATGGATGATGCACTTCCCTAAAACACTGCTTAAGCAAGTCTTGTCCTGTATTTCCTTCCTCTAAACAGAATGTTTCCTACACCAAACACACCAGCAAGTCCAAAGATCCTCACTTAGAGCACACTCTAGGTAACAGTCTGTATCCTCACCTATCCATCTGATACCATTAAGTGGCCCCTAGAATCCAGACACATTCACACTGTCCCATTGCTCAGTTCTGTATCTCAAGGTCATGTGGACCTATACACCAAACATCCTACGCTAAGGCCCTGGCCTGAGAAAGAGAATAAATAATCTGCTTCAGTCTCTCAGTGACTGTTCATTTTTTGTCAGATAAACCCAGCCAGCAGGTGCATTGACAAGTGGCCTGGGCCCGGCTCCACCTCTGCCTTCCTCCTGTGAGGAAAGATAATAGATCCATTTTATTGTACTTATCCTGCACTGGCTGGTCTTTAATTGTCCCAGAGAAGTATAGAGGATCTTGTTCTTCGCCTCCTCCCTGCTCTTTTTCCCTGTCTCTCACACACATTTAGACCCAATCCCATGTTGTCTTGAAAAAGTCACGTAAGTTGGCAGCTTCCTGTAAGAATGGCTATTGTCAGAAACAGAATGTTTTAACTCACAAGATTTTTGTTCACAGTCACCACAATTTTAGTACATTTTGAGCATTTGAGTACATAATTTTGCACTGTGGGATAGGAAATTCTTTTTTTATCTGCCTGTAAATGATTACTGGAAAACTGTACTTGTGTGAATACACTCTTCCTGGAAAAAGAATTGTGAAAAAATATCTTTTTATTGTTGTTATGATGAAAACTATGCAGATAAATGACTCATAAAAATTTCACAGAATCACAGAATCACTCAGGTTGGAAAAGCCCCTTGGGATCACCGTGTCCAAGCATTAGCCCTACTTTACAAGTTCACCCCTAGACCATGTCCCCCAGCACCACATCCAGCCACACTGACAGATACTTATGTATTTCATGTTATAAAACTCAATATTAAATCCAAATAACTGTCCTGATCTGCTTGTGAACCCCAAATGTTCCTGCAGAAATCGTACCAACGAGTCAAGAATGGGAGCACCCCACCACAATGTGCACGGTTAGCACTGAGGGGATGCACCAAGCTTTCTTTCTTGCCCAACTGACTCCAGGTTTCTAGAAGAGTTCATCTTTTGCAGTCACAGCTCCTTTTAATAGGAAGAGCTGACTCCTCAAGAAAACTGCAAGACTTAGAGAAAAAAAAGTATATGAAAGTGTTTAAAATCTAACTCAAATTTCTGAGGCAATTCTTTCTTACAAAGCAGAAACTGAGAAGGCAGCCTTGAAATTATCAAAAGGATATCCTGGAAACACAGGTTCCCAGCAGAAGTGGAAGCCTGTAAAGCTATATTCAGGGCAGCACCTGTGACAGCTGAAGGAACAAACTATGTATATTCAGAGCTGCGTTACAGAAGGTTGTCTGCAAAGGCAGAAAACATGTAAAAAAAAAACCCAACAAAACACAAGTCATGGGAAGAAAAAGGTGCTATTACAGAAAGTGCTGCAGACACTGATGGAAGGAACTCGTGAGTATCGCAGTGTAAGTACACTAAGACTGGAAAAGGATATTTTCCCAAGAATAAAGCTAGGAAACAAAAAGTACAATAAAATCCTAGCTTAAGTTTGAGTAAGGCATCAGGAACTGCTGGTGAAAGCTACTGACAAGGGGCCAGTGAAAGACAGTGAGACAATGCTGCAGGAGGGTTGGCTTCTCCAAAGCTTAGAAAAGCTTGGTAAGGAAAGATTGTTAGGGAAGTTAGTAAACCTTTAGTAAGTAGTTACCTGTTAGTAAACTTCCACTGCTTTTGCCTTTCCCTTTGCTGCGTACACGTGTGTGAATGCATAAATAATGCTTGGTTTTGAAGAAGCTGGTTTTGATACATTTGGACCAGCCATTATCACAGGTCGCTGGACCAGAACAGCTTACAAGTGACCAACATAGCAGAGTCTGTCCCCTTAACACTGCTTGGAAGCAGGAGGGCTGCAGGACCCAAATCAATCCCCAGAGGGACATGGATATTGGGATTGTGACTCAAAGGGATGGGGACAAAAGGAGTCCAAAGTACCACTCACCCTTCAGCTCCCCTGATGCGCCCTTGGACTGAGCCATAGTTTTGCCTTTCGAAATAGATACACACCCTTGTGCAGAAGCTTCTGCTCGTTATCCTCAGACAGGGAATTATCTACAGACGTTAATGAGCACGAGAGAACTGCAACAACCAGCCAATGGCCTGCCTCGCAAGAAAAGTTGAACTAGTCAGTGGCATCAGCATACCACTGTTACAGAAAATACAAAATTAAAGCAGAAAAGTAACCCAAGTTCACACTGTTCAGAGCATCACTCAGTTTCCATAAAGCCCTGGGTATAAAACCAGTTGCTTAGCTAGTACTACAGAATCGACAGCCAGAGGAAGCTGGTTTTGGCAAAGGATACAGCTGTTGGGTTAAAAATAATCTCAATAAAAGATAAAGTAGCGGGTTCCAAACGAAGAAATCTGATAAAATTAAAGTGTAATAGACACTTCAAACTGTGTGATCTGACCTAATAAGTTATTAATAGGGAACCATTACTCCTCATGCATTTTTTATGAGGAAGGCATTGCCTTTTTGTCAAGATTAGTGGATTATAAAATATTTGTGCTACACAAAATAAATGACCCTACCTATTAATAAGTCTCTGGAAAGATATGCTTAAATTGAATTACATTAAGAAGAAAAGTGCCAACAGAAAATTAGGCATAATTAATGGGAACACATAAATAAACCAGAGATAGAGGGAAAAGGACATTCTCTCCATTGATCATTTTGAGGATTAATTGCTGATATGGTCTAATGACATACCAACTATTACTGTTTTTATAAGGACCGTTTCACAGAAGATGAAATCCATGTAACTATGAATATGTATTGCAATTCATTGCCAAAAGATAATTATGCTGATCACATACCTCTAATTAGTCAGTATAGTTTTGAAGGCTAAAAGATACAGCTTAAAATGTAATGTACAATAAAGGCTCATTAAACTCTCCCAGTAAAATAGATTTATGTACCTTTTTTTTTTGGCTGATATTCAAATAGGCTTCCCTGCACATTTACAGGACAAGCCACCTTGAAAGTGAGGACATGGGCAACATCCCTGTTATCTTTTAGACCTTTTCAAATATACTTTGGAGAACCAGGAAATTATTTTTCACATCTCATTCACATAATGGACAAAGTGAATAGAGTTACACAGTGAATGAGCACTCCAGTCTTCTCTATTTGCCAGCATATATAAGGTTTCCTTGGATAGCACAGCATGGCCTCCAGTGTGTGAAGCCACATTCTGGTTGTCACAGACTCACAAAAACTTTCAAAGCCTTTCATTATTAAGCAGGAAGATAAATATGAAGCTTTATTGCTCAGTCTTTTAAACAGTATCTTAGAGATTGTAAACAGAAAAAAATATTTTGCTTACAAAGTAAAGTATTCTCAATAAAATAAGTTTTTAAAAAGTTAAACAAGGCCCTTTTTTCTATGGAGAAGAAAAGAGAGAGGACCCATTCATTAGAAATAATCCACCTGAAACAAAACACCTTACACTAATCCCCTAAAAACCTTATCTACTCTTTGACACTGTTGTAACGAACACTTCCAAAGTACTGTGCCAACATTGCTCATGTGTTCAGTGGATTTTAATTAGAGCTCTGAAAGCTTGGGAAAACTGGCCAAGTGAGCAAGCTTGCTCTTTTCAAATGGCAGCACAACTGTCCTGTTACCCACCTCCCAGTCACAGCATATGTTTAATTAAAACCAGTGCAAATAATGGAGACAGAAGAGAAAAATCTCCTTCCCACAAATTAGTGAGGAAACCGTGTTTAAGAAGGTGCACAGCAAGCTGAAGGAAGCAACGCATGTTGGTTTTCAGTTATCCTCTGAACTGGATATCAGTGGTTAGGTCTTGGGGAACCATTCTCTGTGAATGGTGTGAATGGCTTCATGTACAAGCCTCTTTAAATGCTTTAGAGACAGCAGAGATCTTTAAGGATGATTAGCAAAAGGAAAACTACAGCAGCTAAGGGCATAGAGAGGGTTCTGACTTGTTTTATTGTTGGAGTAATCACCTCAAATATTTGTGAGATAATATTTATTTTTCTAATTCACCATCAGAGAAATTCTATCCATCTGTCACCTTTACTATAGCAAACCAATTTCACAGTCCACCTCACCAGGTGGCTTAGTGGGAGGCTCCTGCTCCTACTACAGCATCAGTTTCCCAGCTTAGCAAATGATCCCACTTCACTCTGCTCTTGGATCCACCCAAGGTGTGAGAACAAAACCCACAACAATTAGGGAGAGAGAGAAAGGGTCCAGCTGTAAGAAAAAGCCAAGGGAGAAAAACCTTGGGCCAGTTGTGTTGTGATTACTCCAGTCAGGAAATTCAAGCTCACTAGGAGAGTTCTAAGATGAAGATTAACTGGAGCACAGTACAGAGAACACACCAGTGAGTAGAAAGAATATAAGAGAAGAATAAAGATTAAAAGCAAACAAATAAAAGGGAGGTGCAGGGTGTGGTAAGAAGAAAAAACAAAACACAAAAGTGAGAAGGGTGACAGTCATGAAAGCAACCATAAATCAGTCATGTCCTATAGGTTACTCTGATGACTAGTTATTGAAGCAAGTCTGAATGAAAAATATCAGTAAAAAAACCCCAGGCTTCTTCACACAGTATTTCATCAGGACTTGAACCTGCACAAGAGAGTTACCCAATGCTGGGTCTAAAATTGTTAGAAGTTAACAATGCTGAGCCTAATACTGTTTTATTGCTTTTGGAAAAGTTGATGTTTCAGGGATATCAGTCACATTCATTAATTTATGATTCATATAATTACAAAAACAAGCATTACAGAGAAAATAATAAATATCAAAATAAGTGTACAGAGACCTATGTATGTTAAATAGTTCTAGAGGATCTTTAATTAGTATTACCAGATGGTTCCTCCTATTAAATCAGACTACAAAATATATACACCTAAGAGCTGGGGGTCAGGAGGGGTACTGCTGAGCATTTCTGAAAGCTCAAAATGTTCAACAAATACTGGACACCAGTGATAAACATTAGATAATTTTGTGATGAACCACTGTGCAAATGAAATGAACACTCAGGAGCAATCATGATTTCTTTTTAAACCTGATGAAAAGCAAGGACAAGGTCTCTCGTTGAGACAGAGAGTGAAATAATAAAGATAGAGGCTCAGGAATTATTTTTATGTTAATGTTACTTTTAAAATGATTGCAAGGTACATCTGAACTTCTCTATTTGGGTTGTTTTGGTTCTTTGATCTTTCAGGTATATTTAGCAGATTGAAAAGAAAGAAATTTGAGAGATGATGTTGGTGCACAATAGCAATTATTAAAAAGCACAGCTTTCCTGAGGAAAAAAAAGTCTGGAGTCTCCTCTCCTGCCTGTAGAGAGTAGCATATTGTCATACAGATTTTCTGCACAGTCTCAAGATTTCTCTCTTCTACAGGCTCCACTGTAATTTAAAAAAAAAACAAAACAAAAAGCCAGGAAAGCTGCTGCTTGCAGTTTATGTGTCTACAAGACAATAAGTAACAACCCACATAGGAACAAAATGTTTCACCATGCAGTCATTGGTTTTATTAGCAGCAGAAGATTATTTTGAAGTGCCTGGTGAGTTCAAAGCCATGATTTCAAGAGTGGCATTTGATGACTTGCAGAAGCTTTACACATTATCCCTGAATAAGCAGAAATCAAAAACTATTTGCTAAACTGTTACTGAGAATTAGGTGTGATTTTTTCAGTTGATTTTCAGGTTTCTTACAGCAGCAGGACAGCTGCAGAGAGATGGTAGGTACCCCACGCATCTCTGGAGGCAGCTACTGAAGATTCAGAAGACCTGTTCACACACCTATGAGAGATTACCTTTTAGTGAGTGGCAACTGCACTTACAGCCACAGCCCTGAACTCATAATCATACATGAATGTATCTCAGTGTGTCCAAAATGCATTACTTATTTTCTCCTGTCAGTTTGTGAGAGGATAGCAAACTTGTGTCTCATGTAAGGCATCTGAAGTCCTTTTAAAAACAAAACAAAACAAAACCCTTATATATACTACTGTACTCTCTACCTTACTCCTTTAGCTTCCAGTAATACAAAACTATATAAAAGGATTTTTTTTTCCTCTAATAATGTGTCCAAGTTATTTCTATGTCCTTTGACCTCTAGTGGCTTGGATAAGGGAAAAAACCACAAAGCTGTAAGATGCTTCCAGAACTGGCTGCTTACACCTAAAGCACTGCCATCGTCAGAACACCCACTTTAAGCTGTGTTGCTGGCTACTGATTTGCATGTGAATGTGGCTACAGCTGCACAATTGGAGAGTAGTTTGTCTCTCGCAGGTTAACTCCCTTGCTCGGGTCCATATGGATCAGGACCCTGGATTTGGGTGTGGTAAAAGGGTTTCCAAAAGTTTAATAGGTTGGGCTTTGAGTATCAAGCTGTCCCTGGCTTTATGACAGAATGACTGCTGACTATTTTTCAGATACATTTTGGTTTAAAACTGTATGCTTCAAACACAGCTAAGAAGTTGTGTTTTTAAAATCCTATGAGAACTTGGCAATGGCAGAACAGAAACACTTCACAAGAAGCATAAGACACCCAGTCTGACAATATTCATGTCATGGTTTAACTCCAGCTAGCATCTAAACACCACACAGCTGCTCGCTCACTCCCCACCACAGTCAGATGGGGGAGAGAATCAGAAGGGTAAAAGTGAGACAACTCATGGGTCGGGATAAAGGCAGTTTAACAGGTAAAGCAAAAGCTATGTGCACAAGCAAAGCAAACCAGGGAATTCCTTCAACACTTCTTATCAGCAGGCAAGTGTTCAGCCATCTCCAGGAAAGCTGCACTCCATTACATGTAACAGCTACTTGGGAAGAAAAACACCATCACTCTGAACATCTCCTTCTTCTTCCCCCAGATGTATATGCTGAACATGGCATGATATGGCATGGAGTATCCATGCTTTAGTCAACTGGGGACATCTGTCCCCTCCCAACTTCTTGTGTACCCACAACCTACTCGCTGGTGGGGTGAGAAGCAGAAGAGGCTTTGACTCTGTGTAAGCCACTGCTCAGCAATAACAAAAACATCCCTGATTCATCAACACTGTTTTCAGCACAAATCCAAACCATAGCCTCATACTGTGAAGAAAATTGACTCTATCCCAGACAAAACTGGCAAACTCAGTAGACTCTTTTGGTTCTCTAATTTGTGAAAGGCAGTGTTCCTTACAACTCTCATTTTGACTGGCCAAGTTTGGGGATGCAGGTAAATAATATTCTCTTCTATCACCATTCATTCAGAAATAAGTACCAGTATAATATTTAGCAGTATTAAGAGATTTGGTTGTTTATCATAAAGACTTCTTAAAACCCACCTCATTACCCTCTTAGATTGTTCTACAACTCCCAAGTCTTGAATTGCATTGGTACTTGCTGATCATGAATCCTAGTCTGTCACAAGCAGCTCTGTTGAAGAAGAGGAGATGCAAAAAGATCAGGAAAGATAAAGGGAACTACAGATAGAAAATGTAATGTTGTTGAAAATGATCAGCAAATTATTACTTGATTTATATCTGGTGGCACCAACTTCTGGAAAGTGAAATATCATCCAACCAGTCATTTCTGATACCACTCACAAGCAATGTTACTGACAGTTTCAAACACAAGAAGCACCCACTGGATATTAATCCTGGCTAATTATCAAATCATGTGTCCTTTGCATGGGTTAAGCCTAAGCTACAAAGTCTGTATCCACCTTGGTTTTCCTATGCTGACTCCTTACTTTTCACAAGCGTCAATTTAGTTACTTACAAAAATATGTAATTTATGTAAGAGGGTTTGTGTTCTTATTTTTGTCTTTCAAAGTACCTGTCAATCATTCTACAATTTTTGTACCTCTTGCACCCACTGAGGGCTCTTGTCTTTAAAATGCCACCAGCTTCCAGCCTTCATAACCTCAGACGCAGCAGGGCCCAGAGCAAAGCAAGTCCCGGAGCTGCCAAGTGCTGTCATTCAGAAGAAATGGTGTAAGGAAGGGGGATCACTCTCAAATACGTTGTCCTCCGAAACCACATGATGCATTCAGAGAATTAAATTTTCAACAAGTCATTTACTGATAGCCACTCTGCGAGTGCTACTACACCAGCTTAATTTTCTTGTGGTTCCACAGGCATTTATAGACCAGGGCTTCATTATGGAAAGATGTTACGTGGAAGCATTTCTGTTCGTCTCCCCCTGCCAGTCTTTGTTCTCACTGAACAAGGCCAGAGTTAACAAAATGGAAAAGAAAAAAAAAAAGCAGTTTAATAACTGTGTCCTTTAGTTATCATAACAACTATGAAATAGCAACTGCCCTCATCAAGGGGGGTAGCTGATTAACTGAATTGCATTCACTATTGATGGGCAGTGAGTGTGAATGAAACTGTGGCAGCTCAGTGCTGCGGGACTTCAGAGAATGTTTGTCACTGACCAGATTTTTTGAGATCATTATCATTTCTCTGAAGTGAATACTCTTTGGTGGAACATTTCTTGCAGTGGAATATATTTACCATGCAAGTATAACAAGGTGGTATAAATTCCACCAGGACGTAGTATCATTATCGTTTTCCTTTCCGGAGATATCAAGTTTTACTTTTCTCTTTTTCTTTTTTTTTTTTTCCCCTCCTCTCTCTCTTCCTCTCGTGGAGGGCAGGAGGAGTTGTAAATAGTCACTAAAAGAACAGAGAGCCTTGTTAACTGCAGGCTTTAGATGACTGCAGTTTTAGCTCAAACTGTGCACTCAGATGTAGCTCATCTTTTCTCAGTGTTATTCTAGCACAAATCAGGTATTTTCACTTAGGCCCTTCTTTCATCTGTAACAGTTTATTTAATATCTATAATATAACAAACACATATATATATATGCATTCACACAGTTTTATTTCTTTAAAATCTAGGCTTTCTGTCTTAAAGTGGGTTAATTACTACTTTGTGAAACTTGGTACTGAGTCTCAGAGTTGTAGTAATATGAACCAAGGCAATGATCTTTTGTGCTGATAACTACGCATTCTAAATTTTCTTTCCATTCCTGAGACCCCAGGCAAAACTAATGCAGAGCCAGCAGTACAAGCTCTAGGACATGGAACCGTTTACCTAGATCTCGGGGAGATTTTATTTGCTTTACTAAACATATTAAAAAAAATAAAAGAATTCAGAGTGAGATGGTCTTCACAGAATTGCAGAATTGCTATGGTTGGAAAAGAACTTTCAGATCAAGTTCAACCATGATCTAACTGCCAGGGCCACTACTACACCATGTCCCTAAGCACCACATCTAAACAGTTTTGAAATACATCCAGGAGCGGTGATTCCACCACTTCCCTGGGCAGCCTGTTCCAGTCTTTGATAATCCTTTTGGTAGAAAAGTTTTTCCTGATGTCCAACCTAAACCTCCTGTGGTGCAACTTGATGCCGTTTCCTCTTGTCCTATCAGTTGTGACTTGTGAGAAGAGACCAACACTCGCCTCTCTCCAGCCTCCTTTCAGGTAGATGTCAAGAGCGAGAAGGTCTTCCCTCAGCCTCCTTTTCTTCAGATTAAACAATCCCACCTCCCTCAGTTGCTCCTCATCAGACTGACTCTCCAGACACTTCCCCAGCTTTGCTGCCCTTCTCTGGACCCACTGCAGCACCTCGATGTCTTTCTTGTCTTGAGATGCCCAAAACTGAACCCAGTGCTCAAGATGCTGCCTCACCAGTGCCGAGCAGCTTTCCAGCCACTCCTCCCCAAGCCTGTAGCATTGCAGGGGGTTGTGGTTGCCCAAGTGCAGGACTCGGCACTTGGCCTTATAGAAACCCATGTGTTTTGCCTCAGCCTATCGATACAGCCTGTCCAGATCCCTCTGCAGAGGCTTCCTACCCTCAAGCAGCAGAACACTCCCACCTGACTCGGTGTCATCTGCAACCAACTCCCTGTGCATCCAATAAAGGATGAAGATTCTCCCCGGCCCTCCTTTTGTTGTTAATATCTTTATAAGAATACTTTTTTTGTCTTTTACAGCCATAGCTGGACTGAGTTCTGTGTGGGCTTCTCCCTGCAGAGCTTCGCTGCTTCTTTGTAGTCCTCCTTTGTAAGCCCCAAACCTGTTGTGTAAGGACAACTGGGTAGCTGAGGGACGCCAGGAGGGGATTCACCAGCCTCCCCGAGCAGGGACCTGGTTCCATTCCCTCCAGCTCTCGGGTCCCTTCCTTCTGCCCGATGCCAGGAGAGGAGGAGATCCCCTTCTGCTTCTGGTGGGGTCTCAGCCCTGGCCTGAGGCTGCAGCCCCACCAACCCATCTGCTCCCACACTCCCTGGTGCTCCTTCACCTCTGCAGTTGCTGTCTGAGCTCTGGCCCCAGGCTGAGAAGATCCTTCCCCTACTCACCCCTCACAACGGGGCAGGCTCTGCTCCCCCCAGCCCGAGGGACGGGCTCAGGCTCTCCCTGCAGCCTCAGCCCCGCACAGTGCCATGCTATGGCGGCTCCCTCTGGGTCCCCGTGTTCCCTCTGGCAGCAGCTCTCAGCCGAGCAGTGCCCACAGCCGGGTCCTCTTTGGGGAGGGCAATGACTGCGAATAAAGTTTGCCTCAAGACAAGAGCAGGACCAGTCCCGACCAGCTGAACTCACTGGTGGAGTTCCCAGCACCCCACCCGAGGCTCCTTCTCCCCAAACCACCGCCCCCCCCCCCCAGATGGCCCCAAGGCCACAGGAGCCCCCACGCTGCGCTTGGCCCCTGGGCTCCCCACGGCCCCTCCGCCGGGCAGGGGCTGGCAGCCGCTACTCCAGGATGGCCCCTCTGCTCCCTGTGCGCTTCCCCACAAAAGGAAAACCTCAGGAACCCCCAAACACTGAGACCAGGCCTGGAGCAGCTGATCCCACCAAGATCTTTATTCTATCCATGTGTCTTTCCAACTCTGTTCTGCAGCTGTAGCTTACACAGGACCAGGGGTCTGGTATAGAAATTTTTGATGTTATATTCCAAGATTATTCATGGAATTTAAGTAACTTCTTTTGCAGAAGCCTGCTCCAGACATTGGTGTCAACATATTTCCGTTTTTTAGTTCTGGCCCTTTCATTGGTTTGGTAACCTCAATAACATGAAGAATTGGCCAAGTCAGCTGGAGTCAAGAGAAAGACATTAGGAACAAATTCTTCACGGAAAGGGTAGTGAAATATTGGGATGGGCTGCCCAGGGAGGGGGGTGAGTCCCCATCCCTGGATGTGTTTAAATATCACTTGGATGTGGTGTTGGGGGACATGGTCTAGGGGTGAACTTGTAGAGTAGGGCTAGTGGTTGGACACCATGATCCCAAGGGGCTTTTTCAACCTGAGTGATTCTGTGATTCTGTGAAATTTCTGGAAACTACCAAGCAGAGAGGGTTTGATATGTTGTAAAGGAGACGTTAGGGGAGGGACAAACAAACCAAAACTTAAGGAGACCAAATTCCAAAACTGGAATAAAGGACATAATTAAAAGCAGGCAAATTAAATCACCTCACAGCACTAACTGAGTGTAAGAATTTGCTAAATAACAATAATTGAACTTATGTAGCACTGAGACCTAAGGAATAAGGTTGTGAGGTACGTGAAATGGAACACATCGGGTATGGTTTGGTAGAGCGCTACAAAGAATTGCTCTCTTGAATCAACCTGAAGCAGGACAGAAATTTGCACTGCTGATTTCCATGATCCCTAAGTAGGATGGAGGTAGAAGTCTGCTCTGTGGCGAGAGGGAATTGAAAACATGGTGTTTATTTCTTTCATATGAAAAGTTCTTCATGTAGAACAAACTGGCACAGCACCATTCCAGTCACTGAGATTTGCATCAAAGCTTTTGTTGACTTGGCTATTCTTGCCCTGTTTCGTCCTGTGCCTGAATCATGACCCATTTATGATGAGTATTAGTCACATTACTTAGGATGTCATTACGATGTGCTCAGATGACAACACAAGAAATAGAAGAGTGGAGCATAGCATAGCATAGCATAGCATAGCATAGCATAGCATAGCAGTCTCTGCCCCTGGAAAGACACTGTGGGTTGCCTACAAGTTACAGGACAATACTATCTGAAAGAAGTACACTAACAAGACACTCACCGATTGGGTGTTGCTGAGTTCCTTGATCCCTTTCCTGTTGTCTCCTGTGGTCCTTCTTTATGGTTGAAAACGATGTCAAGGGACGATTGCATCCCGAATTGCTGCCTTCTGAAGTGAAAACTGAAGAGGCTTTATGTCATCTATAAAACAGCCTGTGTAGTCCACTTCGTGGAATGGTCTTTGCTTACAGAAGGTCATGTGTGAAAGGTGCTATTTGACTACACTGGTCCAGTTGTGCAAGATATCTGCCAAGGAATGGAGAGGAGACAGTATTGAAATTGTAACAAATATTAAGCATTACTAGAGAGTCCATTTGATTAGAAGTGAGACTCGTTCATTATACATAACCATTACAGTTTATAGAGAGCTTTCTTAGTTCCATCCTTCGACATGATTTCTCTGACGATACAATACAAATGAGTACTCTGACTGCTCCATGACAGTTACCTTCTTCCCCAGTCATCTCCCTGGCCTGACCTTGACCTATTAGATAGACTTTAGCATTTAGTGATAATGTGGTTTGTGGTAGCAGTAACCGCAAAACAAGATCTTCCCAGTGGCTTCAAGCCAGAGTGTTACTCAGTAGCTAATGGTTGGAATGGAATGATAACAGATATGGGTGAAAAAATCTGAGATTTTGCATTTCTGTTAGTTTGAAATAAGAAGAAAAATCTACACCAGAAGTATCTTTGATCTTGCAAAGTGTCTTTGATTCTGCAAAGTGTTCCTTTGAGAAACTATGGTAAAGTGGATTCAAATGTTTTGTCCATGGATCCATTAATGTCTCAATTGTTTAAATATGGAAAACATTCTACCCAGAAAAAACTCAATCATAAGTTCTTATTTTTCTTTTTCCCAACACCATTTTATGACAAAAAACTTCTTATGCAAAGCAAGGAGACAAATTTTGCCTTAGGAACAATAATCTACTGCAGTAAATTGAGTCATAACAGCAAAAATCAAGGATGAACCTTCACACGTCCATACAACAGCCTATCTTCTAACAAGCAAATAAACAAAATATGTACTTAGTTATCATTACAATATGCCCTTCACTCTGAATAATGCCTTGCATGATTTCCCAGGTAGGATATGTCATAAAGTTCTTCTACACTTGATCTTTCAGGCATTGATTGTTGATGTGGTGGCACAGCCTGACACTTCTGGTAAGCTTTTGACACATGAATGTAGTATCTTTATTTCCATAGTGAAATTTATGATCTGTTCGTCATTCTCTAATAAATATATTCCCATCACTATATAGTTAGCATACAGATAATTGCAGTCCTTGGCCTCAGTCAATCAAATTAAATCCATCACTGTTTTAATAAACTGAAATCATTGGTGACAAAATATTAAGCTAATGATTCTCATTATTGTCTCCATTCTGATCATCCTGAAAACCCTGCTTTTCTTAAACTACTGTTTTTTTCTTACAAATGGCAACAAAGTGCTCAATCCAGCATGCAGTAGCATCTTCCTTTCCCAGAAGAACAGCGCAGGCTGAAGCTTCCGACTTTATGACTGGTATACTAGCTCAAAACAAGATTAATTTCCCTTAGTGATATATAACTACACTATTTTTTAACTGTAAAATATTTTGAATTTATTCTCTAAGTATTGACATAAAATTACCTCCAGGACATGAAAAAAGACTTTGATTAGATATTTTTGAAGGATTTTCATATACTATAAAAGTTGTTCTTAGGCATTTTCTTTACCCATTATGCAAATATGTCAATCATTAATAATTCAAAATAGGCAATACATTAATAATTAGGATCCCCCATTACAAATCTGACCTTTAATTGAATTCTATAGAAAGAGACTGTGAAAAATGAGCCTCTTGATTTATGCTAAGAATAAAGGTTAAAAAGCGTTTTCCTAGTAGATCTGATTTTTATCATTATTGCCTAGGCAGAAACATTGAGATAAGAAACTTTTTTTCCCAGTTCAAACTGGTTTTTTAGAAAGGCTACTTCTAGGAAAAAGATGTTAAAAGATGATCATTTCTGCACAGCTTAGTACAGTGTGTCACTGAACAAATGATACAGCAATCATATGTACTTCAGAGCTCTGAAAAAATGTCAACCCTTTTCCTTCATTTCTCTTTGCCAAATGACCCGTGGACTTCATGATCATTACATAATTCTTCACACAACTAATTCTTCTTCATAATTCTTCTCGTTAACTTCGTCATAATGTTTAAAGGTAAAATCATTACCTGAATATATAAAAGAATGATTACTTCCAGTTGTAGAAAAATTGAGAATTCAACTGCTACAGTCTGGTATAATGCTACAAGGACACTGCTGCTGAGATTATTTGGTCTTCTATTCTTAATTCTTCATAGAAAAGTTGTGTCTCCGATGCACTTACAATTTTACAGACAGATTTATTTCTTCTAAATCTGAAGCAAAAACATAATTGTGATCAATTAGAGTACCCTTAAGGAAGTGGAAGAGGAATGTGGAAGAGGCCTAGGAACATAACAGAGAATACCTAAGGGTTTGGGTTTGTTTTTTTTTAAAAAAAAGGACTAGAAGAACATTTTATTAAAAAAAAAAAAAATCACATTATTTTATCTATTTAAAAGAGTAGTAATAAGCTAAATCTGTTATACATCTTGTTGCAGACACAGTACAGCAAGCCTAAATGTATATTGAGGGCTGTTGCCTGAAATCTAATATATCACAATAAAGTCTTGACATTTTATTTCATTTTATAAAGATCTAAGTCCAACAACTACTTGAATGTCCCAGTAGAAAAGGTTACACGTTGGCTGGTAAATCAAGAGTAGTATTTGGTGCTGCAGTGCACAGCAGAATCAGTTATTGCTACATAAGCTACTGCTTTGGTACTCTGCCCTTTAAAAAGTGCTAACTTGGAGAAGCTATAAAGGTATCAAATGAATAGACACCATCCAAACGAACAATTAAAGCAGCTTTGTCACAGGCATATGCTTTGAATATAATTAAAAGATCACAGCCCCTCTATTCCTAAAAGAGATCAGAATAACTAAATGCTCCGTTAATTCCCGCATCCACACCCGGAAACCTCACAATCAGCTTTTGGCAAACTGTATACCCTTGTCAGTACTAATTCTTGTCCTTAATTTTTCCAAGGCATTAATACATATGTACAAACTACCCCAGCCATGAACAGCAGCTTCACAGGCCTTTTGTTAGTCCCCCCATATAAAGTGCGGAGGGGTCGCACGTCTGCATCTTCACAGTATAAATTCAAAATCAGCCTGAGTAACACAGTCATCGGTTTAACCCAGAATTACTTACATGCCACTATAACATTCATACCACTATCATTTATCAGCTCCCAGAAAGCACATAAAAAGCAAGCAGCTTCATGTCCAAAAGGGCTGGCTTCTCCTGCAGCAAAATGCTGCTGCCAGAGCTAGCACTCTGCTTGCCTGAAGGCCTACCAAGTTCAGTCCTGCAGTAAAATATACATTATATGGACTTAAATGGTCCTTCACCAGAAAGGCACTGCAGCCAGAAGAGTTTCAATTACGGTGAAGCTGAACTACAACTAATGTTATGAAAGGGAGCAGCAGCTCCTCATTAATGGGCACAGCGTGAAACTTCCTACAGAGGATTTAACAACATCACACTCCCAACCATACCAGAAGAGCTGGAAAGTGAGTTGGATGTGCAGCATCTAAGCTGCTCAGAGGTCTTAGCACACACCACACCTTAGACTGGTTTGGGTACACTGGTCTTTGTAGGGTCATAGAACAAGGAGGACTCTGCTTCTTGAAGCCAAACACGCTCGTGTCACCTTCTTAACGCAATGTTTGGTATGTTTTCTTAAATTTCCATAAGTGGAACAAATGGCAACACAGCAGAATTAGTGTTTTCCCCCTTCACCTTCTTCATTTTATTTGTTACGTACTGCTTAGGCTAGGATAAAGTTTATAGGTGAGGCTCGTCCATAACTCAGCTTGGACCACTTGCACTTCCCTGTGTAATGCCATCTGAGACACCCGAGTGCCAGAGCTCACATCATGCTTTCCCTCCTGCAGCCAAGCTTTGCCATAACCAATTCAAGCTATTAACAAAGAGCACGTCAGCAACAATTAAAAAGCTTTTAGTACTACCTGGTATTCTTCACCAAGAGTAAAAAATTTCTTTTTCTATATGTATTCCAAGAAATTGAAAAACTGTGTCTTCCAGGGCAGAAAGCCAGCTGTGCACGTCCACAAGGACGTTGTCACTTACTAGCAATATTGCTAAAGCTTTGTGTCTGCTATCATGGGCATATACAGTCTAGCACACATAATATTTTAGAGGGTAAACTCCTGAAATTGCAGCCTGGCTTGGAACATACCTCCACACTCCAGTACATCAGACCAACTTTTTTTTTTTCTACTGCAACAAAACATTTTTCACATCTCTGCCACCACTTAAGTTGCAGCAAAACTTACAATGAAGACTGCTCCTCACAAAGTGCAACAAGTTCTTCATGATGTCAGGGGAGAGACAGCATTAGAGTAATTGATTTATTTCATGGATTGGAAGAGTGTTTTCAATATATTTTGATTTTTCTCCAGCAATTCCCCCTTTCTATTTGATTGTACCTGTACTAGATACAAGTGGCAGGCACCATTTAAAAGGAAAAGGGGGGCAGGGGGGCTGTAACTGTCATTACTCTGCTCTGTTGCCATCTGTTCCACCTACAGAAGAAAAAAACCTTTTATTTCATTATCAAAAAGGTTGCAGAAGTGCAATTGATTTTGTTAAGAAGCAAAGACTCATTATCATTCCAAAGGCTGGAATTGTGCTCATTCCCTTGGACTCCCTAGGTAACAAAGAAATAAAAATTAAACCAGAAATTCCTCCACCAGCAAAATTACTTGTAACTAAAGGAGATCATCCTTTAGAAAGACTTCAAAAAAGTTAAAGTCCTTACCCAACGAAAAATTTTCTGTTGCTCCAGGAAACTTTCCCCTTTACTTATTGCTATTGTTTAAAATAATAATTTTATTACCAGATTGAGAAATACCTGCACAAGTATTTCTTCACAGAGCTAGATGTAATTACTTTATTCAGTATTTGTTCATATTTTTCAAATGAGAAATGAAATATATCATCAAACTTACATAAACAACACGGGAAAATGAAGTGATAAAACCCCCTCAAACTGAGTCTATTGGTTTTCTATACTGGAATACAAAACCTGATTTTAGTGGGATTAGCTACCCAGCTATTCACGCATTACATCACCGTTACAGGAAAAGTGAGTAATTTTGCCTGTGCTTGCACTTATAAGGGCAGGGAATACTTAAATATTTTGTATTAAAATGTAAAATTATCCCCCAATATATCTGGGCAAGTAAGACAGTATGTCTTCATCCTACTAAAAATTATTTGTGCCCGCAAGTAGAGCACTTCACTGCTGTTCTTAACCGGTATCAATGGTATTACTCTTCTGAGCAGAACATTGTTTGCTATGTAGCTTCACATTCCAAATGTTCCTCCACTATTTGAACACAATGTATTTGAACTTTTAGGATTGTGAGCAAGCACAGGTCTGTGTCTGTGGAGAGGGGAAGGGTGGAAGCAGGGGGGGCAGGAGAGGTGGATGGACAGAAGGGAGATAAATTCCCCAGTTACTAGTGACTTTCATGGTGGGAAGCTGAAATGAGTGGAATAGACCCTGCACTTGGAATTTTGAGAACAGAATTCTGCGTGGTTACACTCACTCCTCGCTGTGCTCAGTGGCCTCAATTCCAGCACTGCTGGAATGTTGTACATTTTATTCCCAACTGTAATTATAATGATTAATGCTGCGAAGTAGAGTCTGGTGGTCAGTGCTGACACAACATCAGCATGTGGATCCCTAAATCTGTCAGTGAGGGACATGGTGAGGTACAAGTGGCTGGATAGACTGAAATACTAAAAATGTACTAAAACTTAAAAAAATGAGATTCAAAACCAAACCTTGTGATACTACAGAGATTTATCACACTGTACTTTTGAATAGCGAATTGGCAAGATGTCTTCATGGTTTATCTCTAGTTCATAGGAGGTTCATCAAAATGGTTGCAGAGCTCTTCATTATATGCAGCAGGATCTATATTTCATTGCATGCATTTTACAGGATATTGGTTAAGTAACAGTTCAGTAACTAGCAATATATTTTTGGGGTAAGAAGACTCATTCTGATAGAGTTTACTTAAGGCCAGACTTTGTACACTGTGTCTTAATAGCCCCCAAAGATGAGTGACCCATCACTAAAATACTAATTTCTTTTACTCAAACCTTTGTGATTCTTCAAATTAATTTTATCACTCATCTCCACATTAATACAAATGTCTTATTCCTTCCAGAGACATTTTCCTGGATGCTAATTAGCATCTCTGTTCCCTTCTGTTCTCAGGTCACTAGAGTGATCCTTGAATAAAAGTCTCCTTCAGGTTGTCCAATTTTGTAACAGTTCTACAACTTCTCAACATCAATGGCTACTTTTTCTTGAAATTCCTAAATCACAAATCATGTTTTTATCTTGTTTCATTCATTTATGGTCTCTAAGCTGTTGAATTTCTTCAGAACATGTCTCAATCTAAAATAAAACTCGATATTATCCAAGTACCTGTGGCAGACAGCTGTGTGTTATGAAAATCTATGTTAGGAATATTAATGAAACTATACCTAATGGTCTGAAAATCACATCCCAGCACATCTCTGTAAAATCTTGCATTTTTACTGGAATCTCAACAAAATTCAGCAGCTCACTGAAATATTAAAGAGAGACACTACAGCTAGATAATTATATGGCTAACATAAAATAAACCTCTGTACCATGCCTATTAAAAAAAAGATTGAAATCCTTTGACTCTATGGGACACTAGATCAGGCTTAAGCTGGAAAAAAATCACATAGCTCACAATGTTATACACTGTTTGACCCCTCTCTGTGAGATGGACTCAATAGATGGCCGTTAGTACAACGTTACGTAAAGCAGAAGCTGCCAACCTAGCCTTCCTCTAGCTACTGCTAATCTAAGTTGAACCTTTTCACAGATGACCATCCCTCCAGGCTGATAATGTGTCAGTGAGTCTTCAGAAAGCAGCAACAACTAGGATATAAACTCAGCTATAAACTCATGCCCCAGTATTTCAGACTGGGATTTACGTACATGTCATGTGCTGAAAGAGTCTGAGACACACTGGAGAGAAATGAAAGAAGTGACTCCTGAAGATCAGCAAGCACTCTGGAAATGTTTCTTTGTTTCAGAAACTTTGCTCACTTTGTCACCCATCCCATTTATTTTAATGCCTTTAACCATGACATGAAAAGCAGTCTCTCACGTGTCACATTAGGTCTCAGTGAAAATCTACACTGTTTGTCCAGTGGCCCAGAGCAACATCCCAGCCCTCAGCACCAGTGTTCCAGAAATAGCAAAAACCCTTTAAAACACCACTCTTCCTCCAGGTCCATAGTACTCTTCAATTCCTCAAGCTGTACCTTTCCACAGCTAGTAAGCACATCCTGCAATTGTTACTTTGGCATCCTTTAATGTCATCAGAATTTATTTATAATACATATGTATAATATTAATATAATATTTATAATACAGAAATATATATAGTAAAGTTGCAGTTTGCAAGATGCATGTGTCATTTCAATGACTTGTGACAAAGGAGTTGGGAACTGCTGTAGGTCCTGGGGAAAACATGGATATTCATCCTATCTTCCTCTCCACTGCCTTTCACCACGTATCCCGCCCTTCCCTGTCCCACACCTTATCCCTTTCAGTTCCCAGAGGTCCTTCAAGCCACCACCACGGGCACCAAGTGTAGTCGTCGGCTCACACCAGGGAGACTGTGCCAGCCACAGTGGCCCTGCAGATTGCTCTCCATCACCGACTGTAGGCACTGACCGGTGGGGATGGCTGGTGTTCACCTGGCATGCTCTGGGAAACTGCCATAAACCAAAAGCCATGTTTCCATAGCACCAAACACCAGCTAAGGCTGCCTGTATTTCCTCAGCAACAAAAACCAGATGGGACGGTGGCAACGCAACACACAAGCAAGGCATTACCTTGAGTTTCTGCATCTGTGCACAGAGATTGCCATACAACCCGTGCAGACAATAACCAAAAGATTACTTACTTAAAAACCAATCAGATATTTTTAGTCACTCGGGGGCTGTATAAGTCACCAGCGAGGGGCTAGCCTGGCTTCTGCAACACTTGACAGAAAATTTCTCAGCAGTCCTTAAAGACCAGATACGTGCGCAGTAGAACGTGTTTCAGACCTGCAGAGCCCTGACC
Organism: Todiramphus chloris collaris; assembly: GCA_025345505.1. Lineage (NCBI taxonomy): Eukaryota > Metazoa > Chordata > Aves > Coraciiformes > Alcedinidae > Todiramphus > Todiramphus chloris. The sequence continues at coordinate 10,830,890 of JANVCC010000270.1, forward strand.
TACCTTGAGGCTGGTTTTCAGGAGCAGGCCGTTGGTGACTACCCGAGTTTGCCCTGGCGCTCCGTTGGTGCTGTAGGTGATTCCAGACAGTATTATCGCTTTGTTAACCCAGGAGAACTTTTGTGGGATGAGGACATCTAGTGATGTGATATATATTTACAGTCTTAGCTGTTTGCATGCACAGATGAGCTAGTGAGATACAGAGGGTCTGAAGCTTTAACAGTGTGCAAGTATTGAGTTGACTTTGCTAGAAAACAGTAGTCCTGTGGATTTGACACAACAGCATCCAAATCAACAGCAGCCACTTAGCAAAGCAGTCCCAAGAGCAATCTTTTCAAAATTCCATGTTGCAAAGATTTAGCATTCATTGCCACTCTTCTCACCTACACCAACAACGCCATCTCCAAATCTTGACTTGCGCTGGCACTAATCACAACCTGCACAATTCATGTAGAATGACCATTAAAATCACAATACCTTTAGCAGAAAAAGCTCCCCATGCAACTATATAAATGCTCAGCACTGCAGCACCTCTGAAGTGATAGTTTTCTTTTTAAATATTTCTTTTTTTAATTCTCCTGACAGCAAAATTTTACATCTCATACTGATAAAAATCACAGTAGTTGTTCTGCACCTGAACTAAGCAGTAAAACACTGGAAATTCAAAACTATAGACAGAGAAATACAATAACAGTCATTGTTAGTACACGCTTGAACTGAACATTACTTGGAGAAAAAAATGTCATATATCATCAATGTAAAGCAAGTATGGGTATCAAAGTCATGTGAAACCATTAACATCTGCATTTATACCATTTCCAGAGTGACATCAAAATACCCCTTTTGTATTTTTCAGAATAAAACGAAGTTATTATGGCAAAATAGTTAACGAAAAGAGCCAGTTAACCATTAAAAACCCAAAACAAAACAATACAACAAAAATCCCCAAACAAATAAACAAAAACAAATGAAACAACAACAAAATATGATTAAATAAGGACTGATACATTGATAGCCATAAGATGTATAACAAAGAAAACACCCACAGCTGAGATAACTTCTGATTTCAGCTTTTGTATTTGTAGGTAAGGGAGAATACCTCCGTAATTCAGACCGCTAGCATTACAGAAGGAAATTCTGCTGAAAAAAATAATCAGAAGGCCATCATATTTAGGAAATTGCTCCTGGAAAAGTCACACCATAGCAGAAATACCAGAACAACTGGGCAGCTGTTCTGCACTGCTTGTTGCTATGAGCAAACATCTCTCTAGCCTGGGCACTGCCATCTGATAATCTGGTTTGCAGGGCAAACATTCTCAGGGCCTTGCCCAAATTCACTCAGGAAGCTCATGACTGAGTAGGAAATAATGAGGTAACCACTGAGTCTGGCCAGCCCCTTTATAGTAAACTGGACTTCTCCTGCACACCTTCAGTCTGAGGAAAAAAACAACCAAATAGTAAGCAATTCCTTATGAACATGTGTGCACTAAGCTGGTAACTGTCCAGGTTGCAGTTACGTATGGGTGCTACAAGTAAATACCAATATAAGCAAATCTCAAAGTCACGGGGGACATCCAGAAGGATTAAAATGTTTGTTCAAATCATATGAAGTAATCACATCCCTGACTCTGTACTGAACGACAAAAAAACCCAAACTGTATGTAGCTTATATGGGCAAGTCCTATACAGTATGAACATTATAAACCTAGATGTTCATGGATAAAATCAGAAGTAACAAAAAATCATATCAAGGTAGGGAATTACCCACTATTTACTTCGATATTTAATTATTGCTATAGCTACAGGCTTACACAGAGCACAGTTCTCAGTACTTCAATACCAACTGAACACTTCTGATAAGCAGACATGTGAGCGCACTGCTTCAGCCTTCTTCATAAGAATCATAACCTGGTGGAATATTCCTCAGGTGTCTCCAAAATGTCTTAGACAATATATGTAGCAGCCTCCATACTGAAACTACTGTGGGTTTTGTGCAAATAACTCTATATTACTTGACGCAACTGTGAAAAGCTTTGTTATCCATGGAACTAGAAATAAACCCCAACAACAAAATCAAACAAGGGAAACAAAACCAAACAAACAAAAAAACCCCAAACCAAACAGAAAACCCAAACACAACACTAAAAAAAAAAAAAACAAACTGATTCTTTGCTTTGCTTCCTCTATTTCAGTTCTTCACACACTTCACACACCTTTCTTCCAGGCTTTGAAGGTGCTGACCCAGACTGGGGAACAGAGATGTGTGGGAAGGCAAATCCTACCAGGGCTGAGCTGGGTTAGATTGCACAGGGCGCAGAACCAACGCTGGTATGACAATATGGTACTGTCAGCGACTGAAATTGTGAATCAGTTTGCACTGCATATATTTGCCATGATGAAAAAAACCCCAACGAAACAACAAAGCAGGTTTCCAATGAGAAGATATGGAAATGTGAAAACTTTGGAGGTTCTGGACAATACAATGAATAAATGCAAAGTAGTTTGCTTTTCAACATGTTATTTGTCACATTTTATACCGGTTTTAATTGCTGTCTTTGCATTCAGAGTATCTTCTATTTCAGCTAATAGCAACATTTTAACTGGAACAGAAATATTTATTGTACTTTATTCCTATTAATACACAGAAATAATTATGAGATATATCTGCAGTAGAAATAAAGACAGATAAAAAGGAAATCCTTCTGTTACCCCACTGCAGAGCCCAAAGTGTTCTTCTCAATTTATGCTACTGGAACTTACTGGATTTGAGACTGTCCAAAGACATCCTTAAGGTAATCAACTGAATTCTGTACTATAGCCTATTTTTGCATTTCCCCAGTAATTATCACTGGTACACAAAGTATCTGGCCATTTTATATAGAGAGAAAATTATTCTGAATTTAGTCTAAATGACTAAAATTCTTTCACTTTAGCAGATACAATCTCCTGAAGTTAGAAGCAGCAATAATACCAAGCAACTTTTTAAGGAAAAGTAATGCTGGGTGACTTTCAGTCTTATTACCATTAATTATTCTTAAACCCCATTGATTATTGAAATAAAAGTTTCATTTCCCTTACACATTGACTATTTCTGTCAGGGAGAGGGTAAGTTTCTTTTTCATGCAGAAAATTTTCATTCTAAAGTTTTCTAAACAAAATTGGCATTGACATTGCTGTGATTATTACAGTCAAGCTTCTGATTTTTAATATTTACAACCTGACAGATTTATTTCGTCTCAGATAAAAAAAAAAAATCCTTCTTAGAATAAAAATATATAGCTTCCTTATATTTCCTGATTCTGAAAATTACCAGGTGCCAAGCTGTGAACATAAGGAAATTGAAGACCCTTGAGGGTGACCTTAAGAACCACAAAGGTGGGGAATTGTGATATAGTGGTTTAGGCAATTTCATTGCAGCTGCTTGGTGCTAGAAAAATGAGAAATGGGTTTTCTATTACTAAATATAATGAATTCCCTTTTTGTCCTGTCACAAATTGTCAAACTTCATTAATGAGAAGAAAGATGTGGTGCATACATATATAAAGGGCAATATGAATACACATATTTAAAATGGAGAAACGCTGCATATTGTTATGGGAGGATTCTTTTTCTCTGTGGCAGATATTGCATCATTCTTTCTAAATAAGATATTGCAAAATTAGCTGACATACCAACGTAATGCAACTTCTATATCTTCAAAGCAATTTGCTATTATTTGCAAAAAATGGCTACATGCTTTTTGGGTGCATAGATACAGCTCAGTGGCTGTGTTTCAGAGTAATACATAAACCATGTTTAACTTTAAAGCTATGGGTATCCAATGGAAAAAGGCAACTGCTTTTGGTTAGAATTAGGTTTAAATATCTTGCCGAATCAGGATATAAAATACATCATCATTTAATAATAAAATTAGTTGCACTTTTACCTTGGCAATTTTATTAAATTCAGCATGGCTCAGTGATTCTGAGGACAGCAATGACTGTCTTTTATTCTTTTATGCAGTATATGAATAAGTGTGCTATCAATAAGAAATGCTCAGATTTCACTTGATAATCACTCATAAATATAATTTAATTTGGAATTACGATGATAATGAAACCAAAGGAATCCACCTGATGTGAATTTTAATTTATCCCCAGCCTTAAGCCTAGACTTCTGCTAGTTAACCTATTCTGGGAATGAAGGAGATGACTGGAATCATTCACAACCCAACATCTGTGTGTTCCGCAGAGTTCTACTAACGCAGAAGATACCCTGGGGGACAATATGAACACGTGCACATCTTATAGGCAGGATAAGTTCCTTTGTGAGACGCAACCCTTTTTGCCACAAGAGCCAGCCAGAACTAATTATATGTAAACTTTACAGAACATAGAATTCATATTTAGACATGTAGTAATAGCAAGACTTCTGCAACTACAGGAGTGAAGCTTGTCATACAATTCTATAGTCCTTGTTGGCAAGTCCAACACAATTCATTTCTTCTCTACAAAACCAAAAATAAAAAACATGCTGGAAGTCATTGAGCAACTTGAACGCACCTGCCACAGTAGAAAGAGTGTTTCATAGTAATTAAAAATAGCCTACTGATAGGAAACCTGAAACTGCAAGCTCTGAACCAAAGATAGGAAAGAAGCCTAACCATCTGGGAAAGAATTTTCTTTCTTTTTCACTGTGGTGGACCAACATAGCTCATTTGCAATATGTGCTGAGAAACCTGCAGCCCCAGGTCTTGTACCACTGTAGTCTGGTCACATCCATGCCTTCAATGTACCCTGCTCACAAAGTACCAGCTCCTGAGGCTCACTGAAGGTATCTGGAAATGAGGACTTTTCTTTTCTGAGCTGTTCTGCAATCACAGACTCCACAGGAGGTTGTGTCCCTGTATCTAACCTCTTTACTCACTACCCAAATCCTCACAACATTAATTAAATTGATGCTGTGTTAGAAAGGATTTTTTTCTTCTTGTCTTCTCTGCAGTTGCCTCGGCAGTGTCAAAGCTACATCAAACCTGATCACTGGATGTGTTCCATGGCCTCCCTCAGGGCTCCTGAGGTCCATCTGTCCTCAGCCTACACATCTGACCTTCCTTCCAGTGGAAACCAAAGCAGAACAGACACAGCAGGGGTTGTTCAAATGCACTCAGCCGTTAGTTGTGTGCACAGGCAATGCAGTAGCCTTCTCATTTAAACGTAGCCAAAGGGAGTCTGCAAATTACTTATTCCTCAGAAATTTTGCTCTAGTACTTTTCCCCTCTGTTCTATGCTTAGAGCGTCACCCTGTCCCATTTATGCAGGATGTGCTCATTTCTGCTGCTTACTTCAGCAGTCCTAAATTTGAGAGACAGTCTAGAAAATCTTGTAAAGTTTTCAGTTCTGGAAATGAAAACAGAAACAGAATATTTACATGCAATAATACGTAAGAAATCTGAATTTCAGTTCTGCAGAGGAAGATTATTCCATCTTCCTGAAGTAAGCAGGAGTCTATTGTTGTTTGTGCCCACATTCCACCTTATAATGTTTTTAAGCAAATCATGCTTAATTATCCAAACAAAAGTGAATTAAGCTAGTGTATATAACAACAGGTATTTGTCACACACAGCTTACCATATTGGTGACATCACACAACTGCAGTTACAAAGGTCAAAGAAAGGGAAGAAACCCTTCCCCCTGCCAGTAAATCCAGTCCAAGTCACCAGTAACTCTAATAAAATTAACAGAATTTAGAAGTAGTGAAATCAGAATCGATTAAGGGTAAAGGATTTGTTCTTAAGAGTGAATGTCCTTAGGGAACCAAAAAAGTCTCACTTCTGCTTTTAAGAATGGCTGTTGCTTTGTCCTTCTGGTTTTTCTACACTTATCACACTGGAAGTAGTCCTTTTAACTGGAGATACCAGCTGAGATCCTGGTGCAGTGTCACAAAAAGCAACCCGTCATATTTAAACATGACTACCTATCAATGTTAGGGGATTTGGATGCATAAAGCAGTAGTACAGCAGCTGTCTTGCATGCAGTTGTGTGCATAGAAATAGAAACTTCAGGAGCTGGTGCCAGTGGCCAAGTTATTTTCCAATGTCAGTGTTATCCCCGAGACCTCCAGTGGGGAAACAGCAGCAAGGCTTCAATGTCTTCCAAGGCCATGAAACTGGATAGCCATTTTTTTTTAACTGACCTGCTAATCCAGCAGCGCTCTAAACAGATCAGCTTTGTATCACAAGGAGTTCAAAAGCCCTGCGAAGGAGAAGCACCAGGTGATGAGCAGAAGTTGCCAGCTTGTACTGGGTGGGACATAGGCCTGCTGGTGTTACACAACACATGGGGAGAAGCTGGATCTCCCCAGCAGCTGGGCTCAGAAGCTTAGTCTTCCTGACAGCTGGCCTCTGGATCCCAGTCTCCCCCAGTGCTGGCATCTGGACACAGGAAATGTCAAGGCCACAGCCCCATGCCGCTTGTTGGTATAGACCATTTCACCAGCACACTACCCAGAGCTGGTCAGGACTGCCCTTGTTCTCCAGGAGGCACACACATGCATAAGGCTCTTGTGCCTGGGTACCCACAGACCCTACAGTCTCTCCAGCAGCTCTCTGGGACTCTTCTGGTCCACAGTAGCCCACTCCACTGTGGTCTCGCCTTTAGAGACATCTGCAGCTCCGAGGACATTTCACCTGCTCCCTGGCTGGACACACGAGTGCTCACATGTTATTTGCACACCCATGCTCAGGTCAGTTGCCAGCACCAGAGGCACACACAGATCTGTGGCCCATGGTCCTGTTCTAGGGGTGGTGTTTGGATTCAATCACTCTGGTTTCGCCATGGGCTGGCACCCAGACACAGGGGCAACTGATTCTTCCTCAAATCATCTAAATGTCTCCCTTCCCTCACCTTTGGTTTCTCCCCGAAGCATCCCATAATAAGCCCTATGCAATCCCAAAATGCCTTGCATCCCATAATGTGTTCCACTTCCCTAGGCAGCAACCTCCCACAGTTCAAAAGGTGCTCCAGGTTTGACTCATCTTGATGGGTGTCACACCTGGGACACTGGAGCTGAGGTTCTCCTGGGACAGCCCTGATTGGGGCCAGACAGGGTATTCCCTCCTCTGAATCACAGTTCAGGGTCCTTTCTGCCTTTGTGTACCCCTGTCCTCCTCTGGGCTTGTGGAGATGGATCTTTGATGGGCTGATGGCTCGTGTGATGGGTCTGGGGACAACCAGCAGGGCTTCCTCTATCCACCATTGTCTCCCTCTGCCCCTTTGTGGCTGCGCACAGGGAGCTTTTAGCCACATCACCTAAAGGACAATACAACTTAATTATATTTAGAATGACTTATAAAAACAATGTCTCATTAAAATCTTTTTTAGAAATATCAAAATAGACACTGTGAGAATTTCCTTCTCTTTTTTCAAAAATGTCTGCATTAAAATCAAATAAAAGTTTATCTTGTAAAAAACAACAAAAACCCCGTAGTTAAAGTATCCCACGTTGTATAAATGGAGTATTTTGCTTATTTCAAAATATCCTGTAAAATACATAGCATGTTTGGAACTAACCAGGTATGCAAATCTGAAAAAAAAAACCAAAAAACCCAAACCAAAACAGCCAAACCATTATATCCTTGTTTCCTTGATTGCTTTTCCATTCAAGCAAGTAAACCAAGAGAAGACCTTGCAAGGTTCCCTGAACGTGACCCATTCTGGCTGCGTATCACCCACCCTCTAGCACCAGCGAGGCTCCCTACGGGGAAACCTGGACTGAGATGTCCTGGAAGAGTAGTTCAGACTCCACCAGCCAGACCATCTCTACTTCTCTAGGGTAGAAGGCAAGTAAGGGGTGGCATTTCTGAGGAGTTGATGTCTCTGAGCTACTGCAATCTATTCAGTGAATTTTAATGAACTGGATACTGCAGTTCAAGTATCCCTTTCCAGTTATATGAAACTGAATGAAAGGAAGACCATCGACTTCTCTCTCCTACTACACTAAATGTGTATCTCTACTCTTAGAAAGTAGAGAGCTTTCTAGGAATAGGAATATATTTATGCATACTTGTATCATGCACTATACTCCTATGAACAGCTCAGAGGTCATCTCTAAATGGTCTTACAAATTCAACATCTACTTGGAAACAGAAACAAAGTGAGAAATCACATTGCTTTGCTATAAAGAGAGGGGGAGAGGAAAGGGGGAGAGGAAAGGGGGAGAGGAAAGGGGGAGAGGAGATGCTGGGACACTCTGAAGCAATAAACTCCACTCCTCCCTGTAAATAACAATGGTGTCAACATAACTGTTAAAAACATTAACATGAGAATGTACAGAACAGTTCTGCATAAGATTCAAAGGCAACAAGTCAATGAATAATTTATACTACTACTTTACTTAAATGGTATTTCATGTTTGCAATAGACAAAACACAACTTGGGTAACAGTGACAGATTGTGCCCATAGAGGGAAGGAAACAATGTTCTGTAAAATACTGTTCATTGCAGCAAAATCACTGCCTAAGTGCACTTTTTTCCAAGGTTCTCCTACTAAACCATCTCAGTCCAACACAGTTAAAAATGGAGCAAGTAGAGTAAATGTAGAATTATAAATGTTAAAGAAATACTGTATCAAACAGTGTGAGAAAAGGACAAGCACAGAAGACTGCTTTTGTTTTCCATGTATTTTCACAGTAATAAAAAACCATTTTCATCCAAGTATGACCTGACCCTGGGATATCACCAAATAACAGTTCTATACTACAGAAATCGCATCACAGAACTAATAAACTACTTCACTTGGAACAACCAGGTTGTAGCTCCCTTTAGCCAACATAATAAGGAAATGTACGGGGACTTTTAACAGAAGGAGACCTCAGTAATAATAAAATGCTGCAGAGACCTTGCCCTAGATTTTTATTTTTTCTTCAATTGTTACTACAGAGCAGTGTATTTCACTGAGCAATTATCACAAATTCAATGCACAGACCTTCAGACTCTGCAACAGCTTTTCTCTGCTGTCTTACCTGAGCATGGGGGACTTCTTCAGGACCTGGGGTTATTTCAGCTGACCCAACAAGTGGATGTTCTTAGCTGCATCAAGAGTAGAAGATCATCTTTGACGAGTGAGAGGCAGTGAGTGAGCAGAAATAAAGTAGTTTCTTACAGGAATAGTCAGCCTCGTGAGCGACAAGATTGATGGGTAGTATTAACAGTGAAAAAAACCCCAAGGCAGGGTGCCAAGCATTATATAACTGGCATGACATGCATTCGGTAGCCCTGTCCCAAAGGGCTCAGATCTCATCTGTCTTGCTGTGCTGTCACTAGACGGCTGCAGTTTTCCCACACACACCCAGCAGGTAGAGGTTTTGACCAGGTAATATTTTCTACTTGTTTGCTCCCATTGTCCCACAAAATAAACCAAGGAGGCAATCGAAATTTCTGGCTGGGAGATATCCAACCTGAAGAGGAGAGAGAATGAGGAGAGACTGGTGAAACTAATGCAAGTGTCCCAGGCTAATGTTTAAGAGAGCGGGCAGGAGCCTCATATTCCTGCAGTGCCGAGTACACGCATTACACAGCCTGTTCTAGTAGGTGACTGCAACACCTTCGGGCTGGGCAGAAGATGGAGTTCATCTCTAAAAGTGAGTGTTATACCACTCAGGAGTAATTAAGAATCCTAACAGTGTTTATTTTCTTTGGTCCTAAAATATAACCTGGCCCTGAGAAGCCTGATGTTAGGCAACTTCTTTATCCTCACCTCCTGAGAACGAGCTATGCTCACCTGAGAAGGCAGCAAGCAATTCTCTGTTGTCAGTCATGACACCAGTTGTAGCTTACACGCCGAGTGTCAAACTCATGACATACTTTTGACAATTGATTTCCAGGTTAAACATGTACATGGAACACACAGCAAGTTTAAAAAGAAAAAAATACATTACTAAGCAGAAAAAGCCTGAAATATGCAATAAAGTTGTGGCAAAATGCACCACATTGCCCATAAACCCATCTACTGAATTATACAGGTTTATTATCACGGTATTTCAGTAAGCCCTAATCATGAACCAGAACAAGTTCCAATCAGAGCGATACAAATGAAAATATCAAATAAAATTAAAAATTACACTATTCCAGTGCATTTGCTCTGAGAAACATCTCAGAAGTAGGATACAATGAGTGCTTATAAGCACCTTCCTGACAGCTTAAATGATAGGAGCATAATTTTGCTGCACTTGTAAAATGCTGTTAACCTAGTTCTTCGAAGTCAGATGAGCAAATGGTGAGGAGCTGGATTAAGGTTTGTACAAGAAACCATATGCAGCTGAGCCAGCCCTCATGAATTTCTGATTATTCTATATCTAAAAAGCAAAAACTCTTCTGCTTTTGCAAGTAGAACTCTTTCAGTGTGTGGCATTGACAGGTCTTTGTTTCCCATCCCAGAAGGTGGCAGCAGCCCCACAGTATTTCGTGGATGTAGAGCTGTTGTTTCCTCTCAAGCCTGCTTTTTTTACAGCTAACATTATTTAATTACTAAAGAAGTAAATATTCCTTATCGTCACTTTGCTTTGCTAACATACAGTTTGTACCTGACAATTTACCACTTCACAGTTTTCTTTCTTTCTTTCTTTTAAATGAAACTAAACCCACTTGTTTTGAAACACTTTCTTAATGCCCTTCTAAAAGGACATGCAATATTATTTATTTCCTATTTACTGACACTGAGGAGATACTAAAAAACACTAAAGCCTCTGTGCTCATCTTAAGCATTACAATCTGTTTCTCCAGCTCTTCCATAGAGCTTCAACAGAAGCCTGAGAGAACTAGGAATATCTAATAATAAAAAACCAAAACACAACAAACCAAACCCAAAAAACCCAACCAAAACCCCTATTTTCTCAGATTTGCAGTAAAAGAGTATGCACCTTTTTTAAACATTTAAGGAGGAATACTTGAGATTAATACAATATCTATATTAAACTAATTATGCTTTTCATATCATGAAAGAAGGAATACAGTGTTCATGCCATGTATGACCTGTAACTAATTATGACAATCTAAATGACACGCGCCAGATGCTAGAGCAGAGCAATCTCCTGACGAGCTGGTGTCCTGAAATGCCTCCCTGACAGGACAGACTGGAACAAGAAGCTGATGAAGCCCAGGACTGCATGTGGATTTAGTGTTAGAGATTAGAACAGCAACTGCTAACTTTATGCTCTTTCACCAGTTTTCGGGCCACGTCAAGGATCATTTCTGCAAATCCATTTCTTGGTTTCATAAGGGGCCTTTGGCATGTCGTGGAACACTCTGGGCATGAACTCAAGGCTGAGAATGACTCCTAGCACACTGAAAATGGAAATAAGTGAATAAAATTTTAAAAGACGAAAGAAAAGGGTGGAAACAGACAACTGAAATACTTAGAATTTCAGTTTCCAAGGACCTTTAGATTATTTAAGGGAAATTCTGGCATAAATAAGCACAGAGAAAAGCCTGAAAAATGTGTGCCAAACAAAGGCTGAAAAAACCGTGTAAGGTGACCTCTGCTATGCTCTGGTAATGCAGAATTTTTAGGCAACTTGCTACACTGGAGGTCTCACTGAAAATTTTGAAAGCTTGAACTTGGCATTGAAAGAAGCAACATGAATTCCTGTTTGGGACTGAAACCAGAACTTTGTGGTTTATGGTATTTATCTCATTTTTCTTTGAATCAGCTTCATTTTGAGAACTTGCAGTGAATACAAAACAACTGATAAAAATGTAACAGATTTTAATTTGCTTTCAGTTTCCCCCTTCATTTCCTAACTTCCTGCAATACTCTTTAGTGCATCTTTGAGAGTCCTGAAAAATCTATACTAGATGTGAGGCACACTAAAAAGCAATGTTATTTCTTTCCTAGTACTATATCCTTTCCCTTAAATGACCTGGCATCAATAAAAAGTGAGAAAACATACTGGTCTTGGAAGACATTTACAACAATGCTAAAGAAAGTTGAATGATCTTTTTTTTTCCTTTCACTCTTAACAACGTAACAAACTTAGAGGTGAAAAAGGGCAATTTAAAAAACCAGCTCTGGATGTTTTCTTTGACCTTGCAGAGTAGCCTTCATCAAGCAGTGAATTATTATGATGAGCTAGTAAGTGTGAGCTAGATTTACAGTGCTTAGAGATGGAAAAATAATTGAAATAAACTTCAAAGCTTCAAGCACAACACCCACAGCTCCATCTCATCATACCAGAAGCTTAATTTTAAACCATCCTTTACAGATGTGCAGAGAACAACCCTCTGCCCTACCTGATTTTACTTGATAGGCTGCATTCCACAGCACGTGCAGAAACAGAGAGCTGTTGTGAGTACACAAGCTCTTCACAACCAAACCCCCTCAACTTAAACAGTTAATTTTTCAGCTTAGCTGCAAGCTTCATCACTTATATTAGACTTTCTTTTGGAACACAGATAAAGTCATTAAGCAGCAGAGGCTGAAGAACTGATCTCTGCAGGGTGGCATGAGAAACACAATCACTCAGTAATGATATCTTATTTATAATTACTATTGGACTTGTCACTTAATCAGTCCTAAATTCATTAGTGTCATGTTGATTTTGTATCACTCTAGCTAATCGATCAAGATGCCATGCAACACTAAGTCAAATGCCTTACAGGAACAAGTCTGCTACATCAAAAATATTACCTTTATCAACCAAACTTGCAATCTCATCAAGAAGTGACTCCACGAGCAGCCATTCTATCACTTTGTCCACAGTCAGTGTCACAGCTGATGGACTAATAACTTTTTATATTCTCTTACTCAATCCTGTTGACTATTGGTGCAATGCTGGTTTTCTGCCAGCTCAGGGAGTTTCTTGGCCAGCTGTTGGATGAGGCCCATCTGGAACTGCTGGTTTAAAAATCTCTGTCTTTATTCATCACCCTATTCTGAATGGCAGTGTAGTTAGAACACATTTATTCATCATTCTTCAAAATGACCTATTGTTTGCTTTTTCCCAACTCCAGAACAAAACTTAATGGAAATATCTAAGCTTCTAAACTGTTCTTGAGAACCTTCCTAATGATCAGCCAATACCACAGGTATGTTACATTTCTCTTAATCCTTGGAAGTTTCTTTGCATCGTCCTTAATGCTTCTGACAGGTTATTTTTGCTTCGCAATTTTCTATCCTTCTTTACAGATTACAGCTTTCGCTATAAATGTAGAAATTTTTCCATTTGAATACCGTTGGTGATCTCGTGGATAAGCTTCTGATAGCTGCCATTTAACATCAGCTTCACCTGAAGCTGGAAATAGTCCTGGCAAAACATTTTTGTTACTATGATGGCAACTACCATATGAAGAATGGCTGAGAAAACTGGGTTTGTTCAGCCTTGAGAAGGCTTAGGGGAGACCTTATTACCATGTCCCAGCACATAAAAGGTGGCTGCCAAGAAGATGGGAGACTCCCCTCTTACAAGGAGTCACCTGGAAAAGGGGCAATGGGTACAAGTTACTCCTGACTGGACTCCAGAAGAAATTTTTTCAACATGAAAACAACTAGAGATTGGAATGATCTCCCAAGGGAAGTCGTGGATGCCCCTGCACTGGACAGGTTTAAAACTCAGCTTGACAGGGTGCTGGGCCAGCTCACTGAAACTATATTTATAGTTTACCCTAAAAGGTTGGACTAGGTGATCCTTGAGGTCCCTTCCAACCTGGGATTCTATGATATGTCAAGAACATACTTTGATCAGTTCTCTACCAAAAAAAAAAAGTGTTGGAAAACATAGTATGAGAGACCATAAAAAAATGCTGCTATATACACAGAAAATAGTAGCTGAATGTACTATGGCAGAATCACAGAACGTCAGGGGTTGGAAGGGACCTCGGAAGATCAGCTAGTCCAACCCCCCTGCCATACTAACATGGTATACACGTATGTGCCTCGGATACATGTGTGTGCCATTCAAACTTAGCTGTGCAGTAACAGTGTCATCTGGATTAGGTAAAAAACCAAAAAAATCCCCAATTCTTCCGCAGGGCAATGGCATCTCCTGATTCCGTTCCTGAACAGAAAGTCCAACCTCGGGGCATTACCTGGGAGCTCTCCGCGTTCCGGGGCCGGGCTAGCAGCCCTGCGAGCCAGGGCTCCTGGGCCTTGGAAGGGCAGGTGCATCTCTGCAGGCAGCACCAACCTTCTAGCAGGGGACCGAGTTTACTTCGGCGGGGTTCTCCCGGAGCCTGCCCTGCCGCAAACAGCGCCGTGGCTCGGGGAGCTAAAGCACCAGCTCCGCTAACGCAGCGGACCCGAGCCACCGAAGTCTGCGGGGCAGCCGTGCCCGCGCCAGAGAGCTGCCAAAGCCCCTTCTTCCACCGGCCCTTCGCCGAGTGAATGAGCAAACCAAGTGGTATAAATAAAACCGGCACACAGAACCCATCCCCGTGGCGCTGCACCCACCGAGAACGGCTCGTCCGAAGGGCGGGGGGGGCAGCGACGAGCTGCCAGGGCCCCAGCACCGTTCGGACCGAGCACGGCACAAAGCGGCACTGCTCGGGGGAAAAACAAAACAACCCCCAAAAAAGGGCGGGGGGGGCGCACTCAACACCCACAAACCTCCGCCGCCATCGCGACATTTACCGGCGCACGGGGCGGGGGCAGGAGCCGGTGACGGGCGGGGCGCAGGGAAGGAGCGACGGCTCAGCCCTCGGCTCGTCGGGGCTGCCGCGCTGCCCCCTGGGCGGGCCCTCGCATTTCTTGGGAGGAGCGGCGCTCGGCCGGGCCTGGCTTCAAGATGGCGGCGAACGCGACCACCAACCCTTCTCAGCTCCTGCCGCTCGGTAACCGGGGGC